>VWZT01013659.1:1274880-1412633 GCA_013397055.1 Pachycephala philippinensis
TTTTTAATCCCTCTTTGTTAAGAACAAACTGTCTGCTTTGTGAACCAATCAGAAACTGGCAGTGAAACATCTGGCTTAAACATCTGCTGGGGGAGGAAAATAACAAGTAGCAAACAATGTTTGTTAGGGTTGTGATGGCAAGGAAACATTTCCTTTGGGAAGAGCAAAAGGAAGATATGTGCTGATGCTCCCTTGCCATTGCAACTCTTGTTAGGGCCTGATGTTAGATGTATACACACAACCTCTTGGAGAATATCTATTTACTGTGTAGGAAACCTGGACAGGTGTTCATTAAAAATGTAACCCACGATTTGGTCATAAAATGCAGGGCATGGCTTCCCCAAGTGTTGCAGAGATATTTCCTGTGTGGACATTCTGGGCTGAGTCTGAAACACAGATATGTGATCAGGTTAATGGAGCAGCAAAGACATATTTGCAGCTGGAAGCAGACAGCTAAATAATAATAATAAATCAGTAAGTAAATAAATAAAATTTAAGCAGCTCTCTTTTCTGAATGCAATTAAGGAGCTGTGTCCATTCAATCAGTGCAGTCAGTTTGTATTTGATGAAATCCTGGGAAATCCTGAGGATGTAAATAATACTTTGAGAACATAGTTGACTCAAATGTCCCTTTGTAATGATGGGAAATATTTTTTGGAATGAATTTCAGCTTATCTCACTGAATCAGAATACCCAAGGAAGTGATTCTTTCCTTGAAGGCTCTTGAGTTACTTTACACATATGAAAGTAAAAAATATATCCAGCCATTTGTCCTAAGCTTTATTCTTGACACTTCCCTTGCTTCAGGAGGGTTTAATAACCTGTAAGAAAAGGGATTTGACTGAGTTTATTCCTATTATTATTTTATTCAAGTGGTATCTCCCAAACTCCTGCTGCAGCGAGATTACTTTTGCTTCTTAAGGGAGCGATTAGGTCAATCATAAAACACTGGGATCTTTGAGCCTCCACTGTCTCTAAAAGTTTTCTATCCTGGAGATTTTTTGTGGGATGCAAGTATAGTTTATAGCAGAATTCACAATGGATGCAAACTAATTTACGTTGGAACCTGTTCCAAAACATTGTCATTGCTTCAGATAACATCCCTGCTGAGATGGTGGATGTGAGTGGAAGTTGGCAAAGGGAAAAGCAAGGAGGAGGAGACCCCCCTGAGGCACTCCAGGAGAAACAATGATGTAACCTGTCACTGAATTATGCGAGGAACTGTTAGGCAACTTGCTGTGGACCATGACAAATCATCCCTGGAGGACCCCATAGCATGAGCAGAAGTAGCTGTGAAGCAGCACCACGAAAGCCCAAAGCTGTTGCTGTCTGAGAGGCTGAGTGGCTTTGGGCATTTATCTTCCTCACCCTGTTACATGAGGAAGGACCTGGTGATTATTTGTCCTCTGGAGTAAGGCAAGAGCAAAAGGATTTATTGGAGTAAACAGGGATCTTGGAATAAATGGTGACAGCAAATCAGTCTCTGACTACTGAATCATCCTGTTCTTTTTGTAGGCCAACAGCAGAGATCTTTAAATTAGGTTAATTCCTGCTTGTACTCTTTCTCTTCCAAAGGGGAAATTTAAACTGTATATTGGAAAATCTCTCTAACATGGGAAAAAAAATCACCTATTTCCTTTCAATGTCCATTAGTTGTTCTTTGTGAGAGATTGAAGAATCATTTGGGGAGAGAAGGATTGAACTCTGGTGTCTTTCTGCCAATTCAAGACAGTGAGTTCTACCCAAAGAGCAGTGCCAGTACCATAAGTTAGGACAGCCCTGTGGCATCCTATTTTCTTCTCACTGCCAGGCCAAACATCCCCTTTTGGCAGTGCTGGGCCCAAGTCCTCCCATTCCAGCAGCTTTCTGGTGTCAGTGATAAACAGTCTGCTCACAACGATGGGGCTTGGCATTCCTTCCCAACTGTTGCAGCAGCACACAATGCATCTCGTGCCGTGTGTGCCAGCACCGTGTGGGAACAGGAAAACCCTTTCCAAGGGGAGCTCTTCCTCGATGCTTGGCTGATTAGGCAGGTAAAGCAACAGACCTGTAAGAGGCAGGAAGGGAACTGGCAGCTCCTCAACTACCCTCATCTTTATCTACAAAAGGCCTCCTGGCCTAGGTAATGTCTTTATGTTACTTAGACAACAGTTCATGGTAGAGCAGCTCCTCTTCTTCTGGAGCTTTACACTTGGAACACACTTCAGGAGAGGAGGTGTATTTGCAGAGGACGGTTGGTAGAATATTTTTTGTCTTGTCTTTGATGTGACAGCTTTCAACATTTTGGGTACTGTTGGTTTTGATTTTTTTCTTTCAAGGCTTACTTAACTCGTGGAGAGTTGGTTTTCTCTATGTAAGAATGAAATGTGACATTCCTGAGCAGCATTGGAAGCTTGAAATGAAACCCTGCAGTGGGGAGATGTGTTCTGTGTTGGTGTGCTGTTGCCCATGAGATCTATTATGAGTCTCAGCACCTTTTCTTCTCTAAATGTTAATGGGCTTTACTTGGGGGATCCAGGAAGGGAAAGATGGCATAGCCACATGCCACAGGTCAAATAAAGCTGTACATTAAATGATTGTTTGAGTGGATGTTAAGCACTAAATAAGTCCTTTTAATTTTGTCAGTGTCTTCTAGTGGTGAAATTGTCTTAGACTTACACCAGCTGAATGGGAGCTTTACTTGTACCCTTTAGAGATTGTACTCAGAAGGATTCACCAAAATGGATAATTCAGGGTCAACTTGAATATTGAGGAAGGAGTGAATTTGTGAGTTTGGATGTAAACCACCATTCTGTTAATTCGTCCATAGCATCTGTGAATGATTTGATGCAGCATTTCTTTTGAGAGCAACCATGCTACAGAAGACACAAGAATCCTCCTCTCAGACAAATGTGAGAAAAAGGCACCATCCTAATCTTTAATCATTGGACAACTGGAATCATGAGGGGGTTTTTTTGCTCTAAAGTGATTTTACTTTGAAATTCAGTGATTATGTTTTTGGCTGTTTGAAGACTTAACACTCACCTCATCCCCCCTCCCTGTGTGATGGTGTAAAACCCCGTTCCGTGACATCTCCCAGGGAAGTCGTATTCACCTGGGTGAAGTGCTGGACTGAAACCACGCTAAGCACTTTCAGCCCATTTTCACACCTGTGAAATTAGTGTTTTACTACTGTTTACACACAATTGCAGTTGCTGCCCTGCTGCTCGGCAGCAGCTGGGGCTGATGGCAGGCCAGCTGCAGGCTGCCACAGCCACCGCTGGAGAGCCGCCGCCTACAGCAGTGATATAGGATCCAGCCCTACAGCTCCCTAATTGCAGCTGGGAGTTTGCAGCTGTGGAGTCACACCATGAGAAATACACTCAAAGCTGCAATTCAGCGAGCATGCTTTTCAGGCCAACAAATTTGCCTTGTGAGCCGGAGAGAAATGAGCTCTATAGGCCTAATTCTTCCTTTTTTTTATTCTTTTCCTGGTCGCAATCCCTTTTTGCTGTCTGTCACTGGTAATTTTCAGTTCTCAGGAATAGAGATAAGCATCCTTCATGGCATCCTTTGAGGACCACTAAGTAATTGCTTTTCAGGCTGTGAACAGCTTAAAAAAACCTGTGAATGTTTTGCTCTCTTTGAATCATCATTTTTCCATTTTTCTCAAATGTTTACTGTGCAATCTCAGGCAAGTCATTAAACTGTTTTGTAGTTACTTTAGCCATCTATACAGTGATGGCAGTAATGCCTTAAAGAAGCTTTTTGGGCTTAATTTAATGATTATATAATTGTTTGAAATGTCCCAGTGTTAGTTTGAAAAGAGATGGTCCTATTGAAATGGAGATTTCACACTGACAGTACATTCACTGCACTCTGAGGGAGGATATGGATGCTTAATTTTTTTCAAGAGGGTAGATCTTTGTTTTGGGCATTCAAAAATGACAAAAAATATGACTGGTTTGGTGTACGTTTTTCCCTCACTAGCACATTTTTGTGATCAAACTTGCCAGCTGCTCAGAAAAATGAACTTTCTGGAAAACTGTTTATATTATTCTCTGGTTATAAACATTGTTATATCTTAACAAAAGTTACAGTATTAAGCATCGTACAGCACTAATATAGTATTATTAATTACACAGTGTTATTGGAATGAAGCTGGTCAAGAAGGACAGAACAGTGGTTAAAATTTTGGCTATATCCTATCTTGTAGGCAGCAAGTGACTTCCCTTGCTTATAAATATTCCAGAAATACAAGAGAAGCCAAAATAATTGGCGACCTTGTACAACCTTTATTCCACCTGATCAGAACGGCCTCCTTGAATTTGCACATTGATTTTTGTAGGGGATATTTCTGTGAGCTTATCTGTATTGACTAAATGTTATGCAGCTGAGTCTTTATTCTCTCTTGGGTTTCAGTGGTAGAATTAGCTCAAAGAACACGAAATGCTGAAGAAATTAAAAAAGGAAAAACACTATTGGGTACAATCAGAATTATTCTAGAGACTTTGTCAGCCTTTTGTTGGTATTTTAAGCAAACACCACGCTTGCTTCTGTTTCAACTCCATCTTGAAATTGAGAAAATTTCATTCCTCTGCTTTTTTAATGTGAATCTATTGAGAGAGACACTATAGTTACATCTGCATGGAAAACAGTGTCTTGAAGTTTCCTAGCAGTGACAGAATTTTGTGGTTTTTGGCAAAGAGTTTTGAAAACCTCTTGGTTCCAAGTTGGATTTTAGCACTGTTTCTCCTTAGAGGAAAATGTTGAGCTGCCCTATAAGTGTAGTAAATCAGTGCTGTCATCCACCTGTTGAGCCTAAATGTGTATTAACAGGTAAAGTGTGTTCAGCTCTTCTACAGAGATATGCAAAATATTTTTCTCTATTAGGAGGTTAAATGAATTTTCTTATATAGACAGAGAAAAACTGTAGCCCTCAGTTGTTGATTTCTATAAACAACGTGGGCCTATGCTTTGGTTGCTATTTGAGTGTGCTGAGTTGCATCAGCCAGGAGATATAAATTGCTTTTTAGTGACACTGTGTCAATTTTTATCCATGGGCCTTCTAAATAGGAGAGCTATAGCTGTAGATTACCCTTCTCTGTGTCTTATAATAAGTGATATAGAGGTTGCATTACAGCTCTCTTCTCTTTGCCTTTTCTCCTCGTCTAAGTCAGGGGCTCTGTCAGCCTGGTACTTTGTCATCTACTTTCCAATGAAATATTTCAATTTTTGATCAGGACCTGATATTCTTAACTCACTGAAAAAGGGCAGTGCCACTTATCTGAAAGATTTTTAAACATTTTGCTACCAAAATGGGAGGCTGATTGTCAATTTTCTTCATGGGTATCATCATGATTATACATCAGTCCCCATATATTCACATATACACAATTTGTACCCCTTTAAAAGATGATTCTTCTATTATGTTATATTAAAAATAAGTGTGTGGAGGGTTTGGCAGGGAAGAGCTAAGGGAAAAAAGCTCAAAAATATTTGGATAAAGCACTGTATCCCCCATTCTGGAATACTGCTGATAACTTCTGATGCTTCAAGGTTCCTGATTCATATTAGGGAGAGAGTTAAAAATGAAGGCTAAGGACCATAAATTAGTTGACCCAATCCAATTTTTTTTTCAGGAAGCTAGTTAAGAATTTCCTGACTTTGGAAGATGCTGAGTGCTTGCAACTCCATTGAACTTCAATAGGCTATGATGAATAGCTCCATATTTTGAAAAATCAGGTCATTTATTTCAGTATTCAAGTAACTTCACTTTACAAATCTGTTTCAAGAGGGAATTTTTTTTGATCGTACCAGTCCCCAATTAAAATTTGTCAATTGCTATGCAAAAGCAGCTTAGATTTTTTGCTCACATGAGTATATATGAACCACTTCCATGCATTTGTTCCTATCTAGTGCCCTAGTTTTCCTCTACTAGAAACTTCCAGCAAGACTTGAACTGTTAATATGTTCAGCAAGGTGCCCATTGCAAGTCTTTCAGCTCCCCTGAGATTGTGATAGGACCTCTTAGGAATTTTAAATCTTTCTGTGCATCCTGAATTCTCAGTGCCAGCTTTACTTAGCACTTAAATGAGCTCTCTTAAAACTTAGTCCAAGTCTTGCTAGGGTTTGTGAAGCTTTCTGGAGAATTTGATTTTTTTTTTTTTCTTTTTCCCCCTCTGACAGGAATTCTATCTGCTACTGCTTGTTATATGTGTATATTTTAATTTTTTTTCCTGACTGTTTCACAGTGCTCTGCAAGCCCATCAGGTTTCTCTAGTGGATACTTTATTTTAATAAGTGCGTATTGAATGCTTCGTTTAACTTTACTGTTTTGAAGTGCCCAGAGACGCCGTGCTTGGATGAGCAGTTATGTAAGTGCAATTTGTTGTGGTTTTTTTAGCATCAGCATTAGGATTCAGCTGAGGTTTGAAGGCCCGCAGTGCATGTGCATGGGGGAAAGTAAACAAATAAAGGAGAGTTTAGTGCATCTACACACATAACCCTGAACTGCTTTTCTTCTCTGTGGCTGCTCTGCTCGCTGCAGATCAGTCCCCCAAATGCCCTTCCAGCACTGCTGCAGCGGCTGTAGCCTGATGTCTGAGGATGCTCTGAAGGATTAGACTGATGCTAGCACAGGGCTGAATTTGTTTTGCAGAGAATTCCAGATGCAGAACTGTTATCTCTTTGAGTCTCCTCGCCGTTATCATTATTCAATGATATCATTGCTTGTGTGCCCTCCCCGATGAATGGATTCTTTGGTGGTAACACTTTTCTGTTTGCAGGCTGGAGGTGTGGCCTTGGTGATAGCTGCCAGATTTCATACAGGGGCAATTCGAATCCATCGTTGGTCTGGCATTCCTAAAACACATTATTTCCTTTGCCTGGGCACTGGGGGAACTCAATATTTCTTCTCTTCCTCTTTACCTGAGACAGAAGGGATGCAGTAGGAGAGACACATTGGTACACACATTTTTGAGCAGGAAGCTCCACAGAAGAGTGAGTGGTGTTTGGGGCTTTTCTTTCTTATTATTATTAATTTTTTTTTTTCAGTAACTTTTTTCAGTAACTGCAATGACTTATCAAACCATTTGCTATGCATCGCTTTCTACCTATTGCAAGAAGCAGTCTTCAGTTATGGCAGTTATGGTATTTTTAGTTCAAGTCCCTCAAAGCCTTAATGGTCTCCAGGAATACGTGAGGGAATCAGGCACAGTGTTAGCCAAGAGTTCACAACACTGGAGAGAAGTGTTATGTAGGAGTAGAGCATCAACAAGGAAGGTACAATGTGCTAGCAAAGAAAGAATTCAAGGTCTGGTAAAATGGAAAATAACCACATCCTTCCAAAGGCAGGTGGAATGTATAACAAAAAAATAAAAGAAGGTGTTTTCATTAGGTTCTTGGGGGGGTTGATTTTTTTGGTGTGGTGTATGTTGTTGGTTGTTTTGGGGTTTTTTTTTTCTGCTTTCATAGAACAGCTTGGGTTGGAAAGGAACTTAAAGATCATCTATTTCCAGCTTCTCTGTTTTGAAATGGAAGCTGGGTTGCAAAAGGGTCTGATCCATAAATATTGTCCGTCTGTACAGAGGGGAACATTTATTGCAAAGAAAGCAAACAGTGTTTTATAGGAACTCCTGTCTCCTCGATGGAATTCACAGGCAGAGCTAGAAATCCCATGTCACAAAGGAGAAATATAAAAAGCCTGGATTCATATGTCTCATTGCTGAGTAACGTGTGAGGAAATATTACTGTATTGCAGAGAGATGATATTTGCTGTGCAAGTAGCCTGTGAGGTTAGTAGAGGTCAAGTCCCATAATGCTACAGCCCCCTACAGTGGGAATTTCCAGTGATGTTGAAGATATAGCTGTAATATCTTCATAATCATATTGAGTTTACAACAGCTGGAAAAAAAGGTTGAGTGGAGATGGGAAAAAGAGGGGAAACGCTTCTAGGATGAACAAGAAACACAATCCAGTGTTACCTTCCTTAGCCAGTCCACTACTGCCTTGCAAAGGAAAGGAGTTAGCAAGCTTCATACTTGGGTTTGTGTTATTTTGTAAGCTACAAATCAGCATATTTCAGTTAATTCTGCTTTTTCAGAACTATAATTTACTAATGGAGGAATTATGTCAGCCTGTGGCCAATTCCACCATAAATCACAGCAGCCTCTCGTGCATTGAGGTCCCTTTTTGTGCTCCTACACTGAAATGAATGAGTTGGTGACACAATAAACCCATCCTGTGCCAGATCTTTCTTAGAGAAGAAAAACAGCATCTTTTTTGACCAATAGGATTTAGTACTGAAGGATTAATATGTGAGCCTAGTTAGCATTACAGGGGACAGCCAACACTGCCTAATCTTGATCAGACATGTTTTAAACACTTTTTTGGTAAAGTTTATTATTAACCTCTCTTCAGAAATCAACAGAACAAGTTTGGCAAGAGAACCTTTCAGCCTCCTACGGGGCCAAAAATATATGTGCTCAAAAACATCTTATTTTGGAACACCACCACCTCATTGTCATGCAGGTGTGGCTTGCAGAGACTTATCCCTGCTGCTTGTTTTTATTGAAGATGGCTGAGGTGATGGAGAATGGGACATACTGCACCTCAGCTGGGAAGGAGTGGCTTCAGTCTTCCTCACCTTCATCTCTCTGAGGTCTTCTTGGCTTCTTTCTCTTTTTTCCTTTTTTCTTTCTTCCTTGCCAGCTGTCAGGTCACTGTCCTGCTTTGCTGTGAGGTGTCAGCTGGCTGAAACAAGCCTGATTCCCACACAAAGCTTTGCAGGTGCCAGGGTGCTGCCTCCTGGACTACTCGGCTAAGGATGGATTCTAGAAAAAACTATTGGAGAACTGAAGTCACTGGACTACATTCTTTTTTATTATTTTTTTTTCCCTGGACCTCCACAAAACCATTGCTTGTGATTATCACTTATTCTACAACACCGCTCTTTGCCCTTCTGCTTTGTTTGTTTTGGTTTAAGTTTTAGAACAATCGTCTGCAAATTGCAATTCTTAGTGCTCGTTTATATGCAGAGATTGCACTGATTTAACTAACAGATTTTTAAATCAACTCAGTTACTTCAATGCAACCCATATGTGAGCAATTAGCTTAAGTCAGTTAAGAATCCTCTTCAGCTCTATGGATACAAGCCACATTTAAAATAAGAAAGTCAGGATACAGGAATTAGAAACAGGCTAAAGGACATAAATTTAAAAGTAAAGTTTTAGTTAATGTGATATGCTTTCATCAGCTGTCAGGTTCTATTCCTAGTTTTTCATTGATTTACTGCTTTGCTGCATGAGTGGCTTCACTTCTCAATATCCCTGCCTGCAAAATTAGGATTTGCTGACATCGCTTGTAGGAGGATATAAGTGGTGCTGTTTGGGAAAATGTTTTTCTGGGTTTTTTGTTTGTGTTTTTTTCCCCCCATGGAAAGCTTAAGCTTTTCTATGAATAATGGATAACCAAAACTGGAGCCAAGTTTTCCCATTTAAAAACAGTATTTCCATTTGGAAGTGCCATCACGGTGCCGTCTGGGAGTTGTTTGGCTGCCCTTGTCCAGGCTCCTCCAGCCAAACTACAACTCCCATGTTGCACCATAATTCTGCATCTCACTGAGTTGCTGTCATGGAATCTTGATGTTGCATTTAGGGAAAATGTGCCCCCCTCAAGGAGATGCTCTGAAAGAGGGGAACAGGTGCCCGAGAAACCTCAAATTCATCTTTTCTGAGACATTTCTCTTAACCAGTTCTGACGTTTTGGACAGTACAATTTGAGGTTTTGACAAAAAAAAAAAATCAGAGTTTTGAGGGGAACAGGTGTTGGATTGGTGAGGAAAAGTCAACACTCTCTGCAAAAAGTCGATACTTATTATAAGAGCTGAAAATTGATATTTCAACCCAAAACCAGTGGCTAAGAATGCTGTTCTAAGGCTTTTTAAATGAATTATATAGAAAGTATTTGAAGATCCTCAAAAGAGATTCTTGAGATGACCCCATGTCGTGGGCAAGAACCCAGTTTTTATTTGCTCCCTGAATCCTTATTTGCTCCTTCATAAAATACCACTTTTTTATTTGAATTTTTTTCGTAGATGACAGCGCGAAGTGTGGGCAACTTCAGGTGAATGAAATATCTGGTATTTAATGGGTACTGTTGTTACAAATAGAAGAAATAGAAATGAGCTGGGCATCCTTGGGTGTGGAACTGGGAGGGAGGGTGGCTCATCCCTGACACTGCTGTTTGCTCACCCTTCCAGCAGAACAGGTGAGCTCCTTGTCTTGTTTGATTATGACATTGGCAGCATTAGCTGGGGCGAGGCAGATCTCGTTCTGCCTCTCCAAGTGATTTGTGACCAAGTGTGACTTAATGAAATGTGTCCACAGAGAGAAAAGGAGCCCTTCTATCAGAGGCAGCCGAGCAAGGATAGAGATATGGTGCATGCACAGAACAGGAAGAGCACAGATTGCATCATTTATCCTGGGAAGCAAGGAATTGTCCATTGCGACAAAATCAGTCGGATGCAGCGAGTAAAATGCTGAAGGCTCATTACACTAATTAGTATCAGTGCTTAGCTTTAGGGAGGCAAGAAAAAGTTGTCAGAGTGATACTTCAGGATAGCGTTTGCCCAAGAGGGAAGCATTGTGCATCATGGATTCATCAGTCAGTGCTGGGAAGGGGCAGGATGGTGCAGCAGCCACGGGCTGAAATGAGACAGGTGCTTTCAGTGGCACCCTTAAATTGGTTGGCACCCACGTGGCACAAGTGTCACTCAGGACATGAGTCTGGCAGCGTGCGTCTGTAAGGTGCCATAAAAAAAAAAAAAGAGAAGAAAGTAGTAAAAAATTTCCTCTTAAAAGCCTGGTAATAAAATAAATAGGCAGCATTTCACAGCGCAATTGAAAAAACATCATTGTTTGGTACTTTATGGGGATCTCTTAGGAGAAGTTGACTTTTTGGCCTTGTTTTTTATCATCTAGTTAAACAGTGCCAGCCTGCCTTGGAGCTCCAGTGCTGACTGTGGTCTTTAATCTTGGTAAAGACAGGTTTGGTAGTAAGATGTGGTGCTGATGAAGTTTGAGGACAATTAGCATTGCAGTAGGTCATGCATAAGAAAGGAGGGGACTGTGATTGTGACTTAGGAATGAAATATACACTGGAAGAAAAGAGATACGGGATAGGGATTGTAGCTCCTGAACTCCCAGCTGTTTTGGTTATGTTGGGAAGGCAAACTGCTCTTGAGCATGGTTCTATTACACACATTTTAGGACTCATGTTGCAGTCAGAAGGAAAGAGAAGGATGGACAGTGAATTGTTAACTGCAGTAATGCTGATGAGAACTGTTTCATTGTAAAGCCTCCAAAATTTCCATTGTTCTGGTGGTATTCCATTTCTGGAATAATCATTGGTATCACAGGCCCATACCAGGATGCGATGTAGCCATTATGGTTTCAGCACATGGACTTCAACAAAGCCAGAGTCAAAGACAGAAAATAATGGTTATATTTCTGACACCCTCCATTAAAACATGAAGGAGGACTTTGCTGTTGCTGGTGCTTCCTCCCATCACCAAGTCTTGATCTTTGGAAAAATTTAAAACGAAGAGAAATAAAGGATTTTCTATCCATCTTATATTTTTTTCTCCATGTTGCTCTGAGTTTTCTGAATGGCAGGACCAGAACACCTCAATACAAATATTTCAGCTTTCATCCTAGGCTGCTGTTATTTATAAAGTCCAGCATGCTGCGGCTGGTTGAAGCTGCCTCATGCTGCTCAATGGCATCCTGATGTTTACTTGTGCCTGCTGCCTTTTACAGAGATACTCTCATCCTACACTGGTACTGCTGTCTGCTTTTAAGATGCACAGTGAATAGTGATGCTTCTGTCTACATATCAAACATGATGCATCCCTTTAGATTTTATATTTCCCTGTGCCCCAGGTGCTGTTATTATCAGTCCTGACATCATTCATTCAATATGATGGCTCCTGTCTTTCCTTTTATCTGTTATGGACAGGAGACTGGGAAACATTTTATCTTCCAAGCACAGCAACATATTTTCTTTAAAAAGTGACTTTTCTCTCTCTCCATTTCACTCTTCCTTGTCTAATATCTTGTGTATTATTCTTATCCCCAATCTCTTTACTATGCAACCCTGTTCAGTTTTGTTTTTCCAGGGTTTCTGTGTTTCTCATCCCCTGCCATTTTTGTACCTTTGTGGGACACAGGCTCACTGCAGTCAGCTGAAAGGTTCCGTTGAACTTATAAAGCCTCATGTGAGGACCAGGTAGGATCTCTCCATCCATACACATGGCTTGTGAGAGTTTTGTGTAGTATCTCAGGTTACTTTGCCCTCAAAGACAAGGATGTCCTGGCTATATAAAAGTAGAGGAGGCAGGACTACAACAAACAGATCAGATCTGTGAACAAGAGAAACACAGGTTAATTATTTTGGATATCTCTGGGTAATGCACTCGAGTTGAAGATACATAACAATTAGCAGAATTTTAGGTACTTTATATAGAGACACAGAAGTGGGGGGTTTTAAATTGAAATTCTTTCTGGCAGTTGTTTTTGTAAGCTGCCGCTTGTCGCATCCAAGGTGGCATGTAGTCTTGCTAATGCTGCACAGGGGAAAAGGCATGTAAAGCATTTAAAGGAAATATAATGGCTTGGAAATGTGTTGTAAGAAAGGCCTTTGATTTGCGTAGTGAATTTCATTAAATCCTGCCAAACATTCAAAGCCACTCTCAGCTCTCCAGTCCCTTTATTTGCTATCAGCATTTGAAATCAGCTTAATATTTTACCTTCACCCTTCGCTGGAGAGCATAACGGGCAAAACCATTATCTATGCATGTCATCACTATTAGGAAGGAGAGAGAAGAAATGAAGGGATAAGGAGAAACAGGACTGGCAGGGAACTGGCATGTTCAAAAGTAAACAGATTTTAGCAGCATGAAGGAAGGAACAGAGCAGGGTGGGAAAAATCAGCCTCTTGTAACTAAATTTAAGTTCTGCATGTCCTTAAGAGTTGTGGATACAGCCAAGCTGAGAGCTAATATTTAAAGGTTTAAATGAGCAGAGATGTTAATCTTTGAAGAGCCAAAGCTGAATTTTGTCTTCTAGCTCTTGCCTTTATGCAGAGATGTTACCTTCGTTCCATACAGTTCTTAAGAACTTTCAAATTACTGTTTTAGAGTTGCATGACACTTTTTAAACTATTGCTAAGCACAGAAGCACCTCTGAACTGCAGGGTTGGGGATTGTCTTGTCATAGTCACCTCTGAAAAAAGTCTCAATTTGTGTCAGATCAACAGAATTGGTAAATTGCATTATGGACTTGATTAGAAGTTTTTCTTATGTGACAGATCATGGGATTTCATTATAATTGCTGAAGGAATAATAGACATGTTTAGAGGCTTTTAGTTTAGGCTAAAAAATAAAAATTGAGTTTGGCAGTGATTTAATATTAACCTCTGTATTTACTGAATCCTTTTAGCAGTAATTTTCAGCTGTTGTTTCCACTCCCCTGCTTGTTTCTCTCTTGATGTTGGACTCTTCCAGTGTCTACCAAGGCATTTTAGCAGAGGGAAGTGTGGATGGTTCAAGTAGGCATAACCTAATGTCAATTCCCACAGGAAAGGGGGGTATAGTAGGTTTGGGGGTGACCAATGACAATGTTGAAAACTATTTTTGTAGGTCTGAAACAGCAAGACTCCCTTCTGTTTTTTCTTCTTGATATTAAACTAAAGTATGGGAATACAAGTCCAGCTATCATTCTTTCCTTCAGAATGAAAATTCTGTTGTTATTTTCAATTAGTTTTGCTCCCTGATATAACTGTGATGGAGGAAGACACCACAGTCTTATGTCAAGGAAGCGTTTGGGTTTTGTTTTTTTGCTGGTCACATTGGAGAAAGATGAGTTTCTTTATGCAATTCAGTGACTTTCTCTGTGGCATTGTACCTATCGAAGGGAAACTGTGCAAGCACACAAATTCTTGGCAGAAATACAGCTGCTAATCTCAGCTGAGCAGCTGTTGTCCTGAAGATCAGGAGAGGTGAGCCTAAAGGTAACTTTATCCGAAGAGCCCTTAAGAAACACAACAGAAACTGTCATGTTTTCATGCAGAATTTTTGGCAGAAGCCTCCCAGCAGCGTTTGCTGACTTCCCAAGTGTTAGCTATTGCTAGTGTTTTCTGATTTGCTGAGTGAGTAACATGGGAACTATGGATTATGAGGAAATAAGGGAATTCAGATAACTGAAACCAGAGTAAACTTGGAATGGATCTTGTGGTGTTGCCAGAAACCCCAAGATGTCATTAAAGACACCATTTTTCTGCATTAAAGATGTAAAAAAATATTCTTAGTGACTCTTACTATTTCTTTGTTTTACATTTTTAACCAGTTCTCTATTATTCCCTCCTCTTTAAAAAAAAAAAAAAAAAAAATCATCTTTTTTGACCCTTTTTTCCAAGCATTAGGCAAAGCATTGATAATGCCCAAGGTGCCACATGCAGCACACCCTAACCTCTGTCAATACAAAAGCAGAACCCATCTCTACGAGTACATTGATTATTTTAATTTGCTCTAGGAGGTTGGTGCAGCAAAGCTGGATGCAGCTTTGTAGCTAGAAATTCATCCAACATTTAGGGTATTTTAACTTTTTTGAAGAAGCATCCCAAGTTTGCAGTGCCACCAGAAGCATTCTAGTGGATAATTTGGAGATGATGAGGACCCACCACAATATCTCATATGCTGGAGCGTTGATACCTGAATTTTATCACCACACCGTGATTTGAAAATTATCAACCAAATTACAGCAGTTCCTTTGAAGAGTGGAAGACTCTGATCTACACAGTTGCTAACAAGGGAGATTAGTTGAATTTTTCAAAATTGCACAGTGCTGTACTGCTCCACATGGTCAAATATCCTGCACCATCTTCCACTGATCACTGAGTCAGTAACAGAATATGTTGTAACTAACTAAGGGAAACGTTTCCTCAGTGCAAATCTGGGATCCTTATTTAGCTTTTTATCCAGCCTTTGCAGTGAAGCTGGGTAATTGTTTTACGTAGTGCTCTAGCAGGCACCATGATCTCTGTGATGGGCTTTAGATAGAGACATTTCTTGTGAGTAGAGAAGCTTAAATGAGACACCCAGCTTGTCTCATTTAAGTACATTCATATTTCAGACTGGTCAATGAGGTTTGAGTGCCTGTCTTCAATTAGAATGAGTAGAAGTTGTACGTGCTTGTTTGCTCTGGGGGTTTTGAGAAGCCTGTGCTCTGTGCAAGCTGTGTGAATTTCATAGCACAGAATTTAGAACATTTCTGAAGACTTTTTAAAAATGGTCTTTTGATTTTGTGCCTTCTCAGGCAAATGAAAACCTGCATTTATTTGCAGGACTGCGATTAAGTGAACCTTAGAAGGAAAGGAAATTGTAAAATTCTTATACTATAATCACCTGTGAAATATAATATGAATTATTGGTTCATTGCAGCCCAATGTTCAAAACCATTATATATCTGTGTTCTATTGACTCCCTGTCCTTGTGCCAGGGCTTGCCAGGATTGGAAACGCTTTGGAATCAGCTGTTGTTTCGCCAGTTTGTGATGTGTTACTTTCTGATTTCAGCCACCGCTGTTCGCTGAGTGGGGATGATCTCAACAGGCAGTGGCTGACTCCCAGTTCCCAGCTGCATCCAACAATTTACCACGCCAAAGGCCTCCTCTATTACCTGTGCAGCATTGGCCGGGCTCCTCTGGTGAGTCCCTTCCAGGTTCTTTTGTGGGATTCTGTGAATAGATTGATTACTGTAGCTGTGTGAACAGTCTTGTTACAGAGCTGGAGGGATTTGGGAGCATCACGTGCTCTTACACTTCCATCTCATGGAATTGTTTTGAAAGTCTTGAGTATTTATCGCTTCTTGAATCTTCTAACCAGCAACTCCAAATTTCAGAATCTCTGTATATGTGGAATAAAAATGAGAAAATGTATTCCTTAAAGCTCTTTATATCCTCAAAGTACTCCAACTAAGCTAAATATTATGAGTAGGTTATTGCTATCTTCATGGAAGCATTAGGAGAAAATTCCAAAAAGATTTAGTCTAAATGGACTATGCTGAAGCCCATGCTATGACAAAAACAGAGGAAGAAGCCCTCAGAGTCTGTGAACTTCCATGCTTCTTTGGTAATGGGAAGAAAGGGACTGAGTTTGGGGACTACCAGAAATCCATGAGATGGATCTCACCTCAAAGCTGCAACTGGGACAGGGCTGGGATCCATCCCATCTGCTCAGTTACCCAGCAGAAGGAAAAGATAGTTCTGAGACCTCAGGAGGAAAACCACAAGGAGCTTCAGATGTTGACAAACAGCTGTGGATACATGGACTGGCAGGTTTGTTGGTGGTAGCTACAGCAGGCAGGAAATGTCCAACTGCACCAGAGTCCCTCTGGGTTTGGTGACAAAAGGCTCGAACAAGGTGAATATGTCTGTGAGCTTCTCTAAGAGAATTCTTGCTCTAATTTGTTTTTTGTCTAAGATGACAGCCCTGAAATTTATCTCTGTAGGCTGAGTAATATTGTGGAAACTCAACTCAGAGTTGCAAATTGAGTCACCAACATTTTCCTCTGGTTCAGAGCAGTGTAGGATGAGTCTTGTTTTTACCCTGTAATTTGCTGTCTGGCCTCTTTTAATACATGACCCTCCTTGTCATATTCGGGTGCATAAAGTCGAATATTCGGTACAAGTTTTCATCATTGTTGAGTGAAGGGAGACTATTGATCCTACCACTCCCTCACTCACAGACTGCATGTCAGACTTCATAAACTGATTTTTCTTTGCCTTTGAAGAGCACATTGATTTTAGTTTATACATTCTCAAAAATGCCTTTTCCATCCTTCAGAAGAGAGTTTGGGGTTTTTGTTGTTGTTGTTGGGTTTTTTTTTGTTGTTGTTGTTGTTTGTTTGTTTGTTTTTGTTGGGTTCTTTTAACCTCTAAGATCCCATGGAACCAAGTTTACTGTTAGCCAAATGATTTCTGTGAACTGATTTGATTTAATTTATCCCAGAGATGTGCAAGCACTTTCTTTAAAGCAATGAAAGGATACTTGAAGGAGAAAAGCAATGAACTCTAGCAGCCTTTCAAACCACAGCCACTTCAATTCTTTAGTTAACAAGAAAACAGCCTGTTAAGTGGTAGGGTGTTTTGCTTCCCTTGTTGGCTGTGGGAACCCTAATGAGACCAAGGCACTGGACACGTGGGGACATTGCAGAGAGTCTCATCTCTAGTGAAGAGCAGGATGCCCTAAAAGTGGAAAGAATGAACTTCCAATGGACCAGAAGGCTCTGAGCAGAGTTTGCTGCCTCTCAAAGGCATTATATCAAGCTTGGAAAGAAGCACAGCCTGCAAGGATGTACTCATTGAGAGGAAGAAACCCCTAAACATGTCAAAATTGGCATTTAATATCCTGTCACAATGTTATCAAAGGAGAAAAAAAGAGACTTTACATGAAAAAGAAAAGAAATTTCAAAAAGTTCTGTTTTCCAACAGATTTTCTTGCTTTCCACTTTATATATAGCTTTTCCTTTATTTTGAAAGGTACCTGGTTCTGTGACTCATAAGGAGGGTTGTTTTTGAGCTAGAAGGCAGTCCTTACCTTTAGGATGATCAGTGCTGGCAAATAACTTTAAATAGATTAAAAAAATTGTGCATGTCTTTGAGTCATATCTCAGTGAGTGCAAGCTTTGGAGTCTGACTGGTTTGTGTGTCTCAGTGTCCCAGCCATACGGGAGGACAGGCTGGTGAAAAAGCACTGGGAGATGCCAAGTTTGCTCGGTGTTTGCCCAGACATATCCCAGGAAGAATTCTGTTTTGGGTGCTCAGACTCCAAAATATCTCTTAGCCTTGGCTGAATGGCGAGACATAAGCTACCCTGTCGTGTGAAAATCAGGCAGAAGGATGTGCTATAGAGAATAATTGAGTATAAACATTGGGGATGACTGCAGTATCCAGTCAAATTAATTAAAATGTAGAGCTGTGCAACTTGCAAATAGAACGAAAGTGTTTTCAGTGGCACTGATGCTTCTGCTGTGGAAGCTGGTGACACTCAGTGAAAGATTCCATGGTCTGAACCAGCTGCCAGTTTACAGAACCTGGCTTTGGTAATCCTTTACCAGCAAAAAAGTCTCATTCCAGACCTGTCACTAAGGACCTGTCTGCAGGTTTCTTGAGGTGCAGAATTGTAGACCTGCTCCTCATCAGGCAGCCCCACTCTCTGATCATCCCTGTGTGGTTTCTGATAAATAACATTTTAGGCAGATAATATATTGTCTTTTGTGTGTTGTAATTCTGTAAATTGGCAGGTAATTGATACCCAATTGAGCTGAGTTCTCTGCCTTGAAATAAGACAAAAGCTGTAAAATCCTCTTTGATATTCATAGAAATACATTCTAGGTGGTAACTGTGGTTAACCTAAGCTATGACTGTGTGTTGCTGATAGCTTAGATGAAACACTAGCTGGAAAAACGTCTGTCATTAAGAGAATTAATAAATGGAAGGAGGCATTCCAGGATGATTGTGCATGGATCAGAGTTGTTGCTGGGTAGGTGGCTGTCCACATGCTTCAGGTGTGGAACCTGCAGGCTCCCAGCCCCACAAAAAGACCTGGAGATGAGTGGTGGTGTGGGAAGAGAAGCTGACAGGACAGAAAACAAAGGAAGCAGCAGCATGCAAGTGATGGGATGTGCATGATTGTCCATCTGACTGGTTATTGTGTGTGCCTCAGCCTCTCCAGGATGGCACTGTCAGAGGAGCTGAGAGAACGTACGTGCTCAGCTCCCAGATAAATAAACTCCCTGACGTGCTGCAGCTAAACTTAGTTACTGTGGAGTTGGTAAATAAGCAAACTAGGGTAAGTCTTGCCCTAACAGTAGGTGGAAGAAGCTCATGTTCTCCATCTGTTTCTCCCCTCTCATGTGTGTATTTAGGTAAGAATATGGGTGGGAGTGCTGATCTGCAGGAGGGTAGGAAGGCTCTGCAGAGGGACCTGGGCAGGCTGGATCCCTGAGCTGACAGTGAGGGGATGTCACGCTCTTCTCCCAAGCAACAATTGACAGGACAAGAGGAAATGGCCTCAGGTTGTGCCAGGGGAGGTTTAGGTTGGATATGAGGAAGAAATTTCTTCTCTGAAGGGTTATCAAACATTGGCACAGGCTGTGCGGAGCAGTGGTGGACTTGCCATCCCTGGAGGTATTTAAAAGATGTGCAGTTGTGGCACTTGGGGACAGGGTTTAGTGGTGGCAGTGCTGGGTTAATGGTTGGATTTGATGATTTTAGAGACATTTTCCAACCTCCATGATTCTATGATCCTATTTTTGCAGCCCGTATTTCTCCCCCATCTCTGCATGGACTCATAATTTTTCTCTGCCTTCCTATACACATTTGTCTCCAACATAAGTCCTGGAAAACTGTTTCAATGAAGTCTTGAAGCTCCTTTCTACTCAATAGTGAATGCTGGTTTAAAATGAAATAATTCCTTCTCTTTAGAGATTCCCATATTTTAATTGACAGATCCCTGAATATTCCTGATTAAGACATGGAGAATATATGTAACAGCCGTGTGTACATCGACTTCATATCTCAGAGGGCACTGAGATTGATTATTCTTTAAGACTTGGGTCAATATTTACCTCTTGGGTCATTAAATTGTGATTTTCATTTCCATGGGAATCAATATCTGCCTATAAAGGCAATCAAAACTTCCACTAAAACTGGGAATGTGCCTTGTGCCTGGTTTATATGACAGCTGACACCAGAGATGGATTGGATAGACAGGTAGATTAGTGTGGAATGAGATTATTTGCCTTGAATATGGGTCATTTTCTGTGCTTGACTTGCAGGAATTCATGCAAAGATCTGACAATACAATTGCACAATTATATTTTCCTGAAAATTATGTAGCATGGGTTTTTAATTTAAAGATGACAAAGCAATGATTAATCGCTTGGGAAGGCATAGATTTCAAATCTCATGAGGATAAAGCTGGAGTTTAGGAGTTTAGAAGCAGAAAGAGCCTGACAAATTGCTCCATTGTGGGATCAAGAGTTCCCATGAACCCTTAGGTCCCCGAGTTGCCATGGATTTTTGCACAGGTGTCATGTTTATTTCTGCTGCAGACAGAAGTGCACCAGGCTTGACTCTGGACCCCTGAGATCGTGTCAGATCAAATAAATAAACCAAGATACAAGTGACTAATGAAGTCTGACGCAGGTCAAAGGCATAGCCCACAGTCTAAGCTTCTCCAAAGAGACCTGAAAAAAAAATATTAACACCTCCCTGCCATAGCCTAATAGTGCTTATTATGAAGAACCAAGAAACCTTTCCAACGTTCAAGATTTTGCCTTGTTTTTTCCTCTCTGTAGGTGTTCTGTGACTACCATGGGCACTCCCAGAAAAAGAATGTGTTTCTCTATGGCTGCAGCATTAAAGAGACCTTGTGGCAAGCAGGCTGCATGGTTGACACAGCAGTTGTCACAGAAGATGTTGGCTACAGGGTAGGTCCACTTGGTTCCTTCCTTAATTACCAGTCTCTATGTGCTTATATATTTAAAATATTTAAGATAAGGTCACCTCAGAACTTTTGGTGATAGAGTGCAAGCTTTCAGCTCCCGAGAGTTGAGAGTCACATGTAATATCTTCATGCACCAAATAGGGTGCATGAAGAATATAGAAGGGACCCATCTACTGAAGGTATATCTGCTGTTTATTTCATTTTAGTAAAATGATGCACTATAACATTTGGCTGCAGGCTAACAGAACAGACATATTTTTGTGTGTTTTATAATTTCTAAATATACATACAATTTTGTCCTCACCACTCTTCCCGTTATACAAAAATAAATAGGAATGATGTAATGGTAACTGCGAAAATGATGGTGTTCCACAGTCCTGCTCAATTGAATTTCTTCATCACAAAATGCTCCTGGTCCCTCTGAAAACACAAGATAATTGAATGGATGCCAAACAAATCTAACATAGTGAAGCTATCTCTAGAGAAAGTGTTTGGTGCCATACCTAGGATTTTTTTTTTAAGTAGAAAAAATTCTAAATTCTATTTTATTTCTGCTTCATAGAAATTTCTTGCTCATCAAACTGTTCCTTGGATTTCCTGTCCATCTCTCTTTTTGTTTTTTGTGTCTGTTTAAATTATATTTTCCTATTAAATAAGTTTTTTCAGGAAAAAAAGAATTTTATAAGCTCCAATTCTAGTCTTAAAAAATGTTAATTTCACAAAACATTAATTGTGGCCTTAAACTGATTATAGAGTTATAGCTTGGATCGCTCAAACCTGAAAGAGGTTGAAAAGTCTTTGTCAGTTTATGCCTCTGTATAATTTTTGCTACTTCAGCATAAATACTCATTATCCTTCCATGAGATTGTCACTTTTTCTGTGCTCATCTTATGGAGATGCACACAGCAAACTGAAACTTTACTGGAGTGCTCCAGAGCTGGCTGTGAGGGTTCCCTGGGCAAACATTGATTCCTGAGGAAAGCAGGGAGGGTTCTCAGAGCCAGGGCATCTCTGGCTGTGTTTGAATTCCGGGGGTTTGGAAGGCTGAGGAGGGCTCGCTGCTGCACAGGCAGAATTCAAATGTTCCTGTCAGCATTTGGAGCCTGACCTGAATCTGCAATGAAGAAAGGCTCCAAGGCTGTCCAACAACACTCTGCAGTGGCCCAAAGGAAGGTTTTTACTGCTCAAATCCTTTCTTTTGCACAAAATGGGAGGTGGGTGCCTGCTGCAGGTCCAGCTTGTGGGTCACCCTCTCCCTGCTGAGGCTGGGTCTGTGGTGGGACACATCTGCAGCTGCAGACTGGGATTCCCAGCCCTGCCTCAGACCTGCCGCCTTGCTCTGTTTGCACAGGTTTCTCTCCTGCCTCCTCCAGGTAATGGGAATTAATCTGGCCTCCATGACTGATTTTTCTCCCCAGGAACAGAAACCAAATACCTCAAGAAAATTATGGGTTTTGGAAGAGCCTCTGCCTCATATGTTATAGATTCAGCTGTAGCCCTTGGCAATGCACACTCAGAATCCTCCTTGCCTTTAATATTTGGTGGCCTTGGGTGACTTGCACAGCATTGGCACATCGTAATCCCAACCTTTTGATAAACATTCCAGGCCCCTTTGACAGCAATCTCTGCAGGGACATTAGTAAAGAAATATAATTCCATTCTTTTTGAATGGGATTGGAGGTTTATGGACAGGGTCCAGTGTAAGTGGAGCAGCTTCCTTTGCTGTCACACGTGATAAATCCAGCTGCGTGAGAGACACGGAACACAGTCACACTGCTGCACTGTCATAAATGCATCCTTTAAAGGGACGTGTTTTCATGCAAAATATACTATTGAAAGATAATTAATGAGAAGAATCAATAGAGAAGAAAGAGCCATTAGTGTGAAATCCAGTGAATGCTGGTAAAATGAAAAGAATATTAAATTCGGGTTCGCTAATGCTTCTAAATGAGTCCTGTGTACAGAGACATTACTGGTACCTGCCAGTATTTTTATTTAATTAAAAGTAAAAGATTGATTATGCGTATAATTTGAATTGCTTTAAAAAGCTAAACTGGATTAGGGTTCTGATTATTGTATTTGATGTGATAAGTTTACAAAATTTTGGGTGTAGGTTCAGATAAGGGCACACACAATTCACATACAGTTTAACTGGGTCTCGTGGTTGTGTTGAGGCTTATAAACACCTGAGCTCTATGGTTCTGCTGCATTTTTTTTTACTTCCAGCTCAGTCAAAACCCAGGAAAACCTGGAAGCTGTGCATGAAGTCACACAATTTTGTGATCTCTGTGCAGCAAGTGGCAGGCTGAAGGCAGTGCAGAGATGCTGGATGCTTTGTCAAAGGCAAGAAGTGAATTTTCAAGGTTTCTCTGTTCAGTGTGCCCACAGGAAAAGAGAGTGCTGCAGCTCTTAGTTACACACTGGAGATCTTGACTTAAGATCGAGGCTTGAGGTGGTCTCAGATTTAAAATGAAGTTTTTTGCTTTTTCCAGTTTTATCTACCTCAGTTTTTTTCATCTGAAAAATGGATCTTTTATGGAACTGGAGGAGACCAGGGATGGCTGCAGCCAAAATATACTGAAAAATGAAATATGTATAAAGGAAGGATATATACGGTTAAGTAGCTTGCAAGAGATATTGCAAAGTAGTTTAGACCAAATATGTACCACTCATATCAAGCATGTTTTAGGAAAAGACATTATTCAGTCACTTTCAAACCAAATACTCCCATGCAGTGATGTGAAGTAAAGCCCAAAAGAAGAGAACTACAGTTCCTCAGAATTGGTGAAACAGATGGTTACTGGAAAGTGAAATTAGCTAGGTAGTTTTCACTACCCAAACTGAATGAAATTCCAGGATAAATGCCACTAGCAACGTGTTGGAACTCCTTCTGTAGGATTCTATTTGGTTCAGGTGTTTAAGAAAACTGTCATAAAACAAATAATGAACGTTCTAATTTTGCTTGGTCTCCCCTGGGTGGATCAAATGGTGTTTTGGCACATGTTGGGGTTTGTGTAGCAGCACTGAAGTTCAGACACACAAAGACATAACTCACATGCACGTGAATGTGTATGCACTGTATCTAACAGTCCAGTCCATTCATCAGCACTAGGTGTGCTCTATGTAGCTGCTACCTGTTTTTATAGAGTGTAAAAATAATATATTTAGCCCTCTGTAATGACTAAGTAATTGTTGCCTCTGCACTGATGGAATATTTGATGCTTCAGGTGTGTTTATAGACTTTGTAGGGAAATATGGTTTTGGGAGTAAGAAAATCACTCAGGGCTAAGATGTCATATTTGCTGGTTTTATTTTTAGTTTTTATTGTGATTCTTTAAGTGACCTGTATAAAATACATTGTTTGGACTCAGAAGAGAATATTTTGGTTTGTTTTACAATGCAAGTTAGTTAAATGCTGAGCTTTATTTTCACATAATTATGTGTGACCTTCTACGAGAAAACACATCCCCTTTCTCTGCTCTATGCCAGCTTCAGACAAAATTCCTCCCATAACTCAATCCCTTGTCAAACCATGGATTTATGGTGGGAGGAGACAGAATATGACTGTAGAGGTTAGAATAGGGATATCAGGTACTGAGCTCCGATTCTTGGCAGCTCAACGGGAAGGTGTAGGTTGGTATCTTGAGATCAAAACTCTGACTTCAGCAGTCCCAGACTATTGGGTGTGCAAGTGTTTGATTTTGAATGAGATATGCCAAGTCTACTGGAAAGTTTGCATTTTAGTGTTTGGAATGAAACAAATGTTAGAATCTGAGGGTTTCACATGGAATGGACATAATGCACTGGTTGGAGCTCTCAGTAACTATCTATGGATAGATTTGGTTATGGACACATTAAAACACAGGTGTCTGTGTATGTGTGTGTGTGATATCAACATGTGCACATCCGTGCAATTCATTTTCTCACAGACTCTTCCCAAAATCCTGGATAAAGTGGCCCCTGCATTCGTCATGAACAGCTGCAGCTTCCTGGTGGAGAAGTCCCGGGCCTCCACGGCCAGGGTGGTGGTGTGGAGAGAAATGGGGGTGCTGAGGAGCTACACCATGGAAAGCACCTACTGCAGCTGCAGCCACGGACTCTACAGAGTGAGTAAATCTTTCAAAAAACCCTGTTTCACCTTCCTAATGCACATCTCGTGAGCTCGGATGGAGGAGATGGCCATTGCTGAGCATTGTCTGCTCTCTTCAGACCCGTGTAGCCAGAGTTTCTTTTCAGGGAAATCTCATTCTTTTACCCCTCATTCTTTTACCTTCCATGCCAGGAAAGTAGAGTCCCTCTCTGAGGTTTCATTCAGCAGGGAAATAAAAGGAAACTCCAGTCTGCAGCCAAAAGCACTGAGCTGGAGAAAGGAGTGTTTTGGGGACGATATAGGGCACTTATCCTTACAAGGGCTTTCACAGTCTTGTAATAAAAGTTCTGGCAGGTTATATGGACAATTTTGAGCCTAATTCTAAGGTAATTAACTGGAATACTTGTTGGTACAGGCTCACTGCCTGAGCATTCACCTGGCTAAATTTAAGAGCCTGCACTGCAAGCCCTGTATTTGGAGTTGCCTGCTCCTGGCAGGCAGAGGTGGCCAATCCAAGGCTATTTTTGACAGATGTCAATGAATTCAAGCTATGCCTGAGACTGTGATCTAGACAGACCCAAATTCCCCATCAAATGGGTTGGTAGGAAGGGCTGTACTTGTACCAAATGCATCAGGCGTCAGTCTGGGAGATCTCCTGGCAATTTTTAGGCATACAGGATAAAGTCTAGGTAATTGTATTTGAGTGATCATAATTCTCCATTCATTCAAATGATGATTTTTTTTGCTTTTCTTATTCTAAACCTGTTGCTTTCGTTTGAAAGGCTTCTACATTCCACCTCATTTCTTCCACTAGGGAGCAATCCTTATCTGTACAACATTAATAAGCAGTTAAGGATCCTGAAAGACCCTTAAGGAAAGTGCCATTATTACAAATAACAATTAATTAATAAGACATTCAAATTATTATCTTTGTAAGCTCTATACTAATCCTTTTACCTCTCTGTAGAATGTAGCAGGAAGTATTCAGCTGCTGTTTTAACTGTGCCCTACTATACACATCAATTCCAGGACAGGAAAGGCAGAATTAAAAAACAGCAGACATTTAAAATCAAGAGAGTGTAATGCCCAGGGCAATTATATCTAACACTCCCTACTCCTGAGAAGTGCTAATGGCTTTTTAATAGGCACCACAGGTCAAGACAGTGGGTTTGAATCTCTTTAGACAGTGGGGGAAAATCTACCCTGACTGAAATCAAAGATAAAACTCCAAATGATCTCTGTAGTGGAGGATTTCACTGATTTCTTAGATAACCACAGTCAGATCTAAAACCAGTGACACATCAGATTGTATCCATATGTAATGACTCATTCTCCATCAGCATCTGTGGGGTCTTTAACCAAACTTGCTTCATTTGTGTCATTAGATGCTTAAAATAGTAGGAAGAGAAATATCTTAAAATGTATTAAATTATTTTCTATATTCTTTCTTGTCCTCTTCATTGTCACTGATCAGGGCCACAAGCAGCCACTGAGGACAAGAGCAAGTTCCCATATGAGGGCTTGTGAGAGAACCCAGTGTTCCCATGGCTCTCAAAGAAGTCTGAAAGCAGTTCTGAATTTTGGTTTTTTTTAGAGTTATGATTTATCTCAAAGATGGAGGGTACATGCATATTCTCAGTAGGAAGAATTTCTTCACCATTTCTCCATCATAAGGATAATACAAACACTTTTTGCAGCTGCTGTGTTTCAGGCAGATTTAAAGTATTTCCACTATTTTTTTTTCCAAGTGCATGAAGTACCCAACTAGCTAGTATCAAAATAAAATATAATTTTATATGTTGATTATACTGGGCCTACATATAAATACATACAGTATCTCTTCCAGAAAATGGATACTTACAAGCTATTTCCTCCTCTTTTTAGTGGTCTTTAGAGTTGGTCCTATTTACTTGCTCCTGCAAGTGGATTTGTAAGAGTGTGGAATTGACAGACTGAACTAAGATTTTGCTGCATAAATACCATTTAATCCTCAGCTTCTATCTATCATGCCAAAGCCCCTTCATCAGGATCTTGGAGCCCTGAAATCATTCTTGTAAACTTGAAATTAATCACATAAGAGGTCATGTTTTCCTAGCGGCTTCAGCCTGAGTTCTTCACTCTTGGACCCTGAAGCTGGATGTGTGTCTAAGCAATAGAATTACTCTAATGCTCAGGCAGGAGATGTCAACATCCTGTACTTAGAGCTTTCTGATATTTGGTTTAGAAGATTTGTTTAACTGTGGATCACAGAGTCAGTTTTTTAATCCTGTATGACTGAGGAATATATCCAGAATTTCCCCTGGAGAAGCACACCCTTATGTTTTTGTTACTTTTACGCCTTGCAGTACAGTACAAAGAGCAGCTAGATTGAAAACATCTCGTTAAATGCAGCAGAGGCTCCCAAGTCCAGCATCATTCAGTGAATCAGTGGTCAGACTTCTATTAGAGAGCATCAGACCTGGTCTTTAGCTTTTTTCCAGCTTTCAAGTGATGAAAGGAATTCATTGAAGCAGCTGCTTTTCTGGCTGTGAGCACAGGTACAGCGCTTGGAGCTCACAGAGGCATCTGATGGGGGTTGTGCAAAGGATTTAGGAAGAATAAGAAAGCTGTATAGAGGCTACAAGAGGTTAACATATTGATTGCACAGAGCTGTTAAGTGTACCCCATCTCACCACAGGTCGAGTGAGGGCTGAGATAAACCAGAACTTAGTTTTCCTGATAGAAAAGTTCTGAGAGTTTCCCCCTCAAATGTGCGTCCCCTCTCTGGGACTGAAATTTTAAATACTTTAGTGACTGAAAGATAAGGCAGGAATTTGGTACTATTGATATGTAAATGAGAAACAATAGTGACCCCAGCTTCGTTTAAAAGTAATTTGATTTCAAATGAAGAGGAGGGTGGAAATGAAAGGAGAAAAGAGATGGTTTGTCTGACGAATCTCCCTGTCTGTGTGATCAATGGAAATGCAATAAGCCAACTACCCTTAAGGAAGCGAAACATAAAACTAAAGAAACTATTGATCTTATCTAAGGTTTTGTTCAACCTAGGAACAAGAAAAGAAGGTGGTAAAATATCCAAACGCTTTTTCATCTTGTCTGGATTGCCCAAATCAGTCTTAGAGGAGCCCTATCTCCATTTGAAAGTTGCTAAAAACAAAGCAACGAAAATCCACAGGGAGTTTTGCCTCCTGTTTCTGCCAGTTTCCAACCCTGTGGTTCAAACCAGAAAATATTAATAATAAAATAATAAACCCCTTATCATTTCTTTGCTCAAGTGATGACTGTCTGCATTGGTCCCTCATTGGAGTTTTTACCCCTCCAGCTTAACTCAATTTCAATTGCTGCCTACCTTTGTTGGGATACAGATCCCCTTTCTCATGTTTGGTTTTGAAAAGACTGAATGCAAGGCTGTGCTGTGAGGAGTTCTGAGTACAGGTACAGCCATGACCCAGAAGAATTTCTGTTCTGTCATGTCACACTCTTTCACCATTCTCCTTGATTCCTTGTTACCTCTCTTGCTAATTAAGACCCTTCTAGAGCATATTCCACTGTGCTGCTCCATTCATTACTGCATCCATCATCCTCCAGGTTAATACCTTTAGTGCCAGGGTGTACAGCTGAGTTCCAAACCATATGTCTTGGTAATACAGCTAATCTAAAAAATCGAGCTTCATGCTCCGTGTGTACATGTTATGTTGGAAAAGCAGTTTCCTTGGCGTGGTGTGGCTGATGGAGGAGATAGAGTACTAATGGAAATAGATTTTAGTTCTTTGCTTCAAACGGATTATAAACAACAAGGAGTAACAAACGAGTTTTAAAATTATTGTGGGTATCTTGACAGTATCCTGTGAAGGAGGTTTTACTGCTGATATGGATCCCTCTTTGAAGAAAGCTTTTGGGAGAAATAAGAGGTTTTTTTGGCTGTCCATTAATTCTTCTGAATCAGAGGAATTGAATAGTCCAAGTTTTCTCATTGGGTTTGATTAGAGGAAAAAGCCATCTCTTTACAGAGACACTGAAATCGGAGACCTCAGCACTGAGCAGTGTGGTCATACAGTTCATAAGACTCTCTTGATATTAATTCAAAAAATCTTTGCTGAACAGAAGTGGTGAGAGTTAGTCTAATTAGAAGATCTAATATTATCTGTCCCCTTTAGCCTGACCAGCATGGGCTGATATATTTAAAATGAGTGATGAGTCAGTGATTTGCCATGGAAGAGTGGCCAAACTAAAGCAATCTGCCAAGATGAAAGCTTTCCCTCTTTCTCATCCTTCAGAGGAGGCCTTCTCTGGTTTGATCTCTTTCCACCCAGATGAGCCAAATTGTTACCCATGTATGATTGACCACTGAATTGCAGCAGTATCTTTTCATAATTATCAGTACACAATTAAATATTTTCTTTATACTCCTTACTTTTGAAGATTTCTTACCAAATTTCTGTGAGGAATTTTTTATGTATGTTTTATTCATAAGCAGTTTATTACAGTTAATAGTCAGAAATTGAGTTGTTTTGATGGAGTTTGCAGGTCACATGATGCTGCTTCTGTTCTCCAGCAAGATGTATATTGTTCTTGTAATTGGAAACCTGGTGTAGAAACTTGCAAATAATTTTAATTTGGCCTCTTGCCAGTAGTCAGCCACCAACAGAAATGATTTCAGCAATATTCTTGCCATAAAGCATGTTTGATAAGTATTAGTAGACAGAAAAAGTAAAGAAATAGGATATATTCCATGCTTTCTGGTGTACCTTTCTGGAAAATGACTACATCGTCTTTGCAAGTCTGACAGACTTTTTGCCATTTTTGATTTCTTTTGTGCCCCAGAGCTTATACTTTTCCTGAGTGTGAGTACGTCTCAAAAGCATTCAAAAGCTTCTTTTTTAAAATAAAATCATCTCTAAAATGTGTGTTTTTTAGCTGACCCTCGGTGCTCTAGAGATCTCATTCTAAAGCAGATGCCGAGAATAAGAAAGAATGATTTTTCTTTCTGATAGGTCTGCTTCCAGTTCTGGTCCAAAGTGGCTCAAATTGGAAGCAGCTGTAACAGAAAGAAAAGTATAGAAAAAAATAGTTATCTAATATTAATCTAAGGACTGATGTTTCAAATTAAGGGTGTTGTTTTTTCCCTTTTCTTAAGTTGTTACCCAAGGCAAAAGTTTGCATCCTATTTGCTTTATTTTCCTGCCTCTGTTATTTCCACCCACCCCTTGCACTAATTGATTGGTGATTCATTTTGTAAGATATTCTAATTGTACCTTTTAGGCTTGTGGGCCTCACTTCATAGAGCTTTGTAGGGACTAGTGGCATTTAGGAAGTGGGAGAAGAAGAGAGAAGGGGTTTCTGAGCAAACAAATCAGGAGATGGTGGGTGTTTGTCTTTCTTGTAGATACTTAAATCTACAAGGTTTTTATATTAAGTTCTTATATGAAATTCTTATATTAACTGCAGGAGTTTTTCTTCTTGTTAAGTGTTTTTTATTGGTTTGTTTTATTATTTGACAGGATGCTAACTAAGAAATCACATGCTTAACTCTGCTCAGATTCATTTGAAGGTGTGTTGATTTTGGCTCTGATTGTTCAGAAAAGCAAATTACAGAACATTGTGGGGATTCTTTGGGCCTTACGTCTACACGAAAACCAGAGTTTGTCTGTAGGACCACCCCAGCAGATCGTATCCTTCTTGATGGGGAATAAGACAGTTGTATTAAGGCAGGTGTGACCAATACTACATGAGATGCAAATACCACCTCTGTTTCCAAAAGTCATGGGTGTTTTTGCTATCTGCTAAGTTTTGTTGAAGGTGCTCAATGTTGCCATGTGGGAGGGCTATTTATGTGCATTTAAATTAGTCTGTAAAGTTTGCAAGAAGGAAATGCTGGTCTCCATGCTCTGTTTTCCCATTTCCTGATCCATTCCAGAGTCAGTTTAACCTTGCTGTTTTGGAAAAGATCAGTCATTGGGTAGGGTAATTTTTCTTATCATCACATCTGAAGAAGGCTTATTTATCTTTTTNNNTTTTTTTTTTTTTTTTTTTTTGACAGGGGAATTGGTTTGGGGACTTCTAACCCTATATAGGGTTAAAACCCATTTTCTGGCGTTAGTGTGAATGCATTAAAGCTTTTGCTGAGAACACTCAACCCGTCTCTCCACTTTTGCCAAATGTTGGTGTTTTGTGAATGACTCTGGAAAAGCCATGGGCCCTTAGGCGAATAGGCAGAGTTTGCTGCTGTACACACAAACAAGTGTTTTCCCATCATGACTGAATGATTCATTAACTCTTTCAAGAAGTCAGTACAGGGGTGGCTGCCTGTACTGCTCCATCTGGTGAGGTGTCCCATGGATGCTGCCTTGAAAGACATTTTGGAAAAAGTCCTTCCCAGCACCTGCTGCAGTGGGTTTCAGCTGTTGCTCAGGCCATCTGCTTTGCTGTTCCTGGGCTGCAAATCTGAGTGTTGTGGAATGGAGGAATGTTCTGTTGTGTTTGAACTCACACTGTTACTCAAAACAGGGGAGAAAGACGCTGGAGAAGAACAGCACAGAGCTTTCTTTAGCCCCCTGTCCCCAAAGCACCCAGGAAGCACTAAAACCCAATGCAAGAATTATCAGGGGCACTAGGGAACAGTATTTTTTTCCTTCTCATTATTGATGAGTACCCAAGGAATGATATATTGGAATTAATTTCTTTCTGTGTGTATGACACAAGATGGTCACTGGTGCTAACTGGATCCTGAACGAAGATACTGAATTAATTTTTCACATCTTATTTTGATTCTTTCTCCTGAGATGTCAAGCCAGCTGTATCCCTGACTTGCTATGACCTTGAGAAGACATCCCATGCCATATGGTTAAATTACAGCACAATAAAACATGACAACAGAGGTGAGATCATAATAGATTTGACTCTGCAAAGCTGGGAGCTATCCAGTCCTGTGGAGGTTCAGAGGACATGGCTGGCATGTAGAATAGAAAAGCAGATGTATCACATCCCTCTCTTTTGGCCCACCATTTTCCACTGTCCTACACTGTATTAGCTCTGCTGTTCACCCCTTCTGCTTGGGACTCACCCTTGGAGAGCTTGTTCCAAGAAATCCTGAAAATCTCCCACATTCCTTTCACTTGCTTATGATGTTAATGATGTGTCCTAGCTGGTAGTTGGCTTTTTGTTAATCCTGGGGACATAGCAAGCTCCTTGGGCTGGGGAGTGGAAAACAGGCATCATCTTGAATAATGCTTGTCTTGGACGCTGATCTTCCTTTAAATTTCTATTTTTCCCCAGGGTGTTGTAAACAACAGATGTTTCTAGTTTGTTTATGGGATTTTTTCCCCCCCTCATCTGCTTTTGCACTTCCCCAGATACTTGGTTGCAGGGCAGTCTTCCCATATTCCAAAGCTGTGCTCCAGAAAGGAGGTGATAGGTACTGACAGGGGCTATCAAACTCTTTATCTACAAAGTGGATGAGCAACAAGGCTACACAGAATCAGAAGTGCAAGTGTCCTGTCACATCCATCTTCCAGAATTTGAGAGAGGAGGACTAGATGGAAGAATCTAGGGTTTTGACATGACCATTCTGGGCAGCCCAGGTGCTTGAAGTAAAAAAAGCTATTTGCTATTGCAGTTGGGGTTGCATGGAGAAGAAATTGCATTTTGTGAGGGAACATGACACGAATCAATGGCTCACCTCCATATCTTCAGCCTGCTGACAAGTGACTGCTATTGTGTCCCCATTTGAAAATGAACAAAACCAGTGTACTCATGTGGAGACATAAAAACAACAAATGCTGTCCCCTTGTGATTGAGGGAGGAGGTTTGTCCATGTTCTGTAAGGAGGAACAAGCTCTCCTAGTATTTAATTCAGTGCTGTCATGCTCGGAAGTCAAACAGTCTTTTGTAGTGCCAGAAGGCTGAAAATGCCTAGCAATTTATGGTCAGGCTAATCTCTGAATTGTGTTTATTCAGTTTATGGGCATAGCTGAGGACCTGGTTTGACTTCAGCTGTTAGAGCCTTAACTAGATTCACAGTACAAATTATTAGAGCAAACAGAAAAAGTATAAAAGTAAAGCAAACTTGATGTTTAAAGATTATTTTTCATTTTCTATTTTAAATATTATACTGGCAAATCAGAAAACTGAAGTCACACACACACACATAAATTTTCTGGATGAAATGTTACTGTTTTATTTGAAGTCCACTAAGAAATCCTGAATGGCATGACCTTGAATGTCCATGGGATCTCAGTCTTCTAAAGAAAAAACTCTTGGGAAGGATAAGGAATAGAAAAGCAGCATTCCTGATGAAAACTAACTGCAGCATTTCAATGGTGCCCCTTTAAAAGCCAAATATCATTGCACATCATCCTTTCAAGTTTTCTGGGGAATTACAGCAGCTAGCTTTTTGATTTCTGATGTCTCTCTTGCTTGTTAATCTGGCCCCGTGTGGATTTATTGTACAAATCTATTTGGCAGCTGAAAATTGCCCTTTGATGAAGCTCCTAGTCTAATCATGAACTCCTCAGGCATGGAAAATAAGAATGGGTAGGTGGAAAAGCACAGGCTAAAAGAGCCATGTTTGCCTTCGACTATGCATGGATTTTTAGAAGCATCTAAAGTTCAAAGTTTTTGATTACAGGATTTTCTGTAAAGATGAATTTCTTTCCTCTTAGGATCATAACATTTGCCATGCTGGATCAGATCATTGGTCCATATAATCAGGTATCCTGCCTCATGCAGACACTCGCTCCTCACGGCTCTGAAGAAAACAAAACCTGCCTGTAAGGCAACTGATTCAATTACACTAAGACATGGAAAGGAAATAATCCTAACAGCCTGACCTGCCTCTCCTCTGCTTCGTACGCTACAACATGAGCCCTGATTATCATTTTCAAAACTTGGAATAATGAGCTACACTCTCAGTGAATAATTATGTCGCTTTTTCAGTCTCTTTTGTAATCTTTTATCAGACAGGGCTTCCTGCAGCAGTGAATTCTACTGGTTGATGCCCATAATTTGTATATGATGTCTGTTATTAAGCATAAACTATATTTTGAAATCTAATCTTCCTTTTGCTGGTTTCTGTATCTCTGTAAAATGTGCTTCCCTCAGCTGCAGTCTGCTTGTCTGTCGGCTCTGTATCCATGCTCACTGCCATCCTCATGCCTCTGTTTTATGTACTCTGTTATCCAGGTCCCCTGGTCTGGTCTCCCCTAAAATCACACTGGATGTTCTGTTCATTCTCTTCACTCAAAATCTACAGATACATCCTGCTTCCACCCAGCTCTTGTCTGTTTGGTTCATTTCCTTATTTTGTTTCCAGTCCAGATTTTTTTTTCAGGTGTGCTGAACTCTTGAAATGATTGTTACCTTTTCTCTATTTTGCTTTCTACCACAAAAATGGTTTCCAATTGTCCAATACAGCAGATCTGATTATTATTTCTCTGCATTGAAAGTACTGAATTCCTTCCTTACTGACAAAGTGCTGACATATTTTTTTGTTTAAATCAGAATATATGCCATTGGCCGGTACTTTAAACATCATAAATAATACCTGTGTGTCTGCAAACTCTGCTATGTGGTGGGCTTGCCCTTGAGTACAGTCAGGTCTTCCAGCTAGAGAAAGTGGCTATTGCACGAGTCCACATCTGGAAATTCTGCTCCTGCTGCAGCTCCTTGGGCATGATGATGATGTCTGGTGTAGCAGGAAGCTCCACAGCCTCTCTGCCTTTCTGTGATTCTGCCTCAAGTCTGGACTGAAGACTTTACAAATATTCCAGAGCCACAGGAGGAGCAAAGGGGGCTCTATTCTCCTGCCCTCCTCTGCCACGTCCAGGTGCAGCCTGTCCTGTAGCAGGGAAAGCTGCAGTTGCTGGGAAAGGTATTAAGTACTGAAAACAGAATCTTAATAACAAATTCATGAAGCTTTGATGCTTAGGTGAGACTGTTAGTTCTTCTGGGTTGACCTCTTGTACATCATAAGCATTTGGGCTTCACCCAGGCAGCTTTGTACAAAGCCTGTTAACTTGTGTTTGTGTAAACAGAAAAATATCCAGATTGGATTTGAGAATATCACAGGATTGGAAATCTATCTGGTCCCTTGGTATTTTCTAGGTGTCAGTAGCTGTTAAATATTATTGCCTTATTCTCATTTGAATTCATCTGCCTCATGTTTTAGCTGCATTTGTGTTATTTTTCTCTGCTAGTTTAGAGAGACCTTTAGTAACTTACGAGTTTGTTCTCTTGAAGGTACTTACACAATGTAACCTAAGCAACCTTTTAATCTTTTTTGATAATTAATTAAACATGCTTAATTCTTTAATAGTTTGTCTATATCAGAACATGCAGGAAAGTGCCTCTGAATTAACTAAAGGTGCAAGTGGAAATTCCTGTGCTAAACCACATTAAACTACATGTCAACACTCTGAAGCGGAATTAAGGTGCCCTTAATTAAATTTGGCTTAACTCATTTCTAAAGTAAATTAAGCCAAACTAAATTGTAAACACTTTAGTTTTGAATACCAGAGCAGAAATATGTGCTTCTGTGTGTGATAAACTTGTAAAGTGAGGGTATGCTTGTGCCGGATGAACTCTGAGACAGAAGTTGATAAGCCTAGTTTGGGATGGAATTTGAAGTTTTATGGCTTATCTTTAGGTAAGACCCTGCATTGCATACTGCATATGGATGATGAAATAAAAACCCAAAAAACTGCTGTGATCTGCCTTGGATGTGCTACATTCTAATTTCTGTCTAAGGAATACATGTGATGCCAGATGGTGGGAGATCTACAAGTGAAGATATGTGGTCTAGAAAGAGACATTTTGGCACAGCAAGCAACATGCAGAGATGCAGATATTGGGGACAATTCAGAAATCATTTGCACAGTTGTCATAATCAGGGAAGGCTGAGACCTGAGGAGGCTGAAGGTAGTAGAAATAATAATAAAAAAATCTTGGTTACTTATAGCCAAGAGAAGAAAGAGAATCTAGAGACATTCAATGCTGATGATGTGTGATACTCTTCTCTGAGAATTAGAAGGATATCTCTGGATGTCTTTTGCTGCAAAACAACCAACCACTGGGATGTTTTCAACCAAGTGGTTGTCATAAATGAGCCTCACTTAGTGGGAGTGGACAGAGGAGTAAACACAAGCACAACGTGACAGTGCATTGTCTGTCTAGACCAGAAGTATGAGATGCAAAGGCACGTTTGGATCATGAATTTTGGGAACAGATGGCAGAGAAACACGTGGAGTGGTATATGACAGGATTCTTCAGGGCTTTTGATGAAAAGGAAAGACAAAAATCTTGGTGATTTTACCAGAGAGTTTTTTAAAGGTGTAAATCAAAGGAGGAATGAAAGATAACTGCTGGTTGCAGAAATTGCTATGAAGCAGACCTTTTTTTGAGAAGTGAGCCATGTTCCAGTGCTCAGGGAGATCATGTGGCTGAGGTCCCTTGCATTTAGGAGGAAGAGAACTAATCTTTCATGAAGTGGTAGGGGGACACACCCTATGAAAACAAAGGCACTTCAAACTCACACACCTTGTCATAAGTAAACTGAACCAGTGCAGGAAAAACTGCAGATGCAATAATTTCTCAAATTTCTCCGTACTACTGCTAAAGAGCAATGAGCAAGGCTAATTAAAATATCGTCTCTGTTGATAAGGTGTAATTTAACTGGCTGTACTGGAACCTGCTAGGAAAATTTTGGAACTTTACTTTCTGAATTTAAACATCTACGGGTCTGTCCCCTGCTTGGGGAGGACAGAAAGGGTAGCAGCATGTCTGGCTGGGATAAGGGGAATGGCAGTGTGCTACATCTTCATTTACTGATAATTCAGGTCTACATACTGCAGGTAGGATGGCAAAGTCCAGGAAATGATCCTGCCTGGCACACTGAATTGAGCTAGAAAATGGGATAAACTGCCTCAGAAGCACTTGTATTCCATACAGAAAATGTGTAGCCATGGATTTCAGTTTGGGTTGGATCTACTTGAGATTTCATGTGGCAGCAGTAAATACTATTAAAGATTCTAAACATTAGAGATGCCTAATTTGTAACACAAAAGATGTAGTATCCACTGCAGTTCTATTTTGGACTACGTTGTAACAGGAAATGATGAATTAATCTTTGTTGTGGGAGTTTGTGGTTACCTAGACACCAGTGATCATGACCCAATTACATTTAATGTGGGCAGGGGACAGTGTTCCCATTAACATGTTTTCCTGTATATTTTTTCCTTAATAAGGGTGATTTTTCAGAGCTGAAGAATTATTAGAGGTAGAGCAGACCACAAGAGGAAAAAAAAAAAAAAAAGTATTATGAATAGAAATTGAGTCTTTTTCTGAAAAGGATTTTTCTACATATCCAAAAAGGCACAATTCTCTAATTAAGAATTGAGGACATGTTTGGTTAAAAATGATGCTGATTTAGTAGCAAAAAGAAAGTAAATAATTAGTGTAGAGGACAGTGACTCATAATACTGATGAAAAATCTACATGATTGATTATAGTGAGACAGGTTTCTATTATTTCAGTCTCAGTTTCTTGTTTGTTAGCACTAATTGTTTACTAGTATTTCTGAATGTAATGAGTAAACAACAGTAGAGGTCATTTCCCTAAATGTGGCTCGTGAAAACAATCTTGTGAAGAATAATAGCATGGATTTATTGTCACTGAACAAAGAAAACAGGGAAAACAGACACCAGCCATTGTAATGTTGGAAATGGATATAAGATAAAAAGTAAAAATGTGTAGTAGTCAGTCCTTAGAACAGTAATGAAGTGTTTGAGACCATCACCAGAAAATAACTTCTAGAACGCTACTCTAGAAATTATTAAACAGACATATTTATGAAATAGTGCCTTTAATTTGTTAAAGGTTTTTCTTTTCCCACCCAAGTCTATGTTAGTCTTTTCAAAGATTATGGCCTGTTCTTGCCTGGGTGTTTTCAATAATGATGATAATAAATGCTGATTATCTTTGCCCTTATCATTTCTTCCTCTGGGATTTTTTAGGTCACTGGACTAAGAGAAAAGGGAACAAACTGTTCCTTTTCAGGGCCTTTTCTATCTGCCATGGATTGGCATCTATAAGACAGAGTTATTCAGTTTGCTCTGACCCAGAAATGGGAAACTTTCTACGCTGTTGACTGCACACTTAGTCCTAGTCCAACATTTTTTCTTTAGGGTTTGGATTTAAAGAGACCAAAGTCTTCCTAGGCTGATGCTAGGACTTACACCTCTGAAGATGCTTTACCTCATTTTCTGTTGTCATCATCATCCCCACAGTGAACACTTCCTCAGCACCTTTTGCCACAGAAGATAAAAATATTGATATGCAGTTGTGGAAAGCAGGTGTTGTCTTTGAAATCCTCTGATATTTCAAGCCAATGTTCCCATTTTGCACTAGGGTGAAAACACAGGCTTATTTAAAAATAACTTGCAAAAATTCAAAACAGCTGATCACAGAGCAGGTCATTACCCTCTTTTGGCTGAAGAAAACTCAGGTTCCAGTCTGCCTGCTTCAAAGCAAGAATTTAGGTTGCTAGAAGGTCTTTTGTTGAACTTGTCCCTGCTTCTCACATAAGAGTTGTAATATTTTGTGTAAATAATGAGATGATCCTTGAGCCAGAAGAGATTAAATTGCACGACTCAGTAGCAATGTTGCTCACCTAAAATAGAACAGCCCCCATCCCTCATAGGGAGGAAGGGAGCTCAACTTGCCAGGATATCTTTCTTGTGGGGTCTGATCAAAAACATCACCCAAGAGCTGAGCAGCTCTCCCTGAGAAAGGTCACCTGTACCCTGTCATACTCTCACAAAAAAGTTTTGTCTTAGACAAAGCGTCTTTCTCAAAACATTTCTCACCAAATCTCTTCCTGTTTCCCACCTCGTCTTAGCTTTATGAATAAAGCAGAAAGTTTCCTTTGGGGGTGCTGAAAGTAATGACTGAATTCCACAATGAAATTGAATCAGAGATTCATACAAAGCAGCAACGAAAAAAGATGTTTTATAATGAGTTTGAGGAAGATACTGTAAATGAGTTTGGGGAAGAAGTACAACTATGTACTACCAGGGCTAAAAAAAACCTAGAAATTTTGTCCAGTTTACAGCAGCTTAGTCCTGATGGAGATCACTTATTTTATAAGATATAATCTAGAACAGAAAGATAGATTTTTCTGTTGCCGCAGAATCCATAAGGGCAGTTTGCATTTGCTCATAGGTATTTTTTTTTTTTAAGTAGTCATTTGTTTAACAGATACTGCTCATCAGATTGTGCAGAGACTTGTTCTGGTTTGTAGGGGAAGCTGGTAGTTGATAAAATTATTTTATCTTGCAAGATAATTGAAAGTCGACTGAGATTATTTGGTTTGAATTGCTATCTCTATACAAAAACAATGGAGTATGAATCTAGCCTTTCTGAAGCTGTTTACTTTAGCCCTTTTTTTTTTTTTTTTTACATTATATTATACTTTCCATTCTATTTTTACTGCCTCTCTTATATTTTTCTTTGTAGCCTTGAGGAGGAATAAGCTTGGATCTGTTATGTGAGTTAGGAAGAAGGGCTGCATAACCATGTCACGATGGCCCAGAGCATGCATGCCTCTCTGGCTGGCAGTGATGGGGAGGAAGGGAGACAACCCCAGAACACAACATAAACAAACAAACCCGAGTTACTTGGTGACTTGTTCACAACTTTCAGCTCTCCTACAGCCAGGTGAATCCACACCTGAATCAGCCCTGTGTTACCAGACAGAGCCATTCCACCAAAGATGAAAGCTGTGAATGTGCAGCAGGCAGCTGGACACCAATTTTGTAATGACCTTTTAAGAGCAGCCCTTCTGTCTCTTCCAGTGAGGGAGAATGAAATAAATGGGATCTGAAAGTGGAGCTCAGGCTGGCTGGGAAACAGCGACAGAAAGGTCACTTTTCTGATCAAGCCAGTATGTTCAGTGGTTGGAAGGGCTTCCAGGGGTCAGAGCATTGAAGCTTTTCAGGGTCAGGAACAACCATGCTAACCTCCAAATACACAGAAATGACTTGAATTAATTATCTGACTGATCAGCTCTAGGTAAAGGTGTTGCACAGGTATCTGCAGGTATCTGGGTACCTGCAACAAGCCATCAAAACTGCTTCTGTGGTTTCACACATTTAGTTCTCGCCAAATCCACTCACTTTTGTACCCTGAAGTATGATTTGTGCTGGGGCCTAGTATTCAATATCAGCTTTGAAAATAGGCCTTGTCAGGACTAATGCAAAATTCACTCTTGTAGTTAATTTAACGAGATAGATCGGCAGACATTGTACACTTATTAAATAACCATCATTATATTTATATTAATGCCAGTCTCTGCCCAGGAGAGGTTCAGGCCTGGCATAATAGGATTTGTTTCTAATGCAGAATTGAGATCTCTGAATATAGATACAATGATAAACTCAGGGCTTTGAGAATGAGGCCATGTTGTGGGCTTGAGCAGCTCTGGGATGTTCAGATGCTGGCTCTGCAGGTGAGCCTGTGGGCTGTGACAGAGGTACGTGGGTAGGGCTCGTGTCAGACTCTGGGAGTACTGTCAGATTTTTGGTTATTCTGGATACTGCAAAGCTGGTTGAAATCCATTGGCACAGGTATTGACTGCTTTCAGGTGCACTGCATTTGCATGTTCGTTCTCTTTATAAGGTCAGCAAAGCATCCTGACAGGTCTAAAGGCAGCCTGCTATGCCTGAAGTGTGTTTAGTTTTGTGCTGTCTTCTCTGTAGGATGTGGCATCAAATCATTTTGGTAAGATATTGATCACGTAGCACATTTTTATGTGGGCAAGGTCGTTGCTTAGGCTTTGGAACGAGGTGAATGGGATTCTTTCTGAATTTTCCCATGTACAGTTACGTTATTTCTGGAAAATGGCCTGTGGTTATTTCCCTGTTCTGTTCTGCATTGATGTCCTGGGAATAAAGCAGGAGGTTTCTGGGACAGTGGCAGCTCTGCTCAGTTGGTTGCAGGAGGCAAGAACAACCTCGGCTGGATTCAGCAGTGTCTTCCTGCTTTTTATGCTGACAGAGTGCCCACCTCCCCTCCTCTGCATACTGATGTCCTGCTTCCATAGTCTGCTTGTCTGTCACTGCAAACAGGGGAGAACAAACTTGACAGTGGTGGATTGAAGGCTGTAAATGGTTATTGATTCCCAGACCTTTTGCATTCCTAGAGGTGGGGGTCAGGAAGGGTGTGTGCCTGGGGACAGAGCATGCAGGTTTGTAGGGGTTTTAGCAGGGGTGAGTGATAGGATGTACATGATTATGATTTTCACGTGGATTTGCATATTCTGGCTGTGTGCAGATGAGAGATTGTGCTTGGAAGAAGCTGTGCACAAGGCTGTGTGTACGTGTGTGAGTGTTCATTTATCTCTGCTTGTAGGCAGAACATGAAACACAGGTAATTGGTATCAGCATTGCCCTAGTCTAACACGAAGATTGATCTTGGAGGTCTCCCCCAAACTAAATTATTTTATGATTCTACTACATGAGTGCCTGTTTCTTGTGTGGACATGTGTAATGCTCATGGATGTTCCCTGTGGGTCTATGCCAGGCAAAGTGCAACTAAAATTATGAAGAACTCTGTGTCATTCTGCTGCTGGCTGACACTGTCACAGTTGGTAGTGCAGGAGGGGTGGGAAGAAGGCAGAGGTGCATAACCTCAACTTTCCTGTTAAATCTTTCCTGCCATAGCACGTATGGGAGTCTGTAGTAGCCTGTGAAAGGGAAGGGAAGCTCAGTTCTAAAGACAGAAAAGAAAATGCACACAGCATTGATGGAGTTCAGATTTCATTAGCTTCTGATATCTCTGTTCACAGGAAAAAAGTCACATTTCCTCCATGACCTTTTAATAAATGCAAAGCTGGGGGGGAAATCTGTCTCTCAGTTCGCTTCCACTTGTAACTAATTGGAGTGGAGGTGTGCAGTGCATGGGGCTGCAGCAGAGCCTCTGAAGGACAGCACACTCACAACGCTGCATTTGTGCATTTCTTGAGTGCCTGTGGGAGCCCACAGGACAGCAGAGGAGACAAATGCCTTGTGAGGTTCTGTCTCGCCCCTTCTTCCACCCGGGGTTGGAGCAGAAGAGTGGGGAACCCTCCTCAGACTGTGCGGTCCTGTTCAATGACACTTTATTGACCAGGCTGATGGAAAGCCAACCAGCACAGGCAGTGCCTGTCACAGCTGGTGCTTTCAGCTCTTTCCTGCTGCTTGTAGGGCAAGGGAGAGCAGCTTATCCCTTGTCATGTTTCCTCCTTTCTACTCATACAGTGTTTATTAAAAGGTGGAAAGGAAATTTCATATCTTTTTAGCTCTGCTTACCTTTCTTTAGGGTCTTCTACAGCTTTTCAGGCGTGTCTTTGTCAGCAAACATTTTGGGATTTAAAATTACATGGATGGATTTAGTGGCAGAGGAGTACAGGACAAAGGGAGACCATTTCAGCTGGAGATGGAGATGTAGAGTCAGGCCCTATTGAAGTGCCCTCAGCCTGTTGATACAGAGATGCTCAGCATCCCATAGATGTGTAAATGGTGACTGGTTTGTGCCCTTGGTCCTGATTACAAGGGCAGACCTTGCTATCAGGGTATGAGATAGCAGTTTAGTGAATGTGCTGGTGACTCAGTGTTGTCAACTGGTGTAGCATGAATGGGGCATTTTGTGAGTCCATTGCTAGAAAGGAGAAATCTTATCAGGATTTCTCATATATTTTTGGAAAAATCTTTTGTTACACTCTCTGGGAAAGAAAAAGCTCGGGTAGATTTATGAATTCACGTGAAAAGGTTCTTCAAAGAGGTGCAGCCTGAAGAGAGATCAAATTATTGTGGTACAGATTTAGCTTATTATCTGCTCATACAGCCCAAGAACGAGAAGCATGTGGCTCTTCTAGGTGTGTTTGGAATACATAAGTACAGTCCAGATGGCATTTAAGGTCAGGCTGGCTTTGCTGGAGATCCTGACTGGTTGAAATAAGGGAATGTAAAATTCTGAAGAGAGGCTTATTTCATGAAGACTGAATAACAGATATTTCAACCCCCAAGGTGCTTCATTAAATATCCCTCTCTTTCCAGTCAGTTCCACTGATTTCATTTGAGAGTGTACAGCTATGATAAACTGAATTAAATGTGAGCTCTCATAACTCCTCACCCAGAATCTAAACCCTAAAGAGCTTCCAAAAACGCGGAATCAGTAATTGAAGGCCTTCTCCTTTAAGACAGCCAGAATGCTCCCAAGACAACCAGAAATATTTTACCCATATTTCTGTGTCAATACTACTGAGGCTTGGCATAATCCCAAAATACATCTCATTTATGTATATGCTCTTGAATTTAAAAGGAAAAGAGAAAAAAAAAAAAAAAAGAAAAAAATAAAACCTTAAGAATTTTTCCTCTGTTGCCCATGGCACATTTTTTTTGTACAACAGCACAAAATTATTTGTTATATGTACAGAACTCAGTCTCTCTGAGTAGGGATTGTAGAGAATATGCTTTCCACTTGGAGGGAAAATCAGTAGTAATGTACACGGAGAGAATAATTCCATGTGTAACCCATGTAATGAGCTGAGAATTTGTTTGTGAGTGGGTGATTAGTCCTTGTGAATGGCTGTGCCCACAGCTCTTGCAAACCCGGTACAAGAACACTGAAGGACTGAATAAAGACTTTGTCTACACTGATTGCACATAATCCTTGTTGGGTTTTGGATGCACGGCAAGGTTAGTGGCACCCAGACACTGCACAAGTTTATTATTCATGGCTGTAACCTGCATCATCCATTGCTTGCTGACAAATTCACTGTATCCACACCCAGGCAAAGATGTGAAAAAAACTGGTTGTATTTTTCCTAAATCATTTGCCAATCATTTTTGATTTTCGTTGGGAGTCTCAAAGAGTCTGGGTGATTTTACTGCTCAGCAAGGCTTTGTGGGAAAGGGCTTAATTTTTATGTTTCCATTTAGTGAATTTTATTGTATTGTTTCTTAGCTCATTGATGAATAAATCCTAGTTACACTGAAGCAAGTGCCTGGGAAATAGAAAAACAAGTCTGTGTTACTCCTTTGTATGGATTGGGGGTGACAGGTATTGCTGAGTGCAATTAATTCACTTGTAAAGGACCAAGATCTGCATTATCGTGTTTTCCCATTTTAACACTAATTACTAGAAATTATTAGCACGGTGTTAATAAATGAGTGAAGACGGTGTTCACAGTTTACAAGAGAAATAGATAGGAATCTCTGTGTGCTTCTATTTAGCTCCTGCCTGTACTTTCCTGGCTCACAAGAGGTGAGTGTTTGTACTGGTGGAGTGTTTGTGTGCAGGGAATATTTGAGTGCAAACTTTTCTTGGTTGAAGACTGGGACTGAATGTGGGCACATATATGAGTGAACTAGCTCAAAACATGTTCTCTCACACCTCCAAGTACACAAATGTGCACTGGTGTGTCTGTACATGGTGAACATGTTGCTTTAATTGTGTAGTTAGGAATGGGTGTGTTTGCTATGGTACATGTGTCTCGGAAATGTGTCCTTGGACGTCTGTGATTTGTCACTCTGAGACAGAGAACTTTCCATGTGTGCCCTTTTCTCTCATTCATCCTCACAGATGTATCCTCTATTAGTAGCAGTTAATAAAACCTTTTGGTTTTCTGTTGTTTTGGGGTTTGGTGTTGGGGTTTTTTCCCAGAGAGATTGTGCATAAAGAGCTTGGCAGAAAGTGGTATTTTCTTGAAAGCCATGTCTAGCGCTTTTTTCCCACTGTCAGCCAATTACTTCCTTTAGTGTCTGAACATAAGACTTGCCAATAAAAGTCCCAAAATAGCTTCTCTCACTATTACTAATGTTTGCCAACAATAGCTAGGGAAGAGGGAAGGAAATCTATTTTTGTAGGTGGGTTCTAACATGAGGTAACCCTGTAGGCTTTAATGAAAATTAATTTGGCGCCTAAAACTAAAGGCTTATTTGTACTGGAATTTTATTTTTTTTGACCAAATTCAAATATGACAGTTGAGAGGTGACAGGTGTTGGCTACTTATGGACCAGAAGGTGCCAGACAAGTGAGTGCAACGTAATGTAGTGAAGTCTGGCTGTGGTTTGGGATGTTTTAACCTCTGAATGGAGGCGCGTGGAACAAAGCTGAGTATGTGCCAGTCTAGGCTCCATCCACACCAGAGACCTTCTTGTCTGAGCTTTCTCCAGCATCAGAACTGATTGTGAAGGACTGTAGAGCTGAAATGGAAGGGACAGGCAGGTTCAGCTCAGCTAGGGATAGACAGACATGTCTAGGGAACAATGATTCTTGTCCAAGCTACAGCTTCTGCAATATCATTCATCTGGAGTTGAGACAGAGAGTTTGGAGTCTGTGCTGAGAAAAGAGTTAAGTGCAGTGATACTAGTGGGAGACATTGAGTTAATTCCAGGTGCCTCTCCCTGCCAGCCAAGCCTGTGTCCCACTGCAGCTGAGCAAGGTGAGCAGGCCTGTGAAGGATGGGCACATTCAACCCATAGCCCAGGGCTAAGCAGGTCCATGGTGATGAAGCAGAACCAGGTCAAGCCAGGAACACAAACCAGTGAATCACAATCAGGTCCAGCGGTGGTGACTGGGGTCAGCCTAGGAATCACTGGTGGATCTGCAGTGACAAGGAGGGTCCCAGGTGAAGCCAGAAAGTCAGGCTGTGGATGAGAGTCTCGACTGATGGGTCCTGTGGGCAGGATCCATGGGTTGAGGTGTCTGCTGCTGCTTCTTGGGAGGCACTACGAATCCAGGCTCCCAGTCACTGTAATAACATCTATTCTGGTAGCAGCAGGCACCTTCCAGTGTTGCATCCATCCTTGAGCATCACCACTCTCTCCACAGCTCATGTGGCTTTTTGGTCCCCTGATTGGCTCTGAAAGACTGTGATTGTTTATTGTCTTCTTGAGCCTGTCCAGATTCCTGTGTGTTGGGACAGCAGCAGCTCTTTATCCTACCTTGTATCCTGCTGTCCAGCTGCACTTGTAGCTCTGGAGATCCTTTGTCAGAGTGACTGGTGCTCAGGGGATGTGACTCAAGGCCTGCCTGCTGTCCTGGTCTCAGCAGTATCTGTCATTTTGCCCAAGTTTCATGTATTGGTGGTTTTTTATTATGAAATATAAAGGATACAAGTTCTTTTTAAACCAGGCTCTTTCCTGTGGTTTTGCAGTGGGGATTTTGAAACCTAATCTTTATTACTTGCTAGTCTCTGATTTTTTTTTTTTTTTTTTTTCATAAAGCATGGCAGAATTCCAGATTAATACCTTCAAACACTTTAGCTCCTAGCCATGAGGGGCGAAGCGTGAGAGGTAAAGAGAATTGTGGGCTCTCTCCCTAGCTCTGCCAATGCCCTTGACAAGGTGCCTTTGACTAGGTTACTCCTCCTCTGATTCAGCATCCCTGCATGAAGCTTGCAGCGCTGCTCTCCCACCTCCCAGAGGGTATCCTGCGATTAATTGAGGGATGTATCTAAAAGGCTTTAGCATGCAGGCTGAAAGTCACCAGGGACAAAGCTGTTACTAGGGCAGGAATAAAGGTCAGGCCCTTGCTGACATCGTTGTCTCGATTAATTAATACACTAATCTCTATAACTCCTCTTCAGCAAATATAATTTGGCCTCAACCCTTATTTTGTTCATTTTTCTGGGACTTAGCTTTGAGAGAACTAATGGAAAGACCTTGATGGAAAAATCCTGCTTTTCACCATATACCTTCCCCTCGACCAGCCCTATAACTTGTTCCCTCCTTGTTACCTTTTGCTCCTGTTTTTCCGAGGGCTTTGCAGGAAAATCCCCTGGCCAGTTAAACATCTCTTCATTGCATACCAAAAGAAACCTATCCCTCAGTTCAGCTTTTGAGGAAAGATAGCTGGTTGCTTCAATTACTAGGAAAACAGTGTGTGGAATTGATTGAAGGGGAGAGTTAACATTTGATTCTGTTTTCCTGTGGATATTTCCTATGGGAAAGTGCACGACCAATTCTGGAAAACATTAGGAGGAAGTGTTTTTTTCCCCAGCTGAAGGGCTGCGTTGCCATCCGTGACTGCAGGAAGGAGGTATCACTAGTTTGGATTCTGTGACCACATAGCCCTGAGGCTCAGCACTTTGGGAGGGCTGTTTTTGAACACTGAGTCTGTCCAGGATCTATTAGGGATCACTACCAGCATCAGACGATGCAGCAGGGCTTGGAGAGGAGCAGAAGGCGGAGTGAGTGAATGTGTGTGGCGAAGCGCAGTGAACCGAACCATCCTTGGCCGGGCAAGAAGGAATATTCCCTCCAGTGCTACCCACTGGGAAATCAAAGAAATGAAGAAAATCTCTCCTTGTCTTCTGTTCAGCTCTTAGTTCTGGTTTGTTGTACATTCCATTCCTTCGTGATTACACCCATGTCTCAGTCAGGTATTGTTTTCTGCTTGAGTTGGGAGCATTCCCTAAAGCTGTTCTGAGTGAACAATACTCTTGTTCTCTTTCTTAGGCCAGTTTTAGACTGAATTTTGGCAGATTACACAAGTGTGGAATGTTTACTGTCCTGTCTTACATCATGATTTATCCTGTATCATTTATTCTTCCTTTAACAGATTCTTAGGACTGTCAGTCTAATTCGCATCAGAGGTTGAAATGTATTACCATAATACAGTGCATTGTGGGTAATCCCATGCAAATTGTTCTGTGGAAAGTCGTGCTGAATTATGTTCTTGGAAAAAAAAAAGGCAGAAAAACAAAGGCTTTTTTTTTTTTTCTTTCCTTTTTTAACTGTTTGTTCTGTGGATTTCTGAGCAGCTGCCAGAGGCGCAGGTTTAAGCGAGTTGTTTGACATTCAGCACCACGTGCAGTGATGCTCCTCCCCACAGGACACTGCTGAAAGGATGGAGCTGAAAACTGCAGTGGATTTTCTGTGTATGTCTTTGTGATGTTTAGTTTTAAAACATTAATAGCCTGTCAAAGGAAAAATCTGAGTGAATGTTGGAGTGGCACAGCAAAGAGGAACGTCCCACCGCTTTTTCTGTCTCCATTGTCTCCATCTCCTCACCTGTAGGAACATCAGTTTTTGTGAACTTGAAGGGCTTCAGACACCTCATGGAAAGAGGCAGTTCTGATCACATGTAGTGTTGTTTTAAGATCTTTGTCTTCTTTGTTCTCTATTACCAAGGTCATTTTCTTGGAAACTGGCTCCTTAGTTCCTCTGAAAGTCCATACACTTTTCAAACTGAAGCAGTAATCCTCCTTTTGGACAGAACACTTGATTGTAGTAGAAATTATTGCAGTGTCACAAACAGAGGATTATCATTTCAGTAGAAATCATAAAAGGACTCCTAAGAAAAAGGCAGCATGTTCTTATGCAAATTTTCTCAGGTAGTACAGCTGCAAGATGAGAAAACCTGAGAGCCTGTAATCTGGAGTCAGTGTCTCCTCTCTGATAAAGGTTCTTCTGCTTTGCTGTGAACACTCAGTTGGTTTTCAAAGACTCAGAAACTTGTAGTTTGTTTTTACAAGTCCTGTGTGCTTCTCACCCGGTGCTCTCCCTCAGAGGTGAAACATTTGTCAGCTGCTCTCCATTTGCTTACTTCTGGTCTCCATCTCTGAAAAAGCCAGCGTGGACAGGTTCATGGCAGAACAAGGGGCAAAGTGTGCTTTTTTGTGGGTCACATCGGTTACCCCACTTGCTTGAGAGAGCTGCCTCCCCTCAGCACAGCTCTGTCTCTCTGAACTTGTCTCCCTTTCTTCAGTCTGTTCCTCACAATCTTCAAAGACATGATTTCTTTGTCTCTCCTAAAGCATAGAGTGTGCAGGTATTGAACTGACCCTGTGCTGGTAGAATTACAGATGGGCCAACCCTTATAGGTGGTTTGCAAAAGTTTACATCCAACTGCCAGGTCCGACTGTTGAATATGTCCAAATGTCTAAAATCACCTGCATGCTCCTGGTCACAAGTTCTTATCACCTGTAATAAAGTAGAAGCTTTGTTTTGTTTCTCATTTTTGCTTTCCATTCAGTAATATTTTTTTCCAATAAAATTTAAAGTATAAATATCCAGTATCCATATCTTAATGGCTCTCAGTTTGCTTTGTGCCCCTGGACATGTGGGCCCTGACAAAATGAGCCTTTGGGCTCCGCAGGCCTGCAAAGCCTTGTTAGTGGTTAATGGCACTTGGTTCACCTGAAAGGACCTCCTTGATCTTTGATTTCTGACTGTGGATATCACATCCCTGGGTCTCATTGCAGGATGTCCTTCCTAACCCAGCTTCTGAACGAAATGATTAGTAACTCACCCTTGAACTGTCTGGTGAAATCTCCCTCTGACCCAGCTTTCTCATGTATTCTGTAACTTTGTATGGTATTATTGTATTACATGTTCATTTTGTGAACCTGTATTAAACCAGAGCAGACATCAAAGAGGGTCCTGCGGTATTTTTGCCTGAATTACCCTCAGTGTTATCAGCCATTCTCCAGGTGACTCGTATAGAGTATTCAAAAGAAAGAAAGAGAAAAAAGGGTCATATTTTCCCTGTTATTGTCCATTTCTCTGCTAAATGTGACAAGCAGCACGAAGGGTCCCGTGTCAGAATGATTACACTGACACCTGTAAGAGAACAGCCAGCGAGCTCCTTGCTTGTACTTCCATCCTCCCTCTTCAAAGGGAGCAGGCACCAGGCTGGGGGAAGCCCTCTCCTCTGCAGTGTCTCTTTCCTCTGATCTGAGCTGGGCAGAGGTGTTTTTTGTGCTTTCCCATGTGCCTTTGGCTTGGAAAATCAATTGCTCCTTTGTTGTTTTAGAAGTGCTAATACAATAAATTGTAGAACCATGGTTGCTTCCCGTCACTGATGATGAGGTTGTAGGGAGGGAAGGCTGGCTTTGATGGTGTTTGCTGAAGATGACCAAAGAGAATTTGTGATATGGAAAAAAGAAATTAGCCTGGGGGAGCCATTTATAATTTAGGAAAAAAGTCTCAGGTAGCTCTTGACATGTATCAGAATAAGGGGATGGATATAGAAGGCATGAAAGGTTACAGTAATGAAAACTGAAATGGGAGGGGAAGGTGCAGAGCTGTGCATTGGTCTGTGTCCTTACCTCTCACCTGTGAGGGGCTGTGTGAGGACCTATTTAAAGTAAATATTTAAGGAAACCAACACACAGAGGGCCTCAGGATAATCTCTTCTGGACATGTGCATGTGATTATTCCACCCTGGAAGCTGCCATGTGCCATCTGATGTGGCCAGGAGAGGCACACCCAGGTGGGAGCTCTGCTCTGAGGCCGTTGGTAGAAGGATATGAGGGATTTTGTGGAGAGCAGACGTAGACCTGGAAGAAAGAAGTATGCTTCTATGCTTTGAGGTGTGATTTGGAAAATAATAATGCATTCTAAGCACTGGAATAATAAGAGTTTGTGTAGGCTGAGATTGGGATGCGTTCTGGAGCCTCAGGTACCCTGGCAGAGCTTGCAGGCAGCCAGGATGGGAACAGAGCAGGATGCTGTGGGACCGTGCTGGCTGCTTTGTACACAAATCAGTGCTTGCACACTGTCTGCTGTGTAATTTGATATTTGATTAAGGTTGTAACTCACAGAATTAGGTGAAGCCCAGGTTTTTTTCCTGTAGGAGTTGTAGGGAATTAAGAAATTGAACTACTAAAAAGAAATCATTAAAACTGGTCAGCAGACTCAGCAGTTTACTGTCTAAACCAGGTTCAGCAAGGTAAATAATCATAATTATGATTCCTTATGTATGAAAACTTACTTGATGTCATGAGAGAACCACCAATAACACAACCACAGGAACTGGACTAACACAGGAATAAGGAAACTCAATGACTGAGAATATTAATAGAATTAATAGTGCATTTATAATATGATTTTTAATTTTTTTTTTAAAGAAGTACAGGAGTTAGAGGACAAAGGAGAAATTAGTATACAAAGTGTCACTCATGGCTTTCAAGGGTGAGCCTAGGCTAATTTTCATGCAGAATGGTATCAATGGGCATCCCAGATGAGTCAGAGATGATGAAAGGAGAGGCTCCCACAAAAAGAAAAGAAAATCAAGAGATTTTGGGAGTTGTGGAGTGAGGAACAAAAGGGACTGTTTGTGAAGTCAAAATCTAGTTAAAAGGCTGGCAAAAGTGGGTAGGATCAGGAAACATTGGGATGGAAAGAAATGTAAGGTGAATCCAGTTACCGCTCTGGGAATTGGTGCTGGTCAGTATTTATAATTTGAATGACTGGAAGGCAAGGAGATAATAAGATAATAAGATCTGCTGCTAGCAGCTGATTCAAATTATACAGTGGGAAGAAGGGCTGAACGATTGTGGGTACCAGAATGGAAGATGAAGCACAGGCAGTGGCAGGGTGCAGCATGTTTGAAGGAATAGTTTAAAGCATTCAGACACATGGCTGGGCTCTGAATTAGCTCTAACCATTCAGGAAAACATAAGTAGCTATTATAAAGACAGCTTGATAAAGATGTCTGTGCCATGTGCAGCAGCAGCAATAAAGAAAAAAAAAAGTGAATAAGATGCCTGTGTGTGTGAAGAACCGGGGAGACTTGGAAGATGTTCTAATATCCCTGTAGACGTGAGTGGTAATACCTCCTGTGGAGTGCTGTGTGTGTTATGGGTCATTTCTTTGTGAGAGACAAAGCAGTGATACACACGGGCTGGAGGGAACGGATGAGAGTGTTTAGTGGCCTGGAAGGCAGCTTCAATACAGGGAAAGCATTAGGGATCCTGGAGCTGCTGAATTATAAAGGGGAGGAACGAAGCTCAGCAGCGTGCGGCAGGAGCACCGAGCGCTGGGCTGGGGAGGCTCTGCAGTGCTGGGGATTTTGGGAGGCAGCACACCCACCTCACAGGGCTCTCCTCTACGTGACATTGCTGCCAGGCCAAGGCACAGTCTCAGTGGTTTGTTAGACTCCACGGTGATCTAGTGTGGGAGCAGAGGGATGAGATAATGTGGGGTATCGTGCTGGAGCAGCTGGGCTGATGTCTGAGTCATGCTGGTTTTCACTAAATCTATTTTAGTGCCCCTGTCCCTGTGTTGGTGCAAAAGTGCAAGGTGCCACGATGCTGGTGTCTCATTTTCGATGGGGAATTAAAGCACGCTAACCTTGCTGCATCGTTTTGCTCAATATACGTATTTTCATCCCCTCTCCGATGGGAAGAATAGAATTTACTTGTTAATTTAAATGCTTGAAAACCGTGCAGAAAAATAACAAAGTGTTGTGCAATATAATACAAACGTGTGTCACCATTCCATGAAATTAAGATGCAACGATTGATTCTTTATGTAACACGTAATTAACCTGGGGATCCCCACTGTGAATGTCATTATGAAGACAAACACCTTACTGAGATTTTTTAAAGCAGGTTTGACACTTTGAGTAGCATCTATGTTTACATTAGCCAGAATAAGTATCATAAATCATTTTTTGCAATGCATGTGATGATCAACAGCCAGGATTAGAAAATTATTTTACACCCATGGTGAAATATGGCCAAACTGGGTAAATTCATAGCTGAAGAAAAGGCTTGGGTGGGCCAAGAGTCTGCTTACTTTTCTGTGCACCAAAATAATTTATGGAGGCAAACTTTTAAGTGGAAGAAGAGGGGAAGAAAAGTCATCCTGGGATTAGGCTGCCAATTTAGGACTTGAAAAATTTCAGCTTCTTGCTTTCCCAAACTGCTTTTAAAAGCTAATTCATTTGACACAGATTCTGAGACAGAACCCCACCTCACACTTATTCTCCAGATGCCTCAGGCTATAACCTGTCTGTGACTTGTTCCATGTTCCACAAGAGTTCAGATAGCAGGGAAAACAACATATGTGAGAGGAGGTAATGGCTGGACTACTGATGGATTTTCAAGGCACCACCAGATACCAGTTAGCCTCTTGCAAATACTGGGAGCATGGGGAAGAAAGGCTCTTTTTTGAGCAAAGCACTTGATAGTCTCCAATAACTGGTAATTTCTTTATTTCCTGCACTGCCTTAGAATTCCTATGTGACTTGAACAATTCCCTAGTTCTGTTTCTTGTCTGGCAAGTAGGCAGCTTAAGTATCCTGGAGCAGAATTTTTTTTCCTTCATAAATTAGCATGTTGGGTTTGGGGGTCTTTTTAATTATTTAAAATAGTGGTATTGCCTCTGCTATTGGTTAGGTCTACTGTCAGAAGATTGCTCTCTGGACTGTCACATCTTCATTGGATGGTACAAGCAGGCTTCTCCTCCCCAAAACTGTCTGCAGTCCTCTGATAGGAACCTGAGGCACTCCTGATCCTGTTACAGTGAAACAGTGCAGACTCCTCTAAAGTGAGCAGCTCTGGCCTGGCACATCCTTCACTCAGCCCCTTCAGCTCTGCGTGAAAAGACATCGTGGGACAAGGTGAAAGATTGTTCGGTGTGTGCAGAGAGGGATAAGCTGTTGATGCTTAGTCCAGGTTCATCCAGAGCCTAAAATAGGTCCCCAGCATGTCACAAGGAAATGAATGAGACAGAAAACCGATGTACTGCTCAATTTTATTGGAAAGAGCAAGAACTGTGCAAAGAATAGCATCTTTCTACATGGGTTTGTCTGCATAGGTGGAAAATACCCTCATTTCTCATTCTCTTTTTGTTTCCGAAATTACCACAAATCACAATTATGGCCCACTTAAAAAAAAAAAAAAAAGAAAAAGAAAAAAATGTATTGTGCTATTCCCTGTCCAACTACTACCTCAGTGTGTGTGTGTAGTCTTTGAGGAGGTGGGAAGTTAAATCCATCCCTGTCCCCATCCTGTGTAATTTGCAAATTGTTAACATAAAACATTAGTAGCACTGTTGGGGTAGGGTGGCCAAACAAAAGAGTGAGCTCAGGTGCAACACCAATGAAATTTGGCTCTTCCAACACACAATGAACTTGACATATACTGAGTCATTCATGGGAGATGATTGAGGAAGGGAAAAAGGATGCCGAGGAAGGAGCAGAGAAGGAGAAGAAATTTGGGAGGGAGAAAAGGGTGGAGAGAAACAGCTGTGGAAATACTGTGAGGGAAAGGTGTAGAGATGGAAATGTCAGACAAATAGCTAGTCGGTGAAAAGAAGAAAAAAAACTTTTCCCCACAATAGACCTGGAGAATTCCTAACCTAAATAACTGTTTTTTTTCTAGAGAAATTTGCAACAAGTTTTTGTTTGTTAAATCCCCAGTTCTCCTTTGAGCAGTTTGCCCAGGACACCTTCTCCAGCAGATTGGAGGGAGAAGGTATTTCATCTTCCCTTTCAGCCTGTTCCTTGAGCAGTGTTGCCTGTGACATACGTATCTTTAATAGTAAGAGAGCCCATTTGAATGATTAAAACAATAACTACTTCTGTGCTGTTGAAGTTTGCTCAGCCAAAACGCCAGCTGAGCTCAGCAGAAGTTTTGTGAGCAGATTCAAAGCGAGTCAGGCCTTTTCTCCTCACCACGTGGCCAGAGCACCAGATGAAATGAGGACAGAGCACCAGATGTAATGGGGACAGATGTTCAGAGCAAGGCACACCTCTCCAAGGGTGCCAAGGTGGTCAAGGTTGCCATTAGCTTTCCTCTAGTTATCGTTCCTCTGTATCAGCATCCATTGACCTCAACAACCCTTCCTTCTTTCTCATCCGTTTATATCTCCCATCCTTTTATCTCCTGTCTCTAATGCCAGTCCCTCTCATCTTTCTTTCTAGAAATTCCTGCTAGCCTATTTTTTTTTTCTTGCATCTTCAGCCTTTTTTACTTGCTTAATCCTCCTGAAATGTTTTGGCCCAAATTCCCATCCCCTCCTCTTCATCTGTTCTGCATGCCATACCTGCTGCTGAGGGATCTCTGGGGCATGAGAAAACCTGGGTTATTCCCTGCTGTCCTAGTTGTCCAAATAGCCAGTTCCCCAGCAGGTGTCTGTGTATTTTCATTCATGGGGGTTGAAAGTACAGCAACCTTCAGGGCTGGCTCAAGCTAAAATTAAGGCTGCAGACACCAGGCACCAAATGTTTCATTCAGCTCCCTAAGTTTGTCCTCTAGAGCTTCCAAATGGTTTTGATTAGTATTCCAAGGGAGAGCTCACTGATGGAATTAGTGAGAAACCAGACTGTCAATTTATTTATACCCGGCCTGAGGGCATAGCCATTGTGCATGTGTAAAGCTATTGAGATGCAGGGAATATCCTGTAAGTGTGTATGTAGATGTGTTGACTGGAAGTGGGTTTGCAGGGAAAAGCTGTTGCCCCAAGGACTGAACAGTGACCTAAAGTGGGAGAGGAGAGGCTGCTGACGTGGCCGTGCTCGATGTCGAAAATCCCTTTTAGGAAAAAATTGATCCCTCTGAAATTTTCTCTCTACTTGTATTTATTAGTATCTCCCAGCTCTAATTTTACTGTAATTCTCATTACCCTTGTGGAGAAATCTCTAATTTAACTCCTGGAGTCTTTCCACCTCCTTCAACAATATCTGTGTTACAAAACTATCCCTGCCTTTGCCTCCTGGAGTATTTAAAGCACATGAGTAATGAATAATAAAGTTTTTCCATTACACTGTCATTCAGCCTGGGAAGTATTTTGAGGGCAAGCTGAGAGATATTGGAAACACTTAGTTGTGGATATTAATTTGATGCATCAGTGTTGAGCATGAATAAACTGGTTTTCCAATACATTTTGATCAATTTTGTTTAGGAAAATTTGTATTGACAGTATTTTGGCCATATGATAAATCTTTTATTCCTGTTCCCCTATTTTGTATTACAGTGGAAAATAAATCTATCCCAAACTTAGGCTGTTATTAGGCATCACCTCCTCCCATTCTGTCTGTTGCAACATGAAATGGGTTTAGAAAAAGTTTTTCAGCTCCATTATTCTCTATAATAGCCAGGAAACAATTAACCTGTTATCCCTTAAAGCGATGTCTGCAGAAGATTATTGCATGACAGGGCCCAAGGGACCAATTTGCATTGTGCAGTGGAATGTGCTGCATCAAGCTGATGCTGGTCCAGACTGGTGCTTTGATGTAATGGAGAGCAAAACCCGTGTGGAGCTTTGAGCTGATCATTAAAGTAGGGTGGTTTAGTTAGCGTGTTTCTGAGGCTGGACTAATTAGGACTGATGAGCTTGTCTGCAGATTTCTGGTGCAGGGGTGCTGCTTCCTGCTTCAGAATTTGCCTGGATCCTGTTGGCGAGGGAGACTTTGCACCGTGCTCCACTGGTCACACAGACGTGAGCAGAGGAGGGGACAGAGCTGTGAAGCCTTGTGCCAGAGAGGAAGATGGGGTCACTGAGCATCCAGGCTGGCAGGACACTGCAGGGGAGGTGCTGGCAGGCAGAGCAGCTTCCTCCTGTACAGCTGTGACAAACAGAGCATGTACTGTCACCTGATAACACCCAGACAGCTTCCCTGCCATGGATGTGTGCTTCCTACCAGCTTCTCAACCAAACCAGAGAGCGTCGCTCCTGCCATTCTTTTCTTCTTCCTTGGGTTTCTTATAGAATATTTTCATAACTCTGAGTTGTAAGCACAATCTCAAAATTTTTGCAGCTGGCTGTGCCACATGGCTACAAGGGAAATGCCTGGAGGTCAGGCTTCCCTTTCAGTAATGCAAGTGGGACTGGTTATTTACCACTACACCAGGTTCTGGCACTGCTGGCAGATCAATAACATTAGTTCAACGTGTCACCTCTGTCCCCAGCTTCAGTTTAATGGCAGTCGTGCTCTGCACCGCCAGCTCCTCCCTCTGCTGAGAACTGAGGAGGGAGGAAGGAGAGAGAATTTCCTGAGTTAAATAAATATCCGTGTTTGAAGTGAATAAAGTATGCTAACAGGCAATCCTCTGGCTGAGTTTCTAGCTGTTACTCCTGAGCTGTCTGATAGCAAAGCAATATGGATCCATGGTACAGCAGCTGACTTCAGTGCACAAGCAGTTACTGACCTAGACGTAGACGTTTATAGTTTTAATATTATTATTATTATTAATTATGATTGTTATTGTTATTATTATTATTAACATTTCTTTGCTCATAGTTTCTTAAGGCCTCTTCATATCCTGAATAAAGCTCTAGGGAGTCACAAAGCCACAGGCTGAGTTTCAGCTCAGGCACTGTTCCCATCTCCTTGATAGCTGTTTAGTATGTTGCCTTAATCTTGGAAGCAAGACCCTGAGATGCACCCCAGGGAAAGCCTCAAGGCGTTCTTTGTATTTTTTGCCCCTGAGAAAATAACTCTCTTGCTGTGGAAATGATATCTTTTTTCTCTGAAATGTCACCACTTCTGCCTGCTGGTTGCAACTCTGCCACACTAAAATATCTGAAGTCTTTTAGAGTAAAATAAGAAAACATTTAGAAATCTATTCAGAGCTGCTGAGCATTCTCATTGTTTGTGTTAATGACCCTCAGTTCCCATAAACTTCTCCCTATATTTTTTTATTAATTATTGCTACGCTTTTTTATACTCACATCTTGCTTGGCAAAGCTTTCAGTAGAGGTGAATAGGAGGAGAGCAGAAATGATATCAGACATTTGCCCACTGTGACAAAAACACTTAAGAGACTGTTCAGAGAGCAAAAGTCAGTTTTTGTGGGGCCCTAGACCCTGCCTGGTGCTGAAGCTGTTCCCTCAGATGCTGTGTGCTCTGAGCAGGTCCTGCCTTGTCCAGCCACTCAGTATAGGTTTGAGCTCTGGATTATGTTCAGCACAACTGTGGTTTCATGCTTTGCTCACAGGGCCTCAGAAAAGAAACTGAGTTACAATATCTCGTCAATAGGAAAATGTATTTGTGATCAGAGAGGCTGTTTTTTATGCCAGATGATATTTGCATGGGCTGGGTCTGCTAGAGATGAAGTGGTGGTGGTGCTGTGCAAGTAGTTTCTGTCCTCTAACAAAAATGCACAAAAAAACTCCTCAGGAGAGCTGCAGAAGTTTATGTGTGAAATCTCTTCTTTCTTCTATCCACCTGTGTGTTTTTACCTCAGAAATAATCTTCCAGCTATACACAGGTGCTCAGACCCGAGGATCCCAAAGCGTTTTACAAATATAACTTTATATAGGAAAAGAAAATAAAAATCAACATAAGAACAGAGCTCTGTCCCCTGTCATGGATTACTGAACACATTATATTTTACAATATAAATTACCCATGAGATGCTCACTAACAAATATCTAGTGGAGAGTGATGTGCAGCCTGTGCTGATGTGGAGTTCACACCGTGATTAAGGCCAGGGCTCATTCTGAACTCCTGAGAGTTGCTAAGGAAACAGCCTGAGAATGGGGCTGGAAGTCTCACAGAAGCTCGGCTGCAGAGATGTTTTGTGCTCAAAAACACACGGGGCTGTTATTGGCAGAGGCAGCAGCTGGTCCAGCCCCTGACGTGTGATGCGGTCACTAAGGGCCAAAGATGAGGGACTTTGCAGTTTTAGTTTCTTTTTGGTGTATCTCAGCTTTGTTTGTCTCCTGCCCTCCTCTCACCAGATGCATGAAACTGCCGTGGATCGCAGTGACTTTGATGCAGGCCCTTGGTGTAAAATCAAACATAGGCTATTCACAATCAGCAAGGGTCCACAGCTTGGAGAATTCCTCTCTTGAAAGATGAAGTTGATAATCCAAACCCTGCCTGTGCCACCAGCTTTTAACAGACTGAGAAATTCCTTAGAGGTGTTTGTTATTTTGCAATTACTTTGCAATTGATTTTCTTAAACAATTCCATAACTTGTTAAAGATCTCCTCCTCCCTTTTCTCCGCTTGTCCAGTTCCCTTTTCCGTCTTTGCCACTGCCTAATGTTTATAATCACAGGACTTATTTTTTTCCCATTGCTTAGGTGGACAACTCCTCTACAGAGAAAAAGAAAAACTGAATGATTTGTAAAAGTGGATTTACAGTCAGATTCTCCTGGGGTCCGAGCCTAATTCTTACAATGACTTCTGAAAATTTAGTTGAGGCATTTAAACTATTTGCCTCTGTTTCCCCTCTTGTAGAACAGAGGCTGTTTTAGGATAGCTTCCTATCAAAACAGACCATGTGCTCTTAGTTAATTTACAAATGATTCTGCAGGGGAAACCTCCAGATGCAGGAGTCATGACACCTTGTGCCTCTCTCCATCAGGGCCTGCAGCTGGGAACGCAGGAGCTGGAGGAGATGGGAAGCAAGTTTTGCCTTGGCTTGCTGATTCTGCACCTCAAATCCCTGCCCTGCAGCAAGGAGCTGATGGCTCAGGCAGCACTCCTGCTGGATCTGGAGGAGGAGATCACGGACCGAGCACAAAGGTCAGTGACTGTCATATCCAGAGGGCTCTGCTGTGGGAGTCGAGTTGGTGGGGTTGTGTTTTGGGTTTAAATCTGCAGAAATGGACTCTCCTTATGGCTGATATTTGCATTTTGGAAACTGCATTGTATGGAGAGTAATTGGAACTGAGATATAATTGACTCCCAAAGAAACTACTGAAACAGTGAGTCTGTGTCCTGAAGCCATCCATGTGGAGAAAAAAAGGTGGAAGAGAAGTACCTGTTTTGTATTTTCCAGTGATTTTCCATTTTCCTATCAAAAATTCTTGCTGGAACATGGGGATGGTACTGCCCCAGAAAAATGCATCATCAGGAAACATTTTCCTGCTCGCTGAGTGTCACACGGGGTTCTGTCCAGGTCAGATCCTCCATGGAGAGGATCTCTTGTAAGAAAGGCATTGTCTAAGTGCTGCACTGTAGGGAACAAGTATTGCAGATTACAAAAGGACATTGATAGCATGATTTAGAAATTTTGGGCATCATGCTGCAAGTATATTCCTATATATTCTTCTCTTCCTCACTGCATGGAGTCCTTTAGTCATTTAGAGTGTAGATTTATGACTTTTTGATGGACAGAAAGAAGTTTTGATCCCACTGCTTATTTAGGACATGTTTTTCCAAACTGCAAAATTAATTTACTTGCTTCCTATGTTCGGTGGGGGGTATTTAAGTGAGTTTGCCCCATTATAAATACAAGGAGAATTTGAGCTGGAAAAGTGTCTGAGTATGAGATTATTCAGCTTGAATTTGTGATGAAGCAAAAATACATAATTTCTCTAGGCCACCATCACTTGTTAGTGCTATGTGCATCACATATGTTTGCAAGAATATTTTTCCAAGACAAATGGAGAAAGAAGACTTAGTGATGTGACACGATTTGAAGCTCCCCGATGGCTTTGCCATCGAAGAGCTCTCTCAGATTCATCAATGAACATCAAGTTTTTCAGTTGCAGAAATACCCCTGTAATTTATAGCAGACTTCCAGTCTCTCCCCTGCAGGAATATTTACCCAACATTAGCACCACCTGTTCCTCATGCCAAAACCCATTCTTGCAAGCTTGCTCACAGTTTTAAATGTTTATGAGGGACGGTTTAAAAAGAGGGATAAAACGTAGAGACATTCCTTTGGATTAGCTGTGCTCACTTGTACGTGTGAACATATAAATGGAGCAATTAAGGTGGATGCTAAACACCGTCCATGTTGTGGACAGCCATCCGAAAAATCATTGGTATGTCATCAGAGAGAGCTGCTGGAGCCTGGATGGGTGGATGGTTCTGGGACATAAATCAAACTCTCACTTTTGAACTGGAGCTAGAAGGGCCTTTGCATGAAAATAATGTGTGGGAAGAAAAACATCAAACCCTGACTTTGTTCAGACACTGACAAAAAGCCATCTGGTCACAGTAACTCAGTGAGCATTTTCTCTGATCTTCGTAGCCTTCCACTTTTTCCTTTGGCTGACTTTACATTAATGAGAAATCATTCTATTTATCGGATGCTGTGTGGTACTTGATCAGTACAGGAGGAAGATCTCTAATTACAAATATTTTTAAAGACGTTAACAAAAAGATAAAAGTTCTCTTACTTTGTAAAACTCCCATGTGTCCTCAGTAGCTAAAAGCAAAGTCTTCTACCCCTTCAAGTTTGCCCAGCAGTAGTGAGCACCCCCATGGCATCCAGGAATGAATGTCATTGCTAAAAGGCAATGGTGGTTAGTTGTTAATTTTCACTTCACTGGGTATAATTTCAGGTTTGTGAAATTTTACTAGCTTGGGTGTAATTTGTTACCATTTGCAGACCAGGTAAGCAGCTGAATTGATAAACCCACCCAGAGGTGTCACATTGCAGGAACTGGTTGCAAAAGGCTGGGTGAAGGGAGATGCAAGGATCAAAGTGTTTGCTGGCATATTCTTTTTAAGAATAAATAATTCATGGCAAATGATTGTGCAGCATATTGATTCTGATTCAGAAAAATAATACTTTCCTCTCATGTTTTTCTGAGCCTAGCCAAGAGAATTGCATGGTTTGGTTTTAGTGGGAATATTGGAACCGATGGAAGCAGAATACAGAGGGCACACTGATGCAGACAGGAGGGCAGCTATTTCTGTATCACTCTCTCTACTCACAGGTTTTAAAAAAAAATAGATATTCTTTATGAAAACATTTCTCTGGAGGAAGCTGAGGGGTGCCACTCACTCTAATATTAATCTGTAAATATTAAGTCTAATCTAGTTCTGTGAGATAGCAGCAGAGCCTCCCAGCTTTATTGCTGGTATATCATGACATCAGTGGAAATTATACTCTGCTGCTTCCTGGACTAGACCCACCTCCGTGGGTTTAAGGAGCGTGAAATGTTTGTAGTTTAAAATTAGCTCTGTTTTCCTCTGTGGTTGCCAGAAAAATGCTGTGTCCTTGCATGCTTTCTATACTTTGCTTCAGAAAGTGTGAGTAGGTGTGAATGAAAATCCCACATTTCTGTGTACCTTTGCCAAAGCAAAGTCAGACTTGGGGATCCTTCAGGTGCAACACAGGAAAAGTTCTGAGTGGTTACCTGGTGACATTTTTTTCTTAAATGCTTTAAATAGTGAAGAGCAGTGTCTTTTTAAACAGCTTACAAGCTATCCCTGTTCCAGAAGCCTGCAGTGTCCTGGTCCCAGGAAATGATATGCATGACAGATATTCAAGTGGGAGGCAATAGCTTTTACTGTAGCTAATGTTTCCTGGCAAAGGAAAATGTGTCCCAAAAACTGTCCTGCTGACGTGTCTAGAAAAAGATACAAATATGGGTGAGACTTTCCATAGCAGTATTCACCAACATCAGAAGAAGAGATGAGTATTGTTCAGCCTTGATGAAAACATGAGCTTTTCTTACTTGTTGAGGTTTTGTTTTGTCTAAATCAAGCTGAAATTAAGCTGTGAGCAGTGTGATGTATTGCACAGTGCTTATGTTGAACACATCTATCTCAATCTAATGTGTTTTCTATATATGGGTTTCTGAGTGCCCGTCTCTGTAATACTCTGGGTGACAGGTCAAGCTGTGGAACAAGAAGTTAATCCAGCACTGGATAAAGCTGACTCCCAGATGAAATGTCTCATTGCAAAGGTACAGAGATCAAAAGCTGTGGAGCCAGAGATCTCTTCTGTTGTGAAATCCCTGCAGTTCATGTCCTGCATTTGTCTCTCTTTGCCCTGGTGTCTGACGTGCGTGGCATTGACTTGGCATCTCAGCATCTCCCTCCGACAGCAAACATTTTCACCTGTCAAGGTTCATAACTGTTTGTGTCCTTTAATTTTCCTCTTTGGGCTCTCTGTGCTCTGGGTGTGCTGCAGCCTCATTCTCTCACCACTGCTGTGAGGGGGATAAAGGAGCAGGCTGGACCCTGCTTTCCTGGAATAAACTATTTGCTGTGCACTTTAGAGAGCTCTGTCAGAGGCAGTGGTCAGTAAATTGGAGAGAGGTAATATCTGTCAGGGAAGTGCCTGGGCTAATGGAGGCATCCTGTGCCAATGGGGGATTTCTCACACCAGATCAAGTACATTGTGCTCGGTGTGCTGTCTCTAATGAGCCAAAGAAAGGTGAAAGAACGCTTTAGCAGACCTAACTAAACACAGAAACACGTGTGTTTGGTGTACAGACAAGAATTTCTTCCTGTCCCCTCTTCACAGTCTGTCTTTCCCCTAAATTGTCAACCTCAAAAGGAATCATTCACAAGCATGAGTGGGGCAACACTTGGAGTAAGTTCACAGCAGAGGCAGTGAGAATAAGCAAGAGAGGCTGAATTTCCATCAGTGGGGCTGTGTGATTAATGGGACAGTAGAGTATTTCCCCTAAACACGTGATGTCCAAGGATGTCATGAATTTGGCCTAACAGCTCTGTGTCACTGCTTTCAACGTGTGGCAGCTGTCTCAGGAACATGCCAAAAATGGAGAAAGTGCAAGATGCAGCACAGAAGATGCATTAGAGCTACAACTTGTGATGGTGAGGAAGGAAGGTTAAATTGCTCCAGGCGTTAGTTGGTCTTTTAATTAGCAACCTGTGCTTCTGGGACACATCATATTGACTCTCACACTTGTGCAGGCACTATCACACTCATGTTATACAAGATCTCATTAGGGACTTAGTTGTTGTGGCTTTTCTTTTCACTAATGATATTTGGGTGTTTTTCTGCATGGAATAGCCTTTTTTCCACCAGCACTGAATAGGACTGATCTTGTGGACCACTCTGCCAAGATCAAAGGCCAAATATGTGGAGAATTTTCTGGGCTTTGCAGCCACTTCCAACAAACAAAGCCATGTGTCAGGTGCTCACACAAGCAATTTATTCTGCTCTCTCCCAAACTTGGCCTCAGAAGACACTATTGCCATGCCCTAGGAAGAATTACTGATGTTTCCAGCACCCCACCATGCCTTACAGTCAATTCTGGCATTCAGAAGCTTTCTGCTGGAAAAGTGAAATGCAGGTTGTACTTTGGACATGGTGTTTTTTGATAATAGTTTTCATGCCTCATTTGCTATAAAAGTAATTAAGTCACTGCTGTCCAGGTAGCTTCACATTTGTCATGACCACAAGGAGGACGGGAAGTGGTTGTTCACATAAAGCAGATTTGAGAGAGACAAAGAGTAATCCCCTCCCTCCACAGTATCCTCCCCTTCTTCCTTGTGGTTTAAACTGATGGCACATTCCTTAATTTTCTTTTTCTTCCTGCCCTCCAGGTTGTGCTAGGAAATGTTTTGCATACACTGCAGCAATTGCAGCCATTTGTTCATGAGACATCTCCTGTGTTGAGACAGACTTTTGTGAAGTCATTTTCTGCTGACTCAGATGTTATTTATCTCCTTTGTTTCTTCATCATTTCTTACCTTTCTTGAGCAGAGCCAAATCTCTTTCCACCCCAGATGGTAAATATGTCTAGCTCTGCTATTAATCAAAAGCAGAAGGCTTAATCATTGCTCTGTTTCTTTGTCCAGATGTAATCTCTTCATCTCCATACAGTGAGCAGAGCTGGATCAGTCAGGGTATGGATGGCAAAGCCAGGAATTGACAAGAGGGATTTGCAGATCATTTGGAAATGTGTGTGCTGTTCTTCTATACCACATTGATGCACCATCATGATCCTGGATAGTATTGAACTCTTGGATCTCCCATCTTTTCACAATAATGCACCTTCCCCTGATTATGGCTGTGCAAGCAATTTCACTCATCTTTTAAACTGTGTGGCCCAAAGGTGATTCAGATCAAATGGAAGTGATTTTGTGGAAATGAAGCAAACAAAAAAAGGGAAAGTTCAAACAAAATAATGCAGCTTGAGCAAAGCATGCTAGCTTCATTTGGGGCATTTTTGGGGCATCTTTGAAAGCAGAAATGCAGTGTTATATCCACATGCAGTGATGGAAAATGGTTCCCCTGCCTGGTGGGCTGGGTCTTCCTGTTCTTGCAGGGGAGTGTGGGTGTCAGTGTTATATGGTTTTGATTATACGTACTGAAGCGAATTTGCATCTCAGGGGTTTAAGTGCAAGACAGGACTTCACCCTGCACAGCACCTCATCCCCTCCCAGTTTGGGTGCAGCAGCAGCTGTGGCACCCAGTCCCAAGGCAGACTGGACAGGTGGACTCTGGGGAGCCCTCTGAGTATGGCTGAAGATGAAAGTGCTCTTTCATCATTTAGAGAATCTAACCACAGCAGGAATTGTTTGACCAGACTTGATTCGGGTTTTTATTTGACTGGAGTTCCATTTTTCTGTCAGTAAAGATTTGGTGCATTTTTAACCTTGATCATCTGTAGACATTAAATACCTTGTGGCAGCTTTCAGAAGAGGAGGGTTTTTATTGATTCCGGTTTTTTGCTTAGTCACAAATTTTATTGCTGTTAAAGGAATTTGAAATCTCTACTGCTATATGAGCATCTCTGGATGAGGTATTTCTGTATTTGGATGCTGGAGAGAAAGTGCTGTGGGAATGCATTTACCTAAGTAAGCCAAACTACTTTGTCACTTTGGTGCAGAACACGGGACAAAAGGGGTTTCTATAATGCATTTCATAAAACACTTGTGAGAGCAGAGTCTAACATTAATTCAGTGTGACAGGTGTGAGAGTGGCTGAAGCTGGGCTTTGGCTTCAGAGCAGTCTCATGTTGCTGTAACCATTTAGGATCAGTTCAGGAAACGCTTTAACTCCTGGCTGTTTTATAACACTCTCCAGCAATCTTTCACACTGATGTTGCAGAAGAGTGGTACCTTCTCACACCCCCAGGGTCTGACCTAAAGAATTGCTGCCTGTGCTATTGAGAGGAAAAAAACCCTCAGATTTCAAGTTTGGATCTATTACAGATTTTAGATTTTATTGTTTTTATATGCCTCAATAATCTTGTTTTCAAAATAAAAATGTGAACCTTCTCCTGTCCACCCCTTTATCCTTCTTATCCTGCTCTCTTCTCCTTTGTTATTGTGAGAATACAAGCCCAGAGAATTCTTTGGAGGCTCAGCCAAGCAATGCAGCCTATAATGAATATATTTGGTATTCAGAAGGCTTTCATGTAGCTGTTCACAGGTGAGCCGCTGGAATTCAGCAACTTTTCATTAACACTTTCTAGAGCTGTCCCTATTTTCCTCCTATTGATTTTTATTATTATTATTCTGAAATGCCTTGCAAGCTGCTCAGCTTCTGTTGAATGTTATCAAATGCCAGCTCCAGCTATGCCAGGCTGGGTATAAGTATTCATGCTCATTTCAGAGGTAATTAATTTATCCTTTCTTAGCTAATAATAGCAATTTAAATAGATGCAGAAAAGAAGGAGAGGAAAAGAGCAAATGGGAAGAGAAAGAGATCATAGAAAGGAACTTCAAACATGCACAGAAACACTGCTTGCTATCGTATCTGTCTGAGGTTATTCAAATTACCATACTCACACAGATCTGACTGGACTACAGATAATGAACTTGTATATACCCAGCAGAACAAATGGGCTCTGCAGTGCCCTTTCTGTGAGGCATATTGCTGTGGTGCTGTCTGGCATTAGACATTTTGGTATTGATTAGGAGCATCTGTATTTCTGTGCTGCAGGCTTTCTCCCTTAAGATCCGACTTGAAATATGAAAGCCACTGGGGCCCTTCTCATGCTGGGATAGAAAAATAAACCCGAGGGCTGGCAGGGGTGCAGAAGATTGCATTTATGGAGCGTCCCCCAAAGCAGTGCATTGTGAGGGATGCACTCTTTTCTCTGAGGTGGCCTTTGTACAGACCAGGACACTGCTGGCACCAGAATAGAATAGATGTTTCTTTTTCTATGAGGATGCAAAGGGTAATGGGAGAATCAGTCTGTTTGGACTATCGATCATTTTGAATGCAGGCAGAGGTGGGATTTCAGATTGAACATGTCACAGGTCTAGTGCTGAAGAGGCAGGTTCAGAGCACTATATATAGCCTTATATAGACTATATCTATACTGCAGCAGCAGCTGAACACCAGTTTCATTAGATTTAGGGCTCTGGCACATGAGCAGGAGGAGAAAACTTTGTCAGTGCAACTCTGCTGGTGATCCCTGTCCTTTGTTTTCTGCTGTTTGACATCATTCAGAGGACATGGATACACGAGACATATCTGTAGTGGGAGTCCTTGTGTCTTGGGGTGGGAACCATAGATAAACACTAAGGTTGTTTCAAGGATCTTGGTTATTTAGTGTTTCCTTGTGGAGCTTTTCCAAATGGTGTTCCCAGAGTCCCAAAATAACTTGAGACTTGTGAAAACCAGAGAACAGTCAGATCTTTCATACCAGTACATGCTTCAGTAGCTTCTTTCAGGCAGGCAAAGCAATGGAAGGAGTGAGGAGGATGGGAGTTAGATGAAATGCACTTCCAGCCCTTTAGAAGTAAGCACATTTTTTGGGATGTTGTGTATTTTTCCTCTCTTGCAGTTGTCACTTGACTTGACCTCTAATTAATCTGTCCACAGCTCCCACCAGAGCTTTCTGAGGAACACAGTCAACAAAGGTGAAAATTAGACTGGTTGAGGGTCAAAACAGATTTCCCTACCCCATGTGTTGGACAGTTAATCACGTGGCACAGAACACAGGAACGAGAGACTTAGATCTTGATCATCTGATCAAAGGCTTCACCGTGTGGAGTTCTCACCCCTTGAATCCAACACAGTGGCTCAGATGTCCAAGTATCACAGAACTCAGAGGCAAACCAGGATGAATGCCAGTGGTCTGTGAGCCTCTATAGAGCAGAATATTTCCCCACCCACCAGCAGCATCAGAGGCTCCAGTCCTGCAGAGCGGGATGTAGTGCTGAGAATAGCAATGCATGCATTGCCACTCTCTGAGGTTGGTTTCCTGTCATGGGTGAAATGCAGGGCTAGAAGGAGCTGAAGCCCCTGTAAAACTACCACTGGGATCCAGTTTTTCACCAGAAGTTTGTACCTGTATAAATTATTCAGACAATAAGGGCTAAGGAGTCCCAAATGAATTTGATTTAACAACGCTCATAGTCTCATTGTGTCCCCACTGCTGCCTTCTTTCTCTGCAAAGAGAAAATAAGAGCAGAGATTTCTGCTTTCAAGGCAAATGCCATCTTGCAAGTCCTTTTGGTCTGGTGCAGAGCCTGCAAGTGAGAGTCTGACCAGGTCTCCTCTACTGTGGTGACTGTACAGCTGCTATCTAGGAGCATATCAAAAACTTAGCAAGACAAATAAGAGACTAAACAGTTAAGGGGATAGACAAGGCAGAGAAATTCATAATTAAAGCTGTCAAGTTGCCGTAAAAGGAGTGCATAGCCTGGAAGGAAAGCGGGTGGGCGAGCAAAGTGTCATATTTGCAGGTGAAAGTTGGCACTTGAACAGCGTTTTAAAGTACTCCAAAGCCACCTCCACTGACATCTCAGCTGTACTGTATATTCTGTCAGAGGCTCTGGCTGCTCAGTGTATTGTGGCTGTGATTCACACACAGACCCTGCCTCTTGCTGCCTCACCAGATACTGTACAGAGACAGGCAGAGGTATTGTGTGAGACAGGAGATAAATACTTGCAGGTTGTTGTTGCAGGACCCAGCAACGTGCACCAGAGTGGATGAGTGCATCTGCACAGAGGTACAAATGTGAGAGTCAGTCCCTGTAGTCCCTGATAATTCATTGTATTCTCTCAGAAACCATATGGATTTATTAGGATGTATATGTTTAACGTGATGTTGGTAAAAAGAACTTAGGAGAATTAGGCTGCAGTTGAGAGTAGAAGGATGTGAGGGGGAAGATGCACATGAAATTAATACTTAGCCTTTTATTTTTTGTCTGCAGAGCAGAAATGTACTCAAGCTTACCAATCCAGATCCTATTCTCATGAATGTAGGGAAAATTCTCTTTCAAGTACAGCATGGAGGCCCATCTGTCTCTGGCCCTGGTCACTGTGTAGCACTCAGCAATGCAGCCCAGTTAGGGAATCTTCTCCACAAGTCCAGGACAGAACACTGCCACTTTCTTATTGCTGTCACAGTGCAATGTGAGAGGTGTGGGGCTGATTCCAGGCTGGAGCAGTGCAGAGGACCTGTGATGTGCTGGAAGGGCTCAGTGTGCACATGGGGATGGGGACAGTGGGAAAGGAAGCCAAGGTTCATTAGCACAACTCTATGGAAAATTGTGAATCTGCAAGAATTGCATTGGGACACAATGGCCAAAACAAATGGAAAACCACCCCCATTTCTTGTTTAGTTTCCTTTCTCAAGGAAAGATTGTCACTTCCTGCTGCTCTTGTGTCTCTAGGAAGATGCTGAGCATGTAGGCAGTTGCTGTCTGGGCCATGAGTGCTAATGGAAATCATCGTGCCAGGGCAAGGGCTGCTGTCAGAGCAGCAGGGAGAGACAGACTCAGAACAGTGTGAGAGGAAAGAAAAAACATTCCCTTAGTCTCTGTTTGGTGATATTTTCTCTGTTTCCTCCCCCTGTTTCATCTTCCATTCCTATTTCTATTTGTTCCTGTTAAAATGTGTTTTTAACTGGAGAAAAATTGAAATTTCTGGAAGGTCAGATTTAATTTTTAAAGTAACAGTAGCATGCTTTCTGGTTAGACTTTCAAATATATCCCTAGCTATTTAAAAATACTTAATCAGCAGCTTTATCAATGGCACATTATTCACCATTTAATCTATAATGATTTCCTTTTAAGCATTAGTAGTTACTTACTACCTTAAATCCCTATTTAAACATGAGTTTGAGGATTTGGACTTTTAAGGGAGAATAAGCAATAAAAGCAGCTGAACACCAGAACAAGATTGTGCTATCAGGCCAGTATGATCAGAAATTAGGAATAAGGGGAAGCATAGAAAGCATCTGTTCTCTATTTCTTTGTTCTGTCTGGTCTACCCAACAAGTTTTTACATCACACTCTGTACTTGAGAATTTTTTTCTGAAGATGCCGTTTTATAGCACCCTCCAAAAAGCACCAGCATCTCATTAAAAGATAAAAGTCCCATGCAATTCAAAGAGAGAGCAAACACCCATTTCAAGTAATAAAGCTGTGTCTCATCTTCTATTGAACTGCAGGGGGCAGCCAAGAATTTGGGTAAAGTGTTGCTACCCGGATTTATCTTGTCAGGCTTTTCCCGGAATTAATACTTATTTTTTGTCCTAGTACACAACTTGTGTTTTCATCTGTGAGAAGGTGAATCATAAGAGAGGATCCACTGTAGTACTTTAATACAGTCAAGTGTCCTTCCTGACACTGCTCAGCATTGGAGATTTCAAAGAGGGATGCAACCACTTGCCATAGTGGACAACTACAGAATGCCCCTATCCTCTGGGGGGATGATTTTCTATCCTCAGACAGTGATTTATTTATGCCTGGGAACACAAGAATTTGTAACCTTTCCAAATAATTAGAATAACAATAATTCTATCTAATGAAATGTTCCAGTGCTCTCATTTTCTGTGTAAGTGCCTAATGCTTTTTGAATCTTGCATTGCTCCTCGCTGCACCCTGCTATCTTGAGAGTTTTATAGATTAGCTGCATGTTGTGAGGAAAGAAAATATTTCCTTTCATCCGCTGCTCTTTCACCTTTGCAAATTCGCCTTTATCTTCTGCTGTAACAGAGAATAATTGGGAGTGCCCAAATTGCCAGGCATTTTGTAAACAACTATCACCTCCCTTCTCATGCATCCAGTCAAGAAAGAGGATGATTTTTTTAAAATCTTCTTATGCCTGTAACTACTGTTATCACCTACTTTTTATCCTGCTTATTTATGTGGTATATTTAAGATATCGGAAACCAAGAATTCCGAATGGGTTTTCTAGGGAAACTGTAGCGTTTTTTAAAGTAAGTTTTGTAACATTTTAGTGTCGTCCGTGGCCTTGCCACTGAGGTTTATTATTTTTAAGAAGGATGGTCATTTCATGGATTAATCAGCTCTATCCTCACTTGGTTTGATGAACTTTATTGGAGAAACCTTTTTACCTTTAAGCAGTTTTCTTGGAGGATTACTGGCCACAAATGGGGTTGGTGAAGGACACCAGAGTCTCTCATGTGCATGCCCATAAAAAGTGATGTCTTTTTGTAGACCTTTTAGATTTCAGTGTTAATGAGTCTGGCCTGGAGACAGTGCTTATTCTTACCTAAATATCCCAGAAAGGACTGAGTAGAAAAGAGAGAAACCAGTGGATGAGGATGTGATGCTGGCAGTTTGTGAGAGGTACAGAACAGAGAGAAAAAGGTGGACAGTCCCTGTCAGAGGTGGATTTAAAAGGGTCAGGGCAGGACAAGACTTAAGCCCTCTCCCTGCCTTCCCCTCAGCTCATGGGAGTGATTCTCAATATTACAGAACCTAATTTCAGGAGCTCAGGATTAAAAAAAGGGTTGAGTGGAAATATAAATAATGGATTAGGCAGAAAAATTGGTTTAGGCACTTTGACAATGTCTCTGAGGTGTCTTTGCCCCTTCCAAGGAGAAACAGATTGGAGACATGAGATGCAGAAACATGGCTTTTGTTCACTTTTCTCCCTCACGTTTTAAAATCATATCCAAACTCTTATTGTGCAAATGTGCTGTTCATGATCAAAGACTTGTCTCGGAGCAGAGGAAGTCCCTGGAGAGCAGGGCCTGAAGGCTAAGCCTGCAGTGCAGCTGGCTGTATCCCAGTCTGTTTGGGAAATCTGCTCATGCATGACCCAGCACCTGCTGATCCAGCGAAGTGGGGAGTAGTGTACCCCCTCCATGTCCTTCCCTAACTTTTGATCCTTGCTCCCTTTGCCCAGCTCCCTCTGGAGGCCATGGACCACCAGGAGTTTGCCCTCACCAGTGTCTGTAAGGCTCTTCTGTAACTCAACATCTACTAACTCCTGAATTTCCTCAGAAATTGAATACTCTGGCATCATAGGGGCTGGAATTTACCTGAGAAGGGATAATGGATAGGAACAATTGAGCTCTTTGCTCTTTTCAGTCTATTTTTCCTCATGTCTCGTTTCTGGCATCTCCATCCACTCACAGAGTGACTCTAATAGCAACCAGCTACTGGGAAAGAAGCAATAGAAAGATGTTCAGTGAAACTTCAGAGCTGATGCCCTGCAGGTATGACAGGAACAGCCATGAAAGCAGCAGACCTGTTTGCACAGAGATCTCTCCTGCCTTGTGATGCTTTCCTGCCTTTACTGCCTCCCTTGTGGGACATTGGATTTGTGTGCCAAGAAGGCTGCTGTTAACACAGCTCAAACACCTCACAGAGAGCAGTGCCCTTGATCTGTCATTAAAAACGTCCTTGGCACACCGTGGCACCAGGAGGAAGGCTTGTGATGCTAATTGCTGGCAGCACTGTTCTACCATGGATGTTACAGCCCCAGTGCGTTTTGTTTTAATTTTGAGAGAGGGAGGCTTGGTTTTGCTACTATTTTTTTTTTTAAAGAGTTTGCCCAAAGGGTGTACGAGAGCTGGGAGGGGAGGGCGGTGATCCCAGGAAGGTGACTTTTCCATCCCTGTGGTTTCTGGTGGGATTTTTGATTATTTTGCTTTGGTTCAGGTTTTTTGTTGTTTAGTTTGAGGGGTTTTTTTGTCACTGAATGATGTTCCTGTGCACTCTGCAGCCTTGCAGGACTGTCCTCTCAGCTAGATCTGTAGGTAATGTAAGCAGGCAGGGTTTTCAGCTAATTCACAGCCTTTACACCTTCTGGGTGTCCAGCCTACCTCCATCTTCTCTATGGTTGTAGCAAAAGTGTGCTGGAGAATTTCCCTTGTTCGCACCTGGCTTTTCTAGAACTGACCAGTGCTCTCTAATGATTAAGAAAATTAAAACATGGGGACCTATGCCCTTGTTTAGTCCCTGATGATTGCTCAAAAGGGGAAATTAATAATACAGGAAATTTGTTTCTACTCTGCAGTCAGTAAAGGAAATTCACTGGAACTAAATTAATCATGAAACAGGCACAAAGAAGGAACAGATTATCAGGGAATTGACTCATTAATTAGGTTCATACCAAAATCCAGAAAAGGGTTTTCTTCAAAATAACAACTGAGTTCAAAAATCAGCAAGAGTTGGTCTTGGGGTACACACAATTTTATATCAGAACTCTGCCAAGGTTTTATTTTAGCCCAGCATTTGGCTGGTTATAATGGAATATCAGAAAAGCTGCAGGAAGGCATTCAGCAGCTGGCATCATCTAACCACAAAGTGTGAGGACAGAAGCTATTATCAGCCCGTTCACATCACTAAACTCTGGTTCCTGGTGTTAACAGCAGTGTGGGAGCCCTCTCTGTTATGGCACCTTGCTAAATTTAGAGTTTGATTGCAAATCCTCTGGTGAATAGCAGCTGCTTGCTGGTGAGTGTTTTTTCCAGCATGAGGGTGAGCAGAAACCACATGCAGATTTAAGTGAGGTAAAGTGCTAAAACACCATGTGGCACTTCTAGGACCCCCAGTTTGCCCTCTTTGTTCCAGTTCTCAGTGGCAGGGTAGGATGGAGGTAAATTCCTGCGTGTTTCCAAGTAAGTGGGGTTTGGCTGGAGTCTCCTCACTGCTCTGATGGGAAGCTTCTCTCCATGATTCTTTCTTAGGCTGGCTGTAGCTTGAACTCAGGGTTAATTTAGGACCCACACAGCCCTGTTCTTGTTAAATCAAGATTTATGCTGCCTGCCTTGCTCGCTGCACTTCAGCACGAGCCTGCTTGCTGTGCAGGTGAAATGTCTCCTTTCGTGCTGCCAAGAACGGGTACTCTGGTGAAGGAAACACAGGAGAAAGGAAAAGAGCTCACTTTGCAGTTACTCTCTGCTGCAAAATCCTGCCAGGTCCCTTCACAGCCTTCCCAGTGAGAGCTGCTGCTGCCAGGTGCCACAAGGTCCCCGTCCCTGGGCTGGAGCTGAGGCCACGCTGCTGCAGCAGAGCTGGGATCAGAGACTGGTTTCCGTAGCATGTTCTTAATGAACTAACAAAGCAGAGCTAAACACTGGTTGAAATGAGAGTGAATCCATGTGAGAAAGGCCCCCTGCTTTCTCACTTACCCTTTCCCTCTCCTGCTTTCTCTGAGTCTCAGCAGGCACGCAATCAAACCACACTCGGGAACATCTGAGCTGCCTATTTGCCACTTAGGGCTTCCTGGGTAGTGAAGTTTCCACGTTGTTTATTTAGAGCTAAGTGTTCTGCTGGATCTCTTCTCACTTTCTGTAAATAACAACTGTCCTCAAAATTCTTCAGGCTGATTACTGAGAGTGACAATCTGTGTGTTTCGAGTTGCTGAGCCGTATTAATCCGTAATATACTGTGGCCCGTGGATGGGAAAACGAATGCATTGAGGATGTCACAAGAGGTAAAAGGCAAAGGACTTAGTCTTCCTGGACACGTGAAGTACTTTGGTTGTGATGTGAATAAATCTCCCAGCAGCAGCAGTGCATAAACTGTTAGAGGAGTCTGCCTTTGAAATCAACATGATAGAGATTTTATAGTACCAAAACTAATTCAATTTTAGAAAAGATGAGGCACACTTTTTATTTTGCCTACCTGTAGCTTGTCATGGTCAAGTTTATTCCACTTCATATAGGAATTGATGGCAGAGGGACAAATATATATACACAAAGAAAAATGATACCCAAGTCCTTCAGGCACACCAAATGGATTCACCAACTTTATCAACCATCTAAAAGTTTTATATCTGGAAATGCCAGTTTTCAAGCACTTTCCTCACAGTAATTGAGGGCAATTCATCCCATCTGTCTTACACACCTTTCATAGGTTCCACTAGGAGCAGGGTAACTAACTAGGGAATGCTATCTCATCAGACGGAGAGGAAAAAAGTGAAAAAAAGAAAATTGAAGGCATAAGCTAGGGCTAAAATCTCTTCTCCTTTCTGTTTTGGAGTCTAGACCTCTTCATACCAGAGTGTGAAAGCTGGAAATGCATCTCCTCAGACCCAATCGAAAGACACATCCTAGCAGCCCTTGCTATGGGAAAATAAACATGAGGTCCATGGATTATACATTTATACAAAATTCAATCCAGAGTTTACATTGTGATAATTCAGTCCTCTGTAATCCACAGACTGATGAAATATCAGCTTGTCCTGTGGATGTGACCAAGCTAAGTGAAGACTTCTCTGTGCTTTGGAACAGCACAGTTAAGAATGCAGAGTACACATTCAGGGAGCAAAATATTTCTTTTTTGTGCTTTCAATACACCAAAATGCTTTTCTGCTTCTTTGGTTTCCTTCCTTCAGTCACAACAAAGGAATGTTGGAAGTGGCTCCAGAGAAACAAAGCCCAGAAAAGAAAAGGGATTTAGAGAGAAGAGATTAGATGAAATTTGTAAGAAAAAGAATTCCCAGTGCCATGTTCCCAGCTCAGTCTTCTGAAGGGAAGCCCTTTGCTCCTGATCCGTTATGATTCACTTGGCAGCTCTGCCCGGAGTGGCCTCTCTCCTTCATCTCTGCTGCTATAAACTAATACCCAGCGATAACAGCCCTGCCAAGCTTGGTTGCTGCTGATGCACTGTACACCGCTTTCATTAATCTATTTGTGCCCAGCAGCTCATCAGTGAAAGCTCCTTCTAATTCCCTTCCTTCTGATCTGCTGTGGACTTCTGAGGAGCAGGAGTGAGTTTGCAAGAGAGGAGTGACCTGTGATACTCTCTTGGTGTAGCTTGAGCAAGTTTTACTCGAGCTTTGCTTTAACACTGTACAGTTTAATCGGGGTGTGTTGATACAGACTTGCACCTCCTCATCTTCCTGTCTTTTGACCTTGCACTGATTGGCTTTTAATACTGTCGTCTCCAGTAGAGACTGATTTTCCTGGTTTGGGAGCCATGTGCAGTCTTTTCCCTGTCTCCCACTTCCGATATGCAATGATTCCTGCTCTGGTCAGTAAAAAATGATGACAGTGACCCTGCAGTGCTCTGGCCAGCCTGAGCTCTTACAGCCCTGCTCCTCCTTTACCTCTGCTCCCACAGCTGGTATGGAAACCATTCCTCCTATATTATTAATGTGGGGAATGAACTTTTAACTTCATTTGTGGTTGCATAAAATTGGAGGAGTTAAAGGCTAGCAGGAATCTCCACAAGTCATCAGCTTCCTGCAGTGGGGTCAACTTTACCTGTACCACTCTTGCTATGTTAATCTAATCTTTCTAAAAGAGCTTTAATAATGGAATTACCAGACTTTCTCCAAATAATCTATTTTAGCTCCTACCACCCTTATATTTTCCAGGTATCTAGCCTGAGCCCTATCTTCCTACAGGATGTCCTGGACACTCATTTTCTTATCTTTCCAGCCTAGACATAGAGAATTATTTATTTCAATGTGTATTCTGCACTGTTTTCAGTTGAACCAAGTCCTCCTTGAATTGCTTTGCCCAAGATGGAAACAGATCAGTAGCAGAGATCTTAATAGTGCTGGATCAGGAGAGAACAGATTAATTTATATGTCAGCCTAAATTCTTTATACCACACAATATTGTATTTGCATTTTTGTAACAGAAGGAATGGGTGGCTCATGTTCACCTTGTAATTTTCAATAACACAAATCAGTATTTTTTCCCAGTAGAAATACTACCTTGTCATTGCTCCTCATTTTCTGTGTTTGTACCATTGATTATTCCTATCTAATTGAGGTAACTTGTACTTGACCCTATTGAATTGCAACTTTCTTTTTTTGGGTTACATCTCTAGTTTGTCAAAATTATTTTGAATTTTAATGCATTTTTTGTCGTACTTTGGTTTCATCTGCAAATTGAATTAACATACTTTGCATTTCATCTAAGCCTTTAATGAAAATATTGAATTGTACCAAATCCATGTCCGAGTAATGCAGAAGCTCATTCAACGCATCCATTTTGATAGTGAAACACTGAGAACTGCTCTCAGCACAATTTTCTAAGCAGTTTATGTAATTACTCTGCTGTGGTTCACCTAGACCCTGCTGCTTATTTGCTGCAAGAATTTGAAATGGTTTCAAAAAACTTTACTATGTGACACCTTGTCCGTGGGGGTATTCCCCTGGTACCTTCTCACAGAAGCAAATTAGAACAGGCCATCATAATTTGTTCCTGACAAAGCTGTGTTGACTGATTCCCACTTCTTTTCTCCTAAGTACTTCCAAATTGTTTCTTTGCTCTGAGGAACTGGAGTTAACCTGACAGGTCTATCGTTTGCTGTCTTCTCCCTTTTCTTGTCTTCAAAAGGCAGTTGCTCTGTTGTGTCAGTTATCTGGTTCATCACCAGTCCTTCCTAAGTTAAAAAAAAAAAATCATTAACAGCTTTGAGCTTGATTGAGTCAGTTCCTCAGAGCTGCAGAAGGAATACAGTAGATTCAGATCATTTGGAAAATCTGAGCAATTTAACTTCTCTAACCAATCCCCTTTGTATTCTGGGCCTCCTTTGTTAGTTCTTAACAACGTTAATTCATCACAGCTGACCTTTTATGAAAACTGATGCAAAAATCACTCTTCCCAGCCTATTGTCAATAGGTTTTCCTTCTATGGAAAGTGGACTAACAAATTACGCTGCATTTTACTACTAATAAACAAAGAATGATACCCCTTGCTGTGTGATATTTTTGCCAGTCTCACCTCACTTTGTACTTTCATTTTTCATGCTTTTTCTAGCTGTTCTTTTTGTACATTTGCACCCATTAGGCTATTCTAATTTTTTTTTTTCAACTTCCTTTGTACTTTGCTGTATATTTGAAGTCAGTTAAGACCTTTTGGTATGACCAAGCTGGTCTGGCTACCTTTTTTTGTAGTAAACCAGCTTGACTTTGTCATTTTTCTCAGGAATGTACTGGGTTTTTTTTTTTAAACCTCTTATAGAAAGAAAATTCTTAAGGATCCTCCCCCACCCATCCACCCACCTCCACTGAATTCTCTGCTTTGGTAGATTTACATAAAGCCTTGGCTGCTTGATCTTAGTCTTTCACTAAGCTTTGGTGGAGTTCTTTCATGGAAGCAACTTTCATGGTTCTGGGATTTTTGTTGTCTTTCTCTTTTAGTGCTGCTTGCAAGGAAAATGTGAGTTTGCGCTTTAATGCTAAAGAACTTCATGTTTTGTGCTGGGTTGACAAGGTCTTTAGAAGTGAGAAAATCTTCTCAATATCAGGGTTCATTGCCTGTGAAGGAAACTGTGCTCAGAGTCACCTTTGCCTGGAAATCATATTCGCAGTCAGACAAAGTTACAAGATGAATAAACCCACATTATTCTGTTAAAGTGTAGCTCAAACAAAGATTGCAAATTTCATCACATGCTTATTGTTGCAAAACGACACGTAAAACCTTTGCTCATTTTATCTAAAGACCTTGGCTTTATCTCTTATTTTGCAAGTTCTGTTTCCTAAAGTCTCTTCATTCTTTGAAGGGATTGTCAGGAGTTTTTGATCGATTGAAGGTGTTAAAAGTAGATTGGAGTTAGACTCCAGTGTATTGCTACTCCTTTAGTCTGGGTGATGCTCTATAATAGCCCAGAACTGGCCTACAAATCATCTGATTAAATCGGCTGGGTGCCTGATGAATGTAAACCCAGGGAGATTTGCTTTCAGCTCTCTTGCTGGGTACCCTTGGTCTACCTTGTGGAATGAGGAGAAATCCAATAAGTTTAATAGCCTTGACACTGGTCAGTGTCAGCAATTTTTTTTTTTTTTCCTTCTGACTTAAGTGCATGTAATTCTCTATTTCATTTGTTACTGGCCATCCCCTACCTTGTGCTGGAGTGCAGTTTCTGGATGGCCACAATGATGCTTCCCTGGAGACTTTTCCTCTCCAGGCTGAACAGCCCCAACTCTCTCAGACTGTTTTGATAGGAGTCTTCATGTTCATGAAGCAGGTTTGTTCTCTCCAGTAAAGGCTTCTCGGCTCCCAGTGATAATTCTCTGTTTCACAGAGCACTCCAGAATATTAAACTTTTACAATTTCTTTTACAAAGGCTGTAGGCTTGCTGGGATAGAACAGACGGCATTTCTGAGTGTACACACAGGGGTGGGTGTTGTTTAGGTGTTGGAGTGTGCTTCCCTCAGTGTTTTGGAGTGTATTATCAATTTTCCCCAGTGCTTATTATCTGAAGATTGAAATCTGTAGCTGCACTCTGTTGGGTTTGTGTCTCCTCTAATTGCAGTGTCTTCTAGCTCATCCTGATCTATAGCTTGCTGAAAAGCATGTATCCCATAGGATAGAAAGCATGATGTGCAGTTTTATATGGCAGGACAGATACCAATGAAAAATGAAGACCAACCTTATCTGAGCTGGGAAAAATACAGAAGAACCAAAGGGAGAAATTGAAAGGAAAAGGAAATGTGACAATGTATGTTGGCCATACATCTTTCCCTTTGCTCTGAAGTCTTTTGGTCTTCTAGACCAGAGTTTTTCGTAAGAGGGCTTAAAAGACCAAGTGCTTGCTTAATAACCTTCGTTTAGAGGTTATGGAGTGTTGTCTCTCAGGGAATTGTCTGTTCCAGTTGAGTTTACCCTTGTTCAGAGGAACTGCACCTCACCTGCAGTGGTGGAAAGAACAAAAATATGGGCTTCCATCATTTCTAAATGCCATTATTCTTCTGAAGAGATGAAAACTGTTCTCTGAATGCAGCCTTAGACTGAGGTGGACATGAGGTGAAAGAGGCTGAATCAGAGCTCTATGCATATAATATGAGTTGTTCTATTGAATTCAGTGAGCTTTGAATTAGACCCCAAGTGCATAGTGTGTGAGAGAATGCAGTCTTGAGCAAGGAAATTCCAGTACTTTCATTTTTTTTTCAGCACAGTTGTTTCTAATCATGTTTTGGTTTTGGTTTTTTTTGAGCAAAAGGTGCTCTGATGTCCTGCATGCAATCTGGAGAATAATAATTATTTCTGATATGCAGCCTTTTGGTTGAATGTTAAGAGGGAGGAGAAGATAACAGGGAAAAAGAAGACAAAAAATTTTCTTGGGTTCTTATTCTTTACACCTTCAGGGAAGGACTAGACACATTTGCAAGTTCAATGTTATAAAAAAGCAAAGAATGACCTTAGGAAAGGTAGAGTAGAAAGGAAAAAGAAAAGAACAATATTTTTTGTATGGATTTCTCTCCCCTGTTGCTGCTCCTCTATTCTCAATAAGTGTCCTGAGTTCTGGTTATTCACTAAGGGATAAGGTTACAAATGAAGCACAATACACACTTGAAAGTGTTTCTTAAATTTCAGGATCTGGGAAGAGATTTTGCTATATTTCACAGTACATGAATGAGATACTCTACCTCCTATATGCTCCAAACTAATTTCAAGGCTGAACTTTTAGGTAAATCAGAGGAAGAGCTTGGGACTAAGTGCAGGGGTAGGAGAGAACTGCAGCTGGGAAGTGAGGATGGACTGGAACAAACAGGAGAAAATACAGCTGGAGGCTGAGGGCATTAGCAGAGTTGTTTGACAGCCCTGGACCAGAATTATGGTGCCCCAGGGTCACACTGGCACGTGTTGATTATGAGTAAGCATCACCCTGTCCCTGAAAGCAGAAAGAGGGACATCGAGTCATTGTGCACCCCCTGCTACTGCTAGGGCTGTGTTCCCAGTGAGGGAACAAAGAATAAATCCAGCAGTGCTGAGAAATAAGGGCTTGATTGCTGTGCTCAATTACTGTGTGTGTGAGAACCTGCCTTTGCCCAGCACATTTTTGGAGGATGACAACTTTGAAAAACTCTGAAACAAAATTTTTTTGAAAACCCTGGAAAATGTGACTTGGAACTTCCTAGACATTTTGTTTCTGTTTTCTTTTGCTTTCTTTATCCCATGTCAACAACTTCCTATTTCTAGTGGTTTCTTCATTTATGGTTTTGGCCTTTGCTTTTCTGTCTGTTCCAGCCACATTATATGAAGCCAAGGCTTTCTAATCTGCATTTGTAACACATATCCAAGAGGAGATTAGTTTCAAAACGAGACTAGAAAACAGTACCTGGCTCCCTCAGATAAGCCTGAGACAAAGCCAGAACACTGCTAAACTCTTCGGAGTCCTGGTTATTCCATTGACTTCTGCTTCCCTTTTACTCCTGCACTGAAATGCAGTTATAGTTCAGAGAAGTGGCAGCAAAGAGCAGCTTGTGGGGTGTCATATTCAATCTCTGTCAATGATGCCCGCGTCCAATCAAAGGATATTTTCTCCCCACCCCTGTCTCATAAGTGCTCTGGCACCAGGAGTGCTACCTCAGATCTCTCAAGCTGGCTGCCCTCTTAGCTGCTGCACTGACAGAGAGTGTGGAAACAAAAACCTCTAAGCAGAATTGTCTGTTTTTGTGAAGTAACTGTTCTACTTACATAACAATATTGTGGTAGCTCCAACAAAATTCAACGTCTAATTATCTTTTTCCTTCTTCTGTACCGCATGATACAAAGGAAGCAGAATATGCCTTGGAGCTTTTGGTGTAAAGAACTACAACCAAAGATTATATTTCCACTACTTTGATGCTGTTAATGTCATCATGACTAGTATTTATCTGCCCAGTGTCAGAATAAAAAAATCGTGAGAAAAAAAGACAGCAAATAATACAAAATGTCTCCAACAAATGCGAGTTTGAATGTTTGTGTTTGTTTTGATCACAGTTACATTCCCTCTGTGTTGCTTTCTGCCAGCATCCTGGGGCTAGGGGTGACCTGGGACAGGGGGAGGTGGAAGAGCAGATTATAAAACAGTCATGGGAAGGACGTGCAGAGTTTGCAGTGGTGTGCATTGTTGATTTGAATGCTGAGCTTTTCCAGCAACAAAACAGAAACACACTCCATGACTTCACTGCATATGGCAAAACACTAGAGAAAAATCATAGTCTTATGTCCAGATTTTCACAAACAGAAGAGAGGCAAAGGTTGCAGAATAAACTTACTCATTGTAATTTTTCTGGGTATAGAAAGAATGGTTTCAAAAGGAATGATTTAAGTATTGAATGGTGATGGGACTTGATAACAGCCTGTGTCCAATATCCTGAGAAGTGGAGTATTAATGCATTTTCCCCATTTCTGAGTCACAAATGAAACGATGATGTTCTTCCTTTCCTGAGGTTCTGAAAGTGCTATTTAAGGACCTAAAGTTATTTCCTATATCTTAACCTGTCATAAAGTCTAGTTACATCTTTATAGAAGTATGTCCATGCCCTAAGTCAGATAGAAGCTTTAAAAAAAAAAGAATAAAAAAACCAAACCAAAACAAAACAAAAACAAACAAAAAAAACCCCTTGGTTTATAGTCCATTTGGGGATTTTGGCACAATTCGGATTCTTCAATAGCAGTGATGCAAATTAAATTAGCTAAAATTTATTGATTCCCCAATTTAGCTAAATCAGGTTTAGGTCCAATAGAATGTTTGCACGTGCAAGTGCACTAAAATAACTCAGCACATCTTAGAAAACAGATTCAGTTACGTGTTCGTGGCTGGGCTCAACACCTCTCTTGGAGAATGCCAGGGAGGGATATCCTCTCATGTGCAGATGGGCTGGGATAAATGAAGATCAGGAATGTTTCTAGCCTGATCTTCACAGGTGAAAGATTAGTGCAACTGGGGGAAGCAGACTAATGAGAAGGGAACTCCCCTACATCCATCTGCCATCATATTGGTTAATGTCTTTTCTTTCAGCAAAGAGTTAGATCCAGAAGCATTAAAAATGTGTATTTTCCTAGGAAAAGACTGTGAAGGGAAACAGTTTGTTAAAGATAGTCTGAATACCTCTCTGAAGTGGCAGTTGTCATCTCTTAGAGTCAGCCATCCTAGAGCTTTCTTGTTCCCACTATGTGGAACTTCACTAAAGTAAAATCCAAGTACAGTAAAAAGCCTTTATTTTTTTTTTTTTTCCTTACTGCCATTCTTTTCCACTGAAGGTGGAGGGGGAAGGGATTTGCTGCTCTGAGATAACAAAACTGTGAAAACCTATGCAAAGGCATAGGAACTGCTTGCCTTCACCCTGCACAGCATTGCCCTACGCTGATGGAGGCCTTCTTTGGCTCTGCATTTTGCTATCACTCTGAACATATTGATGTGAGATGAGGTGATGGTACCTTGGCTTCTAATTGGATCAAAGCTGCAATGCAAAACACCTTCTTTCTTAGGAGAAGCAAAAAGCAAAAAACGAAAGCATCACATCAGAGAAGGGAAGAGATAAACAGGGCGTCAGAGAAGGATGGCTGTGGAAAAGTAGGGGTGAAGTCTGGCCCTTCCAGGAATATGTTCTCCTTCCTGCAGTGTGTTTCCAAGTTCTGATTCTTCCAGGCTGTCAAGTGAGAAAGGACATCCATTTTCAGGGACATATCAAAATCTGATGAATCCCGTATTTTATCACCTTAGAGAGCAATTTTCCAATCATGCTGCTGCTATATTTACTCAGGATGGCTGAATCCAGAGAGCAGAAAAATAGTGCAGCACTCATCCACAATTTGAACCAAGCTCAATTCAGTGCCTGGGAACTTTATTTTATGGAGGCAGTTGAGATTTATTACTTCAGTGTCAAAGGTAATGATTTGGCCAAGTACATAAGTAGAATATTGCCCTTTGTGGAATGAGAATTTGGTCCTGTTTGCATCTCTCTCTATATGGATATGTCTAAATTTCAGTACCCTGGAGGTGTACCAGTTCAGTGCTTGCATGTACCACACTCTCTTGTTTCCATAAATCCATGAGTAATGGTCAGAAAGAAGCCATGTCCCTGGAAAGTGACGGATGGACTACAGGCAGTGCACTTGCATGCAGCTCCCTACAACTTATGCTTTTAGGGCCTAAGGGAAAGTCTCAATAAGCTGAAATGATTTTAGTTCTGCTTTTGGGCTAGCTGCTTTATCGTGCACGCCAAAGACATGAATGAGTGTGGAAAGTCATCCTTCCAAGTGCCAGGGAGCTCTTTTGTCACATGGCCTGTAAAAATGAGTGATTTGGCCACCAAGAATCTGGCTTAGACAAGGTTTTGGAAATGAGAAAACAACCACTGAAAAGATACAAATATTTTTATTTCTACTTGAAAGTGTCATGACTGTAAGCTCTGCTTCTTTGGCCTTTCTGCAGCTCGAAACAGAGTCAGCCATATGGCAAAGTTGAGACATTTTTTTATGCAGTAACATAGAGCTGCTGATTGGGGCCATGAAAGTTCTCACTGGTTTAACCCTACGGGTTCCCCATCCTAGATCTTGTGTACTAGACAGATTGATGGAAAAATCTGCTTGTCACAGGAAAAGTTGACACACTTGTGACTTTTAGTGCAGTTGCGTTGGAGTGGGAGTAGGGATGGTGGAAATAGCCTTGACAAAGAAGGAGTACCAGGCAAAGTGCAGGTGACAGTGCAATTTATCACATGGCTGTGAAATGTATTAGCTGCCTATCACCCTCAGTTATGTAAAACAAAAAGAGGGAGAATTGATTAAACTATGACCTCTTCCATCTACTGGCTGTCATTTTAGTACCTGTGACAGAAGCTGCTGTCTAGTCATTAAACACAGACTTCTCCATTTCAGTTTTGAGCAGTAGATTAATAGTTCATGTTGTGTGATGCCTTTTCCCTCTGCCTGGCTCAGCACACACAGAGGAAACTCCCCTTTGTGTATATCACCCCTCTGGGGTCAGCTGTCCACCCACCATGGAGTCAGGGTGGATCCGGACCAAGGCTCCTTCCTCTTTCTCTTTTGGCTCACATTCTCTCACTCCTGTGTCTGGATCTGGATCTTTATCTGATCCTGGCAGAACAATGTCCTGATTTCTCCTGGACAGCTTGACATCAAATCCTAGAGGGAGGAGAGATACATTGGGCACTTCTAAGCTCCCAGACCTAGGGGAAGATATCTTCGAAAGTTTAGTTATACAAAGAATTATGGTTGACTCTATGACAAAAAACTTGAAGCAGCAAATAATTTATCACCACACTTAAGGGTAAGTTTTACATGTGTCTTTTACAGTCTGTTTCCACCTGGTTAGTCCAGATAAGGTTTTAAAAGATCCCCTATTCCATAGAAGCTTGATACCTCCACCTCCCATTATCTGTTTAGGGAGATGCCTGGCCATAAAGTTAAACTTTAAAAAGGTAGCTGCTAATTATGAAAATTAATTAGTGAACTTGCACAGACTCTTCAATCAATATGGGTAACTACCTGAGCTGAGTCAGTAACCGAGCTGCAGGCAGACTCTGCAGAGTAAGAGTTGCAATATGAGTGTGCTGTTTCTGTGGCAAGGATTTATGTGAGACAGTATAAGCCTTTATAGAGCAGGAGGCTACCAGGCTTTTGAGAATCATTCTGGTGTAGTAGTCCAAAGTGTGTCCATAATGAATACACAAGGGCTGCCCTTTAAGCATCTGTGTACCTTCACCCATCCCCATGCCAGGTGACCTGAGCATCTAATATAGAAGGGCAGGGTGTCCATGGATTATTAACATGCATTTGCTCAGGACCTCTGGATTACCAAGAAATGCTAGAATGAGTATTTGCAGATCCAGGATCAGTCAGCAAGGATTTTTCGTCAGGAATTAGGAATGTATTTAAGGAAGTATCATTTAGTAGAAACATTATTTTCCTTAGAGGTTCACTTTGTGACTGTGCAGTATGTACTCTGATGTGAGAACATCTCTCCTGAGCAGCTGCTCTTACCATCCTTTCCCATTGGGTTAGAATACACTTCTTGCCTGGAAGAGTTTAATTTCCCTGTTATTGTAGTCAGCTGCATCCTGCTGCATCACTGAAAGGAACGTACTGGGGATTTAAAGAGTTTGGGAGGATGACTGCCCATGGTCTGGCAGTAGGCCAGCGTTGAATCTCCAGTAATCTGATCCCACTATATAAAATCCTTATTGTTCTGGTTTTAGAATGTTCCTATTGTAGACTTTTCTAGGACGAGGTCTGAGAAATATTGTGAACACGACTCTTCCCTGAGTTGTGCTGCTCTCAGATCCTCTCCTGAAGTATTAAGCAGGAGGATTGTGTTAGTTTGCCTCTGGATGGTCTCCAAGATCGAAACGTCTGCAGCTAGACCTGGGCTATTTGTGCTTTCATTTTGTACTCCCTTTCATTTGAGTAATAGAGCCAGGGAGAGGAGTAAGCCCAGTGAAATATAAATAAAACACCAGCAGGATGAAGAATGGATCCAGCAAGCTCCCAGTGTAAAGAAAAGCAGTGTCAAGCTGCTCATATTTGTGCCAGCTCAGTAGCCATGTAGGACCTCTCTGGTAGCTAAGCAACAGAGGCCATAAAGACATCCAGGCCACATGAGCTATATCTTCAGACTTTTTTCCCTATGGGAAAGCTGTGAGAGTGGGCAGACAGGTAGGAGAGAAGCCAGCAGTGGATTTCTTCCTGTATTTCAAAGCAGCCAAAGTGGGGACTAGGATCTAGTTCTCTGAATGTGTTACAGAAAAAGAAAAGTTCTGTGAATTCATGAGTCCTGGGAACCTTACAGAAGCTGGGTGTGCAATTTGGAAAGTTCACAGAGCCTTTGTGTCCCTGGGATTCACCAGTCACCACCTAATAAATACAAGTCTCCTTATGCTGATTGTAGAGTTCTGCCTGCTTTAGTTGCCTGGGTCTATTAGTCACCAAATTAAATTTTGTATAAGTAATAGTGAACCACTTTCAGGTAGTTCTGCTCAGGAAATAATGAAGAGCAGCCTGAAAATCAACTTACCTATCCATTTATTCTGTGGATAAATGCCGGAGAAAGTCATAATAGCAATAACTGAGATTTATTTAACTCCTTTCATTTGAAAGAATCCCAGAGGGCTTTTCTCACAGCATACAAAGAGATTTCTCACTCCCTGATGAAATGCAACACTTCTGGGGTGGAACACAGCAACTGCTCTACTCCATCAAGAACTACATAAAATTTGTTAACAGGTAAAGAGAGAAACAACGGTAGTATTTTTTGTAGACAGAATGTAATCTTCTTAACTGGAATTTGTCCAGCATCTTGGATTTTAAAAGTTTTGTGCTTGCAAAAAAAAAGGACGGTTTATCAGGACCTTGATTTTATATCTTATCCAAAAGACAGCTACATGTTGGGCACTAGTTCAGCACAGACTAACAAGCAAGACCATCTTGTATTAATTAGTAGATCTTTACAGCATCTGGGTTATCCTTTGAGGCCATTCCATCATCCAGGTTCAGACTTGCCTGATTAATAAGAAATCATGAGATCACGCTCCTAAGGAGTTGCAGGTACTAGTTTACTCCTCTCAATGGAAACTGGATTACCTTTGCCTTTTTTTTCCCTTGCCAAAAACTGAATTAGGTTTGAGTGGAGCTCAGAAGATGTCTTTGGGAGCTTGAGGAGAGGTACTGTGTGTTGTTACTTGACATGAACACAGCAGAGATGGTTGCAGCACACCTGCTGCTCCACGGTGACCTCAGTGTTGTGTTAGTGTGGGTGAGATCATGGGAGAACCTGCTGGAGGGTGAAAGAGGGACAGGATCTTGTTGGTGCCATCGAGTGGAAATCGTGTGCACGTACACAGAGCACAGGAGTGTTTCCCTGCAGAACGTGGCTCTTGAGTCAAGCTCTGCATGTTTGCACATGATTTACCTTGGTGGTCTTCATTGCTTTCTCAGGCTGCTGAGCTCTACTGCAAAATAATATTAAGAACAATACCATCATTTATCTGTCTATCTATGCATGTCTCTACCTAGTAATTATCAGAAACAAGTAACTGAGGTTTAGTCTGGCTTTCCCTTTGAGCAGCAGGAGAACTGAGAGCTGATACATAGTGAAAGCTGGCAGAAAAATTTCCTTTCCAAGTGACCTTCCTGACTAATGAGCATTTGAGGGTCACAACCACAGAACAAATAAATGAGGGGACCATTTGAGAAAAACTAAGCAGTAAATTATGGTAGAACACAAGAACATCAATCATTCTTCTTCGGCTTTAATATCTCAGACTGTAGATGCAGGCTGGATAGAGACAAGAAAACCCAAGTGCCAGATCTAAAAGCAGCAAGGCCTTGGGCTGGCTGTGTGGTGATAAGAAGATAGCTGTAAGAAGATGCATCAGGTTGTCATCTTCATTCCACTTCATCCCTTGTTTCTTTCTGTGTTTTTCTCAGGATCTCTTTTTCCTGCCGTATTTTATCAGACCTATTCTCCTGCATAAATGAAGCAGTGGTTTGGAGTTGTGTATGTTTCTGTAAATTAAGGGAAATGGTGATGAACCTATTGCTAATGGTTGAACAAATGTTAACAAAAGTAGAGGCTGAAGACACCACAGCCTAAATTCCTGCTACAAAAAAAAGAGTTTTATCAGACCAGATTCTTATTGAACAGCATCAGAAATCAGAATGCAACCATACCTTTATTATACACTGACTCTTCAGTAGCCAGCAGGGCTATTAGTGAGCAAATGCCAGCAGTATTGCTGAAGGTTTGCTTAAAAATATCTTAGTTACAGTGCTGTTTGCCTTCTCTGATAACATTTGAAAGCGTTACCCAATTGCAAACAAATGTGGAAGAGGGATTAAAAATCTTAGTAAGGGTATAAAAGTATATTGACAATGGGTGTTAAAACAGACCAGACAAAGCCCTGATTTTACCCCTACTGGTGAGAGCAGGCAGAAGTTGGATGATAAATGTCCTTCTGCCCGCAGAAGGCTGCCTGGCTAGTTGGCACATCCAGTATTAGTTATCCTATAAATTGACGTGGACTTGTTCCAGTGCTTTGGTATTCATGGAGGACTTTGCTGGGGAACTTGGGATGCTGTGGAGTGGGGAAGTGGTTTGGTTGAATCAATAGGAACTTGGGCTTCTTTGGAAACTTTTTTTTTTTTAATCTTATCCATTCTGAAAATGCTGCTGAAACCACTCAACAACGACTGTTCGTGAAACTAATGGGCTGTTCTAGCCTGAGTGTCCCCTGCATCCAGTGGCCGGGAGCCAGAAACTCCTGCATTTTTCATAAAGAGCCTAAAGTACTGTCTCTTACACTTTGTGCTTTGGTTTTGCTGTCTGAAGAAATGGGAACAATAAATCCTGGTCTCCACAGCGAGGCCTTTTAAAACTTCCCTCCAAAGAGATAACAGCACAGAGCACAGTTTGCATCTGCCCAGCTCCAGCCACACCTGCCTTTGCTCCACGCTGCACAGACTTTGTCTGAAACACTCCCAGGAGCCAGGTGATTAAGGAGTGCTGTGCTGAGATAAAGCAGGAGAAAGGGCAGCAGAAAGATCTGTTCCACAGGTAATGGTTGTGAGAGAAATAGGCCACACAGAGTGACTGTGCTGGAGAGCCTGGCTGTCAGAGCATCACTCACCAGGCCAGCAGGAACCTGATGACTGCCACAAAGACCTTTCATACCCTTGTGAGGCACACACAGATGGAAGGGCAGCAGCCACTTCTGAGCACGGTGTTTGCTGAAACGGCTGTAATTGGCATTATAGTGCTTCATGGAAATCTTACTCGAAGAAGAATCTGTAATCTGGATGTCTCGCAGGCTTTTATCTGTATAACCCTGGGCTGCAAGAACACCTGGCACACAGGAAAACAACTCTGCATGTTCTGTAAACTGACATCCATGTACAATTTATGAGCACAATAGCATAATCTTTCTTTTTCTACAAAGTGAAGGATATATGATGATCAAAACACTTTCCAAGGACGTGTTGGAAATCTAGACCAGAATGTACATTGAACCTGTTACTTTTTTTTGTTTTTGTTTTTGTTTTTTTTTTAATAAAATTGATATGGTTTTTAGTTGTCAAGAGAGATTTCCTGGTTTACAAATTAGCCCTGTGGTTTTAGTGATTACTGGCAACCTGTGTAGCAGGTCAGAGGAAGCAATTCAGCCAGGTGATTGAAATGCATCCTAAAAAGATGCTGGGTGTGAGCACAGACTAGCTCTCATTTGTCATTTGTCAGCTGTCTAGGCCCCATCACTCTGTATCCAGAGAATGAAGTCAAAATATTTCTCACCATAATGGAGTGGTTATAAATGATGCCATAAATATCTAAGCAAACATGGGAATCACTACTGCTCAGCTGTAACTTGCATATGGGATGTGACATATTGCTGTTCAGGAAAACTTAATTGAAACCATTTTCCATGAGAAAACACAGCTTTAGCAAAATGGATCTTTTTCAGAAATCAAAGAAGTTTCCAAGAATCTGCCTGTAACATATTTTCTTGACATAAATCCTTTTTGAAATTGCCTCTTTTTTTTTTTGGTTTTTAGGGAAAAAAAAGTCAATTTCATTTTCTATTACTTCTAGTATTTTTCTCAATTTTTCATACTATTTTAGTATTACTAATGCAAAACTTGTCATTTGCTATAAAATATATTTTCAAAGGGAGAAAGAAACCACAGTAGTTGTATGTTCCAGTTTGGTGCAATTCTATAAATTTGGACTTTTCACTGGCTCTCTTAAGCCTTCCCATAATTATAGATGCCAAAGTACAGCTTCCTTACTTACTTACCCTGTGAAATTTTGCTGGTTCAAATCATTCTCCTGTCATTTGGCCTGTCACTTGTAAATAATCTGAATTGTGGGCTTGTGCCATTCTGTGTCAGAACTGTTTCACCTGTCTTGTACAGACTGTAAATCCAAAAATTACATTTTCTGGGCAACGGGGCAAAAAGCACAGAAGAGAATACAAAGCCTGTATTTATGGCATTGCCCAAAGACTGAACTGTCAACAGGGAAATAATACTTCTTTCTTATAAACGCTATTATGCTGTAAGTGAAGTCAACAAGAGTTCTGCTGCTGGCCTCGGTGGGAGCAGGACTGGATCCAGGCAAGTAGATCGTGAATTTCCTCATTTTACCTTTGCACACACAGCCTGGTGATAGGGAGCTGAGAAGACTTTTGATTGACTTACACTGACGTATGTTATTTGCAGCGACTTAAATAGCTGCTTTTATTATTATGATGATGATAGGGCCTGCAGACCCCAATTAAGACTTGGGGACATCGTAGTTTGACATTGTGTAATTACAAAGGGAAACGTGTCTCTCTGAACTCACGATCCCCTGAAGCTGTGTGCATACTCTGCAGGAAGCACGAGCCTTTTGTTGAAGAGCAGTTTTGCACCTTTTATTTCAATGCATAATTGCTAATGGAATTAGTATCGTCATGCAAAACAGTTTCTTTGTTGCCTTCCTTCCAGAACTTTTCAGTTCTCCTTCAATGCCAAGATGACCTTTTGGTCAATGTGAATTTTTGATCTCCGGGGAAATCTGTCTGTGTCCTTTCTTTTGTTTAAATCATTCTCCCTCCTCCACACATACCCATTCTTTTCTCTCTTGGATTTCATTCTCCTGTAGCATAATCTCAGTGCACAAGTCAGGGAGAATAAGATGGACAAATGCCTTTGAGATCTTTGATTTATCAAAATATTTTCATTCCAAAACGATGGCAGGGGAAATTGCATCATCCATATATCTGTCTGGGGAAGAGAAAGCAGACTGGGAAATGTTTCTGCAGAGTGATGGACTCTGGTGTCAGTGTCTGTTCCAAGGAAATAAAAAATGTGTGTGTGGAGAGTTGGAAGAATTAAAAAACATATGTAGTATAGATGACTATGGCATCCATAACTGAGGAGACAGCTTGGCCAACTTTGTTTCTCTTGCTTTTGAAAACCCAAATAGATAAACTCAGTCTCAAGAGGGAAATCAGAAGAAAAGTCAAACTCTCTTCTTCTTGAATCTTGGTTTTCAATTACAGCTCAATATTGATCTTATGGAATTATTGGTCTCGTGTCTGGTTTAAATAGATGCAGCTCCATGGGTTTTCATGGAATTCCCTGATTCCTTCCTGTTGATGATCTGGTTCACTGTTGTAGCTGTGGTAGCTAAAGCCCTGTCCAAGATGAAGTCATTTTACTGGTGGTAATCCAACTACCAAGGCTTTGTCCAAGAAACCAGGAGGCTTAGGAAAAAAGTCCTCAGCTGCCACAGTTGTCTCTGTTGTTGGGCTTCTGGTCAAATCTAACCGAGACTCAGTTTGGTCCTGGAGATTTGTTTGTGTGTAAGTGCTGATTATTTTTTGTTATACTGGAATGTAACAAAAAGGTTGATTGGTTTCTGAAGACTTTATGTCTTCAGATGCTACTGAGTCAAAAATCCATCTCTTTAAATGAGTGCCAGGAAATCACAGACCAGCTTTAGGCACAGCAGTTTCTTGGGACAGGAGGTTGCTGGGAAAAGCTGGTTTGGCCTCTGTGCTCCTTGCGGTGCTGAGGAAAGCTGAGCGTTCTGCAGCCAGGGAAGGACTTGAGAAGCGAGGAAAAGCCTGTCCCTTATGCCTTCTTGGCACCAGTGAGTACAGCCAGCCCAGCTTTCCAGTCCATCTCTGGATGGACTCACCAGCTCTCGAGAACCGTGCCATCGGTCCCTTCTTAGGTACAGCAGCTGAATTTCACAACAATTTGAGAACCGTGCCATCGGCTCTTGTCAGAAGTCATTCATACCAGTAATGTAATAAAGAGATTGAGTCCAAATCAACTCGATTGAAGCCTGTTCCATTGCAGTAGCAATAGAGGGACCTGGGCAAAATGCATCTTTCACTTTTAAGGAATAATTTTTCACGATCAACTTTGCAGCGGTGCCTTTAAAATTTTCACATAGTGAGCAGTAAGATTTGCATAACAAGAATACTGAGGCTGTACATAGAACTTCTATAATTTGTATGAAAATTGCAGTGATTTAGGAAGGAGCTTAAAAAATCCCTTTTTTTTTTTTAGTGCAAACCAAGACTGCCAGCGATGGAGTTAAAGGAAAAAAAAATCAGCAAGGCAGGTTAAATAATCTTTTACTAAAGGCAGTATCTTGTATTTCCCTCTAAAATGCCTGTCTGATTGATGTCAGAGATAGGATATGTATGGGTTTGATCTAGTGTGTCGTTTCCTGCGTTCCTGAGACATTATAACTCCTACCTAGATACTTTCCAATCTAAGCTGCTGCCCACTCCTGGCTGCACATCTCTGACTGCTCCTTCACTGGCTCTGGACTTTGTCTTGCTGTCACAACCACTTCAGCTTGTCAGGCCAGCAGGAAACCCACCCAGCCAAAGGAAGGAGAAGAGTCATCTGCCAGCTGAGTGCACTGACGTGTCCAAGTGCTGGGTTCACTGAGATCAGCAGCAGGACCCAGTCTGGGATGGGATCAAACCTCCTGTTTAAAATATAGGATGCCAAACTCACCAGCTTGGATTAAACAGCTGGCTTTAAGGTGCCAGGTGGAGCAAATAGCATCTGAACTGCTGTGAACTCCTTGCTAATGCACAGGTAGTTCCTCCCAGAGAGCTGAAACTTGTGGTGACTTCTTTTCTGAGTCCCACTGCAAAAAATTCTCTTCCCCCAGCCTGGAATTAAGGGGTGATCACAGTGTTGGTTGGCTGCAGCCTTTCCCCCCGTTGTTCATGAACAATGACACAGCCTCTCCTCCTCAAGGGAGAGATCCCATGCCTCTCCTCCTCCTCCGAGGAGCACAGCTAGATAGGTACAGTGCCCTGCCCTTGCACTTCTCTTTCTAGAATTGAGCCTACCGGTGAAAAACACAAACTTCAAAATCATAATAAGAAATAAGACAAATTCCCCCTATCTTCTCCATTTAGTTTTTCAAGAAATGTCATGAATCTTTTACTGGAAAGGACCTAGCAGCAGGCAGGGCTGTATTAGAGAAAATGAGGTGAAGAGCTATTTTTAAACCCACTGAAATAGTACCAGACAAATTCCATTTATAGGAACTTGTACTTGTCTTCTTCTGTGCCTTGAAAAGGATAATGATTTCTGTGAAGTAATGATCTTCTCATCATAAACAGGACCCCGAGTGCTGAACCTGGTGCCCTCCTTGATATTTCTACTAGGATTTTTGGACTAACTTCCCTCACTTCCTTACCCCTCACCTTTAAGCAAAGACACTGCAATATTGGGTTTTTTTTCCTCTTCATCCCTTTTCCTTCTTCATTATAAGAAAATTAGAAGCTTGGAAAAGCCTCTTGTGGTGCTAAATTGTTACTGGCTAATAAAACTGCAGGAGCCATACATGGTGGGGCTTTTTCCATAAATCAGCGGTGGAGGGAATTAGGTGGCAAGAGATGGAAGTGCAATGTTTAATCAGCTCGTGTAGGAAATCATTAGCTGCACACCCTCATTCCATCGCTGGCTCATCCTTCATTCCCAATGGCTGCTTTGCCACCAGACCATTAACATTTTTCAATTACTTTCTAAATGCAGTGAAAACTCACAGAACTGGTGAAATATCAGCAGATGTTATGGAAACAAAAGTCTGAAAGATGTGCCTGTTTTTGTTTGTATTCTTTTTTTTCCCCTTTCCTTTCTTCGTGCCTGTACTCTTTTTTCCTCTCAGCTATAAATGTACTGAGGTGACAAGTGACCTCTAGCCTGGAAGGCTTCTGTCCCCTCCACCAAATAAAGAGAGGCAGAAGATTTAGTGGTAACATGGACAAGAATAGGATTTTTTTATTAGATTTCCTGTATGTTCTCATTTATGGTTTTGTCGATTTCATGGCCTCTTGCACAATCTTACCATTGTGATCCAATTTCTGCAAAACTGATCAGAGATTAGGCTTTTCGCTTAAGTGGCACCAAAAAAAAAATAAAATTGGGTCACACTTATTTGCTAAAAATTCGGGTCAAACAAAGCTGGTGCTGCTCAGGCAGCAATAGCAGGGCTCATAAGGGTCCCATAACTCAGCTGTGTGTCTCACTGGCAAAGGCGAAGGCAAAACTTCATCTTCCACTGCCAGTTCTTTATTTGATCTGAAAGAAACTTGCCCACAGCCTCGAGTGAGAGGAAAACCTCACCCTAAGGAGTCTGTGTGAATTTTTTTTTCCCTGAGACTGCAGTGGTGCCAGGGTTTCTGCTCTGGGTTGCTAATCCAGCATCTTTAGCCTCCCTTTGCATTAACTGATGCATTGGTGTGGCAGTTTCCTGCACACACTCACAGCCGGGGAGATCGGGTACTTCTGAGGATGTGTGCTGCCCATGTGATAACTTGCAGAGCTCTGTGATGAACCTCCCAGCATTTCTCACCTCATCATCTGTCCCTTGCCCTCCAGTCCACAGAGGCTCTGTGTAATCCAAGCTTCTGCACGGATTCCCCCAGTTGCTATGGCTTGAAAAGCAAGAGCAAACTTTAAAAATGAGTTCTAATGCATTTCCCAGAATTATATGTAGTGTCTTTTTAATTAATTTTGGGTTATATTATTTTTATGTAACTTCTGGGGTAGCTGTAGAACAAGTTGTAGTTCAATGGGGTATTTTTTATTTCTTTTATACTCACAGGAGCTGCTCACATGTGTATTTGCAGCTTGTAAGAGATGTTCCCATGCCAAACTCCTGTTGCTTTTTAGACACAACATCTGTCACTTGCTGCCTGTACAGTTAATCACATTAACTGGTGGTCAGCATGACTCCTTCTGGCATGGGATTTCCCACAGAAAACTGCAGCAGTGGAAAGAAGTGTCTGCAAAGTTGTGAGCTAGGCACTGATCAAGGTGGAGGTGATGTGGGTTTCTATGAAATAACATAGGTTTAGCTGAAGATAAAATTGTATGTTCTTGAAAGACAGCAGGTCCACAGTTCTGTGTTTTATTGGAAATGTCCTTGATCTGTCTGATCCCATGTGGAGGAATCAGTCCAATCCCTGCTCTGTGCTTCTGAAAAACTGGAAGTATCATTGATTCAAACTGCTGGATGATGGGTTGAGCCCCCATTTGACAAGAAAAGTGTGTCCAGCTCCTTTTCACGCATCCTTGTGAGTTTTCTTTGCCACTTTTCCATCCTCATCTGGGCACATCAACAGGGGATGGTTTAAGGGAACCTCTGCAGGGAGAAAGCAGGATGCAATAAACTGTGTGTGAATACGTGGAGAGTTGGTTCAAAGTTCCAAGTGACATAAATTTCCCTTGCTTCCCTGTATGTGACCTAATGCCTGTAGAGAAAAGATGGAGCAGCAACTCCTCCCTCTTGTGAGCAGCACAGATTGAAGATTTTTTCAAATGGATTCTAGCTGCTTCCCAGAAGGAACTGTGCCACTTTGAGAATAAAGTTTGACACATTTCTACAAGACTTATCTTTTCTTTTTCTCCATTTCATCTTTAGAATTCAGAAACTGTTTTATTCAAGCATTAGCTGGCACTCTATCATACTCTGACTCCTTAGGTGTAGTGTCTGCAAAACCCAATGTGAAACAAGAGCCCAGGCTGATAAGTAGAGAATACACTTGAAGTAACATCTCATTTGTGAGACAGTGAAAGAAATACAGAGAATGATCAAAATGTGTCTCTGTGTTAGTCCTGGTGCTGTTTTGCTCTGGTGGACTGAAAAGGGTTCTTTGAGCAAGGGAAGGTAATGACAGCCTACACCTGACTTTTATCAGCTGTTCAAGAACAGTGCTTCTGTGCTCAGGAACCTCTTGCCCAGTTGTCAGCATCTTGGTCCTGTGCTGGAAGTGGAAGTGTGGGATTCTGGAGTAAAAGTGGCTGTAAATCCCTTGCACTTTTTGTCCTCCAACAGAGCAGTCTACCTCTAGATATGCTCTGATTTTTTTTTCACCTATCTTGAGCTGTAGGAAGCAAAGCACAGATCTTGTGCATCACAGTTTGTATGAGACTTTTAACCCTCTACCTCTTTCTCCTGGGAGGGCCATATGACAGGGGCAGGGCAAGGAAAAGCAAAAGCACTTATTGACAGGTTTGGAATTCCTAGGGCCAGCTAGGTGGGAGGATGTCAGACTGAGAAGCAGAGGCAGAAAGAGCCTTGAGGAAATGTGTGTGAGGCTGTGCACTCTGCAGGTTACTCTGCATTACTCTATTGGTTCTTTTCTGTTCCAGCCCTTAATGTGTTCTCACCCAACACTGTGAATATGAGGTTCATTCATGTGCTGGAAGAATGGGATGTGACATTATTTCTGAGTATAGTACAACTCCCCCATTTTATAGGGTTTAATTTCTTTGGCTGAAACTATACCTTGGTAGACATGCTCTTGAAATTGTGCTGGGTAGATGGGAAATGATGAAAAGAAGAGTTGTTGTTTATAAAATTAAAGTAGCAGAGTAATCTGTGCAGAGATAACAGGAGAAGGAAAGTGAATCTAGTTAGGCATTGTTTGCAGAGCTGGTCCTGGCAGGTGTGGGAGGTCATGTGGCAAAATTCTTCTGCTGCAATTTACAGATCACAAATGACAGACAGGAAAACTCCATGGTGTGACTTTAAATGTTGATCCATTGAGCAAAATACAAAGGAGGAAAGCATTGGTGTATCATTGATTAAGAAGTTGTTGGTAAAAAAGACTCAGAGAGCTCCAGGCTATAGCACATAAATGAGAAAACCATAAATGGGAGAGTGAAAAGTCACTCTAAAACAAGGAGATTGAACTATTTTTGTAAGAAGAAATGACTTTTCCAACCCAAATCTGCTCAGGAGAACTGGAGATGTACCTGCAAAAATCCAGATTCAGAGATATTAATTAAGACAGAACATTAAATATTACAAAATTTTGTTAAGCAGCAATACTCCAGACAATAAGTTTATTTGGTGGGTCAGAAGAAAATTAAAGCAGCAAGGTTGTTAATAATTGATGAAAGTGAAGTGAGGTTTCTACTCTGTAACACAGAGCTCTGTACGTGTTTGAAAGTGAAATTTAACTGATGTCAGATCTGTGCTGCCACAGCAAGAGCCACAGTGCTGTGCACGGAAATATCACTGGAAAAAAACAGAGAGTCTAAAACACCCAATTCTGAAGGCAGATTGATACGGGAGTTTAGGCATGTGGTATAATGATTTCCTCTTTTAGGCCATTGCTTTAAATTCAGCCCCTGTCATCCATGACTGGGATGGGTTTGCCTGCAGTGGCTCTTTGACCTACTTGAGGTTAATTGGTGATTTCAATCCATCCCTCCTTATGTGATTGTTCATATCCAACTGCCCTATTTCTAGTTGGTCCCAGAGAATCACTGTTGTTTTAACCTGGCTTTTTTCAGTGCCCTTATTCTACAGAGACATAATAGTTGCCAACTGGCATCAGACCAGGGGCACATCTGGTCTTCAACTGGTGAGGAGCAGCTGGGGTCTGCTGCTGTGGGGAAATGGGCAGGGAGGAGAGAGATCTCATCTCTGCAGATGAGATGTGACTCTTGCCCCTAGGATTCCTGGAAAATGAGATTTAAACAAACACGCCAGCTACGTGCTCAGTCCAGATGCAAGTGAGCAGGAGCAGAAATGGGCTGTGTTTGCTGTTGCTGTTGTTTGCAGTTGTATCTGCAGCATCTTAGCGCTGTGAACTGGGGCCCTGCTGTGTTAGGCAATGTGCAAACTTGGAACAGAAGGGCTGTTTCTTCCCCAAGGAACTCGCAGCTTCTGGGTACAGCACGACAGCACGGAATGGGGGGGCATCCAAAAAGAAGAGAGAGGAGATTTGCCAGTACTAATCAGCAAAATACTCATAAATTATGGCCTGTCATTTCCATATTCCTACAGGCATCAGAGAAAATAGGAGGTTAATGAGGAGTTTGAAGGATATCTGTAATATCCTTGTGAGTCTGAGATGAGTCTCAGAGAGGTTTGCTTGAAAATCCAGCAAGCCTGTGATGGAGCTGGTGTTGTGTGAGAAAACAGCTGACCTATTACCCCTGAATAAGAAATGTCTGATAGTATAAAGGCAGATAATAGGATGCCCCAGTATAAATGGGAAGGACTGGAAGCCATGAAGAGAGGGTGCCTTTGCCACCTAAAGCACAATTTCCCAGTCTCACAAGGATGTTAGGTCTGTGTTGTTGGCATATGAACCTATAGCAGCATGATGAGAGGTGCTATACCATTTTTTTTTTTTTTAATTTAGAGAAGCTATTCTGATGATTTGTTATTTGTTGGGATTTTTTTTTCCCTTCAGTGAGACCTTGCTGAGGGCACTCCCCAGGCCCAGGATCCCTGCCTGTTAACACTCACATTCTATTGCAAGGATCATTCTCACTCGAAGCCTTGAGTTGTTTGAAATGTGGGAAAACAGAGAGGCACTTTTTAAACTTTATTCCCTGAGCTCTGCTCAGTGGAGGCATTTGAGCCTCTGTGAGAAGCCTGGTCTACTCAGGGTGCTTGGCAATGGCAGGAATTCCCAGTGTGGCCCAGAGTGGGCAGGATTGTGTCACAAGGAAAGGCACAGAGCACATCTGCTTGGGTGGACGGGCAGAGTTTGCTCACACCACAACTCTCCTGTTTTGCTTGGAGGACCCTTTTGGCCCTTGGGATATGCTGCTGTTCTATTTTTGTTTTGATAACTGGAGTCAAGGGCAACCAGGGTTTGGTTTGTTTTTTTTTTTTTTAATTGGAGAAATCCAAATAAAACTCAATAAATGAACCCCAGATGTGGGCTGCATTCTAGAAGGTCTAAAGAAGGGGAAGAGGCCACAGAGAGGATGAACATGGTTTCTGGGAACTCTCTACATGACTCAGGGCCAGGGAACAGAACACTTGAGATTTGTAAAGCCTAAATCTGATAACACTTGAAATTACTGTAACTGACAAGATTTTTCACCTTTGTTTTGGTGAGCCCAAAGTCTTTTTTTAACCCAGGTTTGCCCTGACTTGCCTTGTCATGGAGTCATGGAGGTCATTGCAATGGCTAGAAGCCAGATCTTTCTACTGCCCTAAAAAAAAAAGGTTTTTGGACTCAAAAAAATCCCATTTGTTCAGGCTGATGGAGAGATGACCATGGAGCAAATTATAATAAGTACTGAGATCTGTTGAAACTGCACTCAACAGCATAAGAGGCAATGTTCTGCTCCCACTGGAGGTCAGTAGTGAAATGTTTTATCTGTTAAAGACAGTGGGGACATCTCTGCTGAATGTGACAAGCAGCTGAGCTTACCATTTTCCTGTCAGCTTCTGATTAAAGTTAAATTAGTTCAAACTTGAATTAACAAAATCATTTTGTCTTCCCTCTCCCTATCTCTTTCATTTTAAATTTTGAGTTTTATTTTATTCAAAGCCACATTATATTTCTTCACTAGCATGTATAATTAATTAGGAGTCTCGGGAAAGCAACCAACTCCCAAGGGAATTGCTGTGAAATTGCTTGGTGTTTCCTCTGTGGCTCTCAGACTTTCTGTTTGGCTTCTGGGGTTTTTTGGGTGTTTTTATTTTTTCCCTAAGGAATATGTTCCCCTATATGAAATAATTTTTATTTTATTATTCCTCCCTCCCCTTCATGCAATCTCTTTAGATGCATGTTCCACTTGATCTCAGCAGGACTTGCATGATTCCAGTCACGGTGTGTTTTTTAAAGTTTGGGATTTTTTTTTAATGGCACCCTCAAAATACCTGCTCGCTTCATCTTTCTCATCACATTGGTCAGCCACCTCCAGCAGACAAGAAATACAGAGTTTTAAAAGAATAAAGAACCAATTGTTTCATGGGAAAAAACCCCAATCCATACACATATATAAAACCTAACCAGCCAACAACAAACCAACCAAAACAAAAAACCCAGCCAAAGAAAACCTCAAAGCCTAAACCTAAACTATTACTCTAAATCCAGTAGTCCTTTTTGCCCCCTGGTGTAACTGCTGGAGCAAATCCTGCTTGCTGGGAGGTGCTCACCAGGACAGAAAACTTTCTGTATTCCCAAGGCTGCCACTGCAGGATCAGCTTTGCAGCACCTCTGCTGTGGCCCAGGCAACTCCTGATCACCTCTAACCACCCCAAAGAGGATTTAAAGTGCTCACTGAATTTACAAATTATCACAAAATTTGGGGCTTTTCCTGCTCTGCTCATACAAACACGGGTTTTCTCTAGCAAATGTATGATACTGTGTGTCTGCATATGAAATACCCTGCCTCTGGGTAATTAGTGCGCCTTTTTAATTGATATCTGTAGAGCTCAGCCTGCTCTTCATGCCCAAAGACAGTTTTCTTTTATTTGGTGCAGTAGTTTTCGTGATGGCCTGGCTGTGGATATGTTTAAGCCTTGAGGTCTTTTCAGGAGGTCTGTTGCTGCCTGATCAAGGTGTCTGACAGTAGTGAATGAAAGAAGGGACTCAGGGACTAGAAAAACAAGAATATGAACAGCAACATGACGGGGGCTGGCAGGAAAAAAAAGAAAGTGATGCTGTCAGAGTGGGTGTTGTTTGGCACTGGAATGTGGAAGCTAGCCAGAATAAAAATTGTCTCTCTTAAACAAGAACTTCACCAGTAAAAACACAATGCAGACACCTCAAAGCCACCCCAAGGCCTCATCACAACCTGGTGAAGAATTGCATTTTCAAGGTAGAAGTCAAATCTTTCCTTGCCTCATGATGTACTGCTAAACTGAAGAGCCTGCTGGCTGACACATGTGAAAACTGAGAAAGTCTAAATCACTCTTCAGCTCTTTCCTGGGTCAGAACAGAGCCAGCATCTGAGATAACAGGACAAACGTGCTCTGCCAGCCCTGATGGCTGTGGCTGAATGGGAGTAAGAGAGCAGAGCCAGAAACAAGGGTCGTTATGGAAAAAAAACCTGCTTCTTCCCAGCCTCTGTCTCTCAGTGGCAGAAGGTGACACTCATTTTCCTACATCAGCTCTTGGTTTATAGAGGTCCTGTATTGTGAGACATGCATGCACCAGTGGTAGCTTTGCAGGGCAGAAAATAAATGGCATAAGGAAATGCATAAGAAAATAGCTAGCTCTCTTCAGGAAGGTGAGAGTAATGAAATGCGGGCTTCCTGCTTTAAGGGAGTTACAAAAAGCAAATATCAGGGAATGTCCCAGCAATTCCAGCTCTACTTTTCAATTGCTGGCTGATCACTTTGAAGCAATTCAGAGGGAGCCAAGCATTTTCCTTGCTTAGTATTTCATGAGATTTTTGTAGGCTATTCCATAGCAGAACACAAACAGGTGATTTCGAATCGACCAGGCTCCGGCAGTTTTGCCTTCTCGCACAATTCTGGGTAGGAAGCAAGCAATGAGCCATTAAATTACACATCTTCAGATGTGCCCTTACGCTATGCAAAACTGTAATCAGACCTCAGTCAGTCCTAATGGCTCCAGTGCCTGTGTTGGCAGCCTCCCATAATCCATCACCCCACAGTTCCCTCTCAAAAATGTGTGTTTTAGGCATTCTCCAGATAACTTCACCATGTCTGCCTAGGAGAAGGAAGCGCTGGTGTGACAAGATAATCACCACTCAGCGATGAGCAGTTGCTGTTATGCTAAAGCACTGCTCTGCAGAGTCTGTGGTGAGCCTCTCGCAGTCATTAGTTACAGGACTGCGTCTGTGAAGATGGGTGAAGAGCTTGTAATGAAGACAGAAGCTGTTCTCAAACTCGGGGGTACTTTGTCCCTATTAAGCTGAGGTTCTGCCCAGCAAATCACAGTGACTTTTCAGCAGAGATCATCTGCTATTCTGAGAGCAATGAAGGAGCAGGACTCATTCACAGCATCTCTTGATGCTAATGTCTCAGACCTACTATATGCCAGTGAGAGCACTTAAGCCTGCATTTTGTCATTGAAAGTAATTTCAAATCTCAGTGTGCACCGATAGCACATAAAGAGTTTTTATTGCTTCCAGAAGTCTGGTTGATAGTGTAATTGTGGAAAAAGCAAAGGAGATATGGTTTGTCAATACCACCAACTGTGTAGACAGAGAATCAGTGCTTTTCTGATTTGTTACTGTTATTTGAAGAGATTTCTTCTCACTTTGCCATTTGTCCATTGCCCCATCCACACTCACACTTCTCCCATGTTCTGCTACTTACTTTGAGTCTGACTCTTGGAAGCTCAAGGAAGTAAGACAGTGCTTTCCAATGGCTGAACAAATAATTTGTGAGTCTACACAGTGAATTATGGGAGGTTTCATGGTTTGAAGCATTAGAGCTAAAGCTGGGATCCTTGTGCTTCAATACAGCTGTCCCAGCTGTAGCCCAGGCCCACATTAATGCAGAATTGTTGCTGTTGTAGGGCTCTTGGGTGGGCTGTAGGAAATGATCTCTTGTCTTCTGATCACTTCCAGCAGTCTTCACTCACTGCTAATTGACATATGGGTTTAAAAAGTAGCAGGGCTGAGCTGTGTTGGGACCTCAGGCTTGATTCTCAGCTGTGCTGAGCCTCTGTCTATGGTAGCACTGGATCCTGGGGTTAGCCAGGGTCTGGCCAGAGCTCCTCTCAGTGAGCTGGAGCTTACCCTGAAGGGACATTTAAACACAGCAGCTGGAGCACACTTTCAGAGTCTCTGCTCCTCCCCTGTGAGCAGATCCTTAATGCAAACCTGCCTCTTGGAAAGAATCAGATGTCCTCTTTGACTCCAGGGAGAAGCTGTTTGTGTGGAGGATGGATGCTGAGAGTAGGCAAAAGTGACAACTATAAATGCCCTCTTCAAGTGCAGGATAAATTTCAAGAGCTTTTTGCAAACAAGATTGGAAAAGGAAGCTGCAGAATCAATGAAAGATTTCACACATTTGGTCCTGTGGGCTTTGAAAAGGAGGTGGGATCCCTGATTATATCAGCAAACAAAAAAACCCCTGCCATCTTGTTAATTCTTTAAAGCTTTAGCTGCTTGCTGTACAAAAAAGGGTTTCTGATTAGTGGTCCACCTGTAGCAGAGGAAGGAGGAGAGGGAGCTGCTGAAAGGTATGCAGAGTTTGGCACAACAAAGAATTTTAATTGATTTCTGTTGCTCCCCCAGGCCAAGGGTGCTTCACGTAAGGTCGATGCAAGGGCACATCTATTGGCAGCTGGAATATTTGTCTCTCCTCTGATGATAGCCAGGATCCAGCACTGTCAGTTCAGCTGATATTAGACTTGCTGGGTCTGTAGATCCACATGTCACATTGTCGATGGTCATTGACTTGCAATGTCCAGTTGCTGGCTATAAATAAGGGAGGTGGAACTGGGGGGAGTTATCAGGCTTAGCTGAGATTGACTTGAAATATCCTGCTCCGGTTTCCTCGAGTCTGTACACCACAGACCCTATCAGCTATGGAAACAGAGATGAAATTACCTCCAAGAACTCAAAGGTTATGTGTTTGCACTAATGACATCAGCCTAAATGATTCCCAGTGGCCTCATTACTGGGACTGAGAAGGTTTGTGCTGAGCTTGCCTGAACTTGGGTTAGTTCAGTCAGGGCACAGTGGAGCCAAACTTCTCCAGCTGGGTGAAGGAGCGGAGAGGCGGAGAGCTGCAGCTGGGATGTGGGATGTGCCTACTGCTTCCTTTCATGGCTGAGCTCTTACAGCCGTATGTGAAGTGAGGACTGAAAGTAAAGTGCCCTTCAGGGTGAGGGCTGGCTCGGATCGGCAGTACCAGCAGGGAGGTGTTCCAGTGAGAAAGAACAGTAACAGCTCGTGTAAAAATAATACTACTATCTGGCTCTTTTAAAAATTCACCCTGCCTCTCTCCTTTAGAATGATGCCTGGAGCTGAGCTGAACACTAATGCATTCCAAAACTGGAAGCAATTGTGCCTCAGGAAACAGCTAAAACCAGTGGATCAAAACCAACTGGGATAGAACGTACAGCTAGAACCCTCTTTTAAAAATCTGCATTTGCTGTGAGGTGTTTTGTCTCATTATTGAAACATTGGGTGTTTTTTCTGGTTTTTATGAAGGTGAGCAGAAGTTGTGATGTTGCTGGTCTGAGGCCTCAGCAATTTTCTACCTCTGCCATTCTGAATGGCAACTTGTGCTAGTCCCAAGCCTCCACAGAGCTCTCCTCAGCTCTTCTCCTCCTGAACTTGAGTATTTCCAGCCATTCTCATCCTAGCCTTTTCATGTAGCTCTGCTAATGCATCCAAGTCTTTGATTTATATCTGTTTTCTCCAGTTTTGCCCCTTGAGCAATTCTCATTTCTCCTAAATCCTGGCCTATGGCATTGCCATGACTTTTGGTCATGAAAACCGCTTTGGGTGAACGAAGTGAACATAGAGGTCTGAAGCAAATGGAAATCCACATAGAAATACCCTGGGACTGTCAAATTTGTTCCATCTCTAACTCCAGAGATAAAGGGGGAATGCATGAGCCTGCTGTGCCACCCAGGCTCTGCTACGAGTCAGATGTTACTGCAGTGGTATGTGATGCACCCATGCTCATGTGCCTCCAGGCTGTGACAGCAGCAAAGGGAGAGAAAAGGGGTTCATGTTCCAACATGAACAGTGCCTTTTCTCTCTCTGTCCATAGGTCTTCCCATGCCAAAGAGTGCTTATTCCCCAGGCATCTTGACTTGCCTGCTCCAGTAAATAACAGCTGTGCCAGGCAGTTACAGCGGTGTTAATCGCTGATGGCTCTATTGATCCATCCCTTTTGCAGCTCTGATTACAGTGATTCTTCCATCTACTCACACCTTGGTGCCTAGAAAAAAGAGCCCTGGCTGGGCTCAAAGGTCTGGAATTGTTTAGCGCATAGTCCACCAGACTCTGTTTCCACAGCAATAGTGGAGCTGTCAAGGGGTGAAGCCTTCCAAGAGCTGCCCTGACACAATGAACCTTTCCTGTCCTGTGTTTATGCTCCTCGCTGCAGTGAGCTGACTGATCTGCCAGAGAACAGCTTCCCAGAGACCTGGAAATCCTGGAAGGGCTCTACAAACAGCACACTGCAGTTCCTACACATTGGAGAAGCTGTTGTGCAGCAGGAGTCCTTGTGAAATACTTTGAGGGTGTCATAATGAGTTATGGGTATTAAAAGTGACAGTCTGGCTCAGGTAATCCTTGACTGCTTGGACACTGTCTGATGTTCAAAACATGCTCAAATCTGCCCCTACTGTTCCCTTCCTGTTTCTTTTCACCAGAGCACTGATAGATCCTTTGGTTGCTGTTGGCCTAGAGTTTGAACAAAGATGTTCTCGTTTCAAACACAGATAGATTATGTTTAGCCCTGGGGGCCTGGAATACATAACTGGAGCTGGGTGACATTAGCTGAATGGAAAAACTTGTGTTGGAAAACGGTCCTTTTAGAAAATGAACATTTTTGTTAAGCTGGAAAAGGTTATTGGCTTTTTTTTTCAAAAGCGTTTTTGGGTTTTAGTTATTTTCTGGAGATTTTAAATTAATTTCTTTCCTTTAATTTTTGTTTGGCTTTTGTGTGTTGCCTTGGAAATCCATCTGTGGTTGGGGTTATTTTTCTTTGTCCGTATGTTCTGTCGTTGGACCCATCTTTTTTCCTCTGTGTGCATAAGACTATGTTGTCTTTGTGCTGCTTCTTTCTCTTTTGCCCTTTCTTTTTTCCTGCCATGAAAGCTCTCCCCTTTTCTCCTTTCTGGTTATTTAACTTTTCAACATTTTCATGTTGGCTTGGTAGACAGCTGCTGTATTTTTCCTTCCTCCTTTGTGTTCAGCTTTGTACTTTGCTGGGCTTTGTGTCACACCTTTAGCCATTTGACACACCTTTCTAGTTCTGCTTCTTTGAATCACTTTCCCTTCTGAGTGTCTGAGGTGGGCGCCATTCTTCTCTTTTTCAAGTATTAAACTCTCCCAAGCATCAACTCTATTTGAAAATCTCCGATGAAAAAAGCAATTAAGATCCTGTAGGGGAAAAAAAAAAAAAAAAAAGAAAAAAGGAAACAAACCCCAGAAATCCCAGCCTCTGCTCAAAATGACAATTATGACAATTCGCAGTTATGTTTTAAATGCTTGTGACTGTTAAATGTAGACTGCCCTGGGAGATAGAATCCCAAAGCTGACTGGAAAAAATGAAAGGCAGAGACTGAGTGAACAGAATTGTGTAAAATCTCTGCAGAAAATAGAGGAGAAAACCCCAGCAAATTTGAAAAGAAAAGGTTTCTTTTCCCCTGTTGATCAATAAAGGATCTTCATATGCTTAAACTGTATTTGTCTTAATGAGACACATTGAGAAGTGACTCTAACTGAATTTAATGAGTTCAGGTCTGTTAATTTCTCAGACTTTCTCAAGATATTAGTGGGGTGTGTTTTAGAGTCAGATTCTCTCCCGCTTGCTTCCTTGTATCTCTCACCTCCCTACTGATTACTGTTGTGTTTTACCTGGATAAAAAGCTAAGTTAGTGCTGATGGAGCAGCTCATGTTAGCTAAAAAATCCAGCTGGAGGCAGAAACCCTTCCATTGGCACAGCTGGTTCTGGAAGAGATCTCTGTCTTAGGCTGCTGCTTTAGATTTGCTTCCAAATTTAGGGCTAGATATTTGTAACTATAGGCACCTAGAGATGTGATTTAGGAAGATATTCAAATTACTGATATTCTTAATTTACACTGGTCAGAAAAAGAGGGAGAACAAATTTTGAAAGTGTTAAAACTGCAAAGAGAGAGAAAGTGTGAGAGCAGTAGAAATTTCACTTCTACCATCCTGTAAATTATTCACACGTGCTGCCTGGTAATTACTTATAATGAACATCTCTAAAGCACTTTGATATGCTCAGATGAGCAGTACCATGGAAAGTGTGTCCAGTGTTTAGATCTGAGGGATAAGACACCAGCAGAAAGGACAGAACCACCCATATCATTATCCTCTTATGATGTTGGCTCACTGGTGCCATGCCTCGATGCCTTATTAGAGAACCAAATTACTTTTCAGAGTGTGAACTTCAGAGTCAATAATCTAATGAAGATTCAGATTAAGGAATAACGTAGAGCACTGACAATCTCTGGCAGTCCCTCTGAACGTGGAATTTGAGTCCTGCCTTTCCTCAAAGGGGCAATGTCATCATTATCCTTGTACCCCTCTGTCCAGCTGTGTGACTCAGCTTTGAGTCTCTCGTGCCCATCAAGCCCATGATGAAGGAATCTGTGACTTGCACTTGCCTGTGATCTCCCTGTGATGTGTGTGGTGGAATGTGCTTGATTAGATTTTTGATCTGCTGATTCGTAACAAGATCCTGTTAATGAAGCAATTTTCTACTGATTTTTATCAGGAACATCCTGAGCTGCATCCTTGACTGTTTGATGCTTCCCTTATTGAAGAGTATCCCAATCCCCTGCATTACTTGACTTTGGAAGGGGGGCCCATGGAAATCTACTGTGCAATGAAGTTTTATCATTTATTTTCATGGACATACAATCAAAGTGATAGAGATTGTTGGTTTATGGTAGCACTTCAGTACAGAGCTGCAGGTTGGAACAGGTGACATTAAATCTGTTCATTCCTAATTTCTGTGAGCACCCACTTTTCCCTTCCCATCCCATGCCTTTGTATTTCTGAAGAAGCACCTTCCTCACCTTTGCAGGGTGCTCTTGGCATCTCTTCAGGATCCATTACCCAGCTCAGCACAGTTGGCTGCAGCCCTGGTAAAGTAGAACAACCTCTTAGAAGGCAAATTTAGTTAAAATATTTGTGCTACTTACTTTGTCGGAGTAAGGAAAAATGTGTTAATTTAACGGGGGCTTAGACAAATTAAGAGTAGTTTTATTCTGTATAATTTATAGCTTCTCCCCTTGGCCTATTTTTTACATTAAAACGTCAAAATCAAAGCAGAAATGCAGTGGCAGAATAAAGAAACAAGGAAAAGAGGGAAAGAAAAAAGGAAGGGAAGAAGGAAGAAAGAATGAGACTTGGTTAAAATAGAGCTCTTACTTTTAGAGATATGTAAGTTAGGTCTTTTCACAGCACCATTTGAAAGCTGGTGACATTTGAGAGTTCAAGCTAAGTCAAACACCAGTTGGAGATTGGTATCAAGGAACATTTTTTAACAAGCATTCCACTGCAGGCCAAAGGTAGCGGGAAAAAAAGTCTTTCCTTCATACATGCTTATCACTTGTGAAGGAAATAAAACTTTTATGGTTAGCGTGTCTTTATGTTTTATTCTCAAAATGACCTGTGCATTCATTGTATCACTGAATCAGCTTCAAATGGGACTCTTTTCTCCAATAAAGATTGTGGTGGACCTTTACATTTCCACCTCGGGGCAAAGCTGCTCCAGGAAAAGAAAAGGTTAAAGAAGAAAAGAGAAAAGAAAAGAAATATGAATGTTAAGGGAATGCTGTAGTTATCTTACCACCAGAGAATGACTGATAAATCAGTTAAATAGGTTAAGTATATTAAAAATAAATGATGATATAAAAAATTATGCAGAGTGCATATACATAGCCATTTAAAAAAAAAAAAAAAGTGACCCATCTCCACATGGAGGAAAGCCCTGATTTCTGTACATCTGTCCCTTTAAAAGGCTGGCAGATCTAACCCATGGGAGTAGTTGCACTGGACTGGCTGGCACTGCTCAGGTAAATAAAACACTCAGCAGCTCCATGGCCTGACCCTAAGAGGGCTGCATGCACTATACCCCTAAAGATAAGTGACAGCAGGATGGAAACATTGCATGCTGAGAGACACTGTGCCATCCAGCACTGCCAGCTGGAATTCATCCCACAGGACAAACCAGCTACTGAGCTAGTGCTGTGTATCAGCAAGGTCACAGAAAGCTGCTGGGAGGTCCCTCCTGAGGGCTGGGTCCCTGGAGCTGTGCTCGAGGTTTGGCTGATGCAGATGTTGTGTTGATTGTGCTAAGGATGCTGTCTAATTAAATCGCTGCTATGCTTAGTGTTGGGACATCCCTGTTTGAAAGAGGCTTGGAAATGGAGCTGCTGTCTCCTTTCCCAGCTGGCTCTGCCTTGCTGTAGGGTCCAAGGATCAGGATGGAGGCAGGGAGGGGGGCAGTGCTCTGCTCCCCTCTCCTGTGTGACCTCCAGCATGTCCGTAACCTTTCTGTTCACAGTCTGTACAATAGGGAAAAAAGTTCTTCTGTACCTTCTCAGGCTATTGTGATGATGAATATGTTACTGATTGTAATGAACTCATACTGGAGCTGTAGGAGCCATACAAGCATCTGAGGTAAGTGACAAGCAGCACACAGGAAAGGGCCGTGCACTGAAGCTTTCATTGGCAGAACTGCATCTTTCACATCCTGCTGAGCTTTACCCGCTGCTGATCACAATGAGCAACTTAGGCCCTGAAGCTGGAGGATTGATATTCTTTGTACTTTATTTTTATCCAGCTGGTGGAATGGGAAATGCTATCTTACCACTTCTTAGTAATGTCTAATCCTTCCTGGGCTCTGTCTGAGTTCTTTGTCCCCAGAATGCCATGTGGGACTGAGTTCCACAGGTTAATTACACACTAATAGTGCTTCATTTTGGTGTGTTTTCAATGGGTGGCCCTTAATTGCATGTTGCCCTCCAGGTCTTGTGTTATGGGAAAGAGTAGAGAGAAAGGGAACCAGTAATTGCCCTTCTAGACATTATCTGCAGTGCTCTCTCATATGTCTACTCTCCCTCTTTTACTTTTTACCCCTCATCATCCCGAAGCTTTTCATTTTCCTTCTAATGGATTACTTTCTTCCCCCTCTATAATAATGCATAATAATCCAACCTACTTTTGCTGCCTCCGCTGTCTCTTTCTGCTTGGCCTTTTTAGTGACTAAGCCTGAGCACATTATTCCAGCAGAGGATGAAACCTACTTTTACACAGAATGGCAGGATTTTATCTGTGTTACTGTCTTGTCTCATTTTCGTGTTCTTCTGTTTGGGGGTTTGTTTAGTGTTTCAACCTTCAGGAGATGCTGAAAACCAGAGTGTTTTCTCAGGAAAGGAGAGAGGTTAGAGACATTCTCAGGGAGGCTGGGAAAGTGGTGTCTGGATTATCAGGTGTCACGGGTCTTCAGGAAACACTTTTGGTAGGCTTTCAGGGGACTACACAGACACTGGAGCTAATTGGTGATCTTTGTGGCAGAATGAAATGCTTTCAGAGCAGGGTCAGAATCTGGTCAGTTTATGCAAAAGATGGAAAACTCCAAAAATACGCTGAAAGTTTATGGATGTTATTAAATATAGAAAATAATTAAACTTTATCTTCTTTGATGATTAACCAGCTCTTTATCCTGTAGAAATGAAACTCGAAAACATTTCTGGTGATGGGAGGGGATTGAAGTTTGCTGTTTCCTTTTATGAGGAAAAGCATATGCATCTGAGAAGGGCTGGAATGGACAGTGGCTGGGAATTGGTGATCCATGCCAGCTCCATCCCAGCTGAATGTCTGCCTGGCCTCCTCCCCCGTGCACAACCAAAGGTGGCCTTTCATGGAGAGTTGCCAGCAAACTCATGAAGCAGTGCTGTTTTTATGGATCCATCTTTCAGTTAATGAGGTGAATAACCCCACAGATCTCGTTCATGTGTGACTCAGCAGTGCAGGGTGATGGCTCTACCTCACGATAAAAGTCATATATTGCTGTGAACACTCTAATCCCATTTTGCAGTGTTACAGTACTGTGTGAAAATGCAAACTCCAAAACACTAACTCCATTATACTTCAGAGCATTTTTTTTTTTCCACTGGGAGAAAAATCTAGATTGGATTTTCCCCTTCTTCTGTCTGTCCTCTCTACCTTAATTTATAAATACAACAGTGTCATTCTTCAAGAATTTCTCCTCCCAATCCTTAGCAAAGCATAGGATGACATTTTGTGAGGGTGCATAAAGATGTATTTATGACCAGATTTTCTGCTGATATATATCAAAACAGTTTGCACCATGTTTGTAGGGCTGTGCTGTTTTATGTCACAGGAATACCTTGTGTTTTGTTATTTAGACTATCCCAAACACAGGCACTGTCAGCACTGCTACTCTGCTCTCCTTTGTGGCACTTTGTGGTAGTGTGTGATTCTTGTCCTCCACATATCCATGCCTTGGAGGGATAGGAGAAACAGAGAGAGGAGAGATGTGAAGAACCAAAGCTCTGTAGTGTAGAAAAGAAAGAGCTTGGGGGAGATTTCATCGATGTCTATAAACACCTTCAGGAAACCATGCCAGTTATTCAGGGTACAGAATTATTTTCTCTCTAAATGTAGTAGCACAAGCAGCAATGCTTTGGATGAGTGAAGGAAAAGTTTGAGTTGGTTTGAGAAGTTTTTCAGAAATGAGAATTAGGATGTTAGCCCTGTGAAGTGGGGGCATGTACAGCACATTGTAACATAGTATTGTGTCTGCTGGGCAGTAATGCTGACAGTCTTGAAGTTTTTCAGATGAAAAGCTTTGGTTACTCTCTCAATGTTAAATACTAAACATAAAGGTGACATGACTCTCATGCTTAATACCGTTTAAAATTAACAGCTTAACAAAGAGTTCAAATATGAATTGCTGGGCCTATCTGGAGGAACTCCTTCTCTGAAAGCTTGGCTCCGGTGCAACTCTTGCCAGTAGGGAGCTGGAAAACTGAGAAATGGCAAGATCAGTTGGCTTCTAAAGACAAAAGCTGATTTCTTCTTGTGATCTGAAGGCAGGAAGTTCTATTTCCCCCATGCTAATTTAGTAGATCTTTGTCCACCAACCCATGATTTTCTAAAACATATTTGTTTGACTACATTGAGCAAAAGATTTCAAATTACAGCCATAGGAAAGCCTGTTGGAGAAGTTGATGTATTGACCTTTAGAACAAAAAGAACTTTTGACATCATCCTGGCTTCACCTCATCCAGGCACTCAGTCTGTACTCATTTTCGAGCCATGTTTGACATGCAATAAGCAGAACTCTTGACCAAAACATCCATCAGGAGCTGTTCAGAGAGTGATGTTTTACAGGAGGCAGGCAGGCATTAGAGCATGACCTGGAAAGAGTAACACTCCAGTCTGGGAAGGCACAGGGTCACCTTCAGCAGAAACACAGTGCTGGGAAACAAAGCATAAATCAATAAACATGGCCAAGGTCTTGAAAAGAAAACTGAAAGGCAGTGTAAACATATCCCAGTGTGATCTCTGGGGGACCTACAGCAGTGTTGGAGATTTCAGAAAGACTGGTGAGGTCACCTGGAAGGGAACAGCAGAGTTTGGAGACTCTAAAAAGGGATCTTGGTGTTGGGTGTCTTCTAAATTGGCTGGTTTTCCAGGATCCTGAAAAAGTGAAGCCAGGGAGAGTCCAGGGTGTGTAAATGGTATGGAAGCCCCAGAGATCTATCTCAGCACTATAATTTCATATTTAGTGCTCAACATGTACTCCCCAGCTATCTTAGAATTATCCCAGTGTCTGTCCAACATCACCAGTCCCTTTACTTGTACCTCTTGTGAGTTGGCTATGTGACAGGATTTTGACAAGTGAACAGGACAGTGGAATTCTAACTCAAGAATGTACTGCCTGTGTACATCCTTGTATTCTTGATGAACACAAGGTAGCTTGTTCCCACCTGCTCTTGCACAGTCGGAAGAACCGAAGGCTTGAAATAGGCTCCTGTGCAGAAGCGAGGTCAGATGAATTTTGTCGGATAGGAGGCTATTGGGAGGGAGCTTGCTTTGAGAATCCCGTTGGTGTTATTCAGTACAACAGGACTAAGAATTCAGAGAACACCTTGAAAATATGACATCTCAAGGCAGCCTGGAGGCAGGGAGCTTTCCACTCAGTTATGTGCCAAGAAGGTTATTTCCAGATGGAAATAAGTGAACCTTTTTTTTCCCCTTTGTCCCATCTGGTGTTCCAGGAAGCATTGTTGTGTCCAGAATGTGAATTGCTCAATGCAACTCTTTATTTCCTTACAGCAAAGGAATACATTCGCCCTCCCTTCATGCTAAAAGCACCCATTCCTCTAAACTGTCCCTGGAGCTTCTAAAACTTCTGAACTCCCACATTTCTCCCACAGCTTAGAAGCTGAAGCCTTTAAATCAAGTTGAGGAGTTATTTTTTATCTCCCTTGACATGGGTTAGTTGACAGGCAAGTCTTCATTTAGATCATTAGTGGCAAAATAAGCTAATAATAAATTAATAATGGATTTTTACATATTAAGAGCAGGACTTGGAAGTTGCAGCTGGCTTCCAAAATAAACTTAAAAAATAAATAAAAAATGCAGAGGGAGCAAGCCAGTCCATTAAAGCATCACTTAATTCAAGGCTGCATTCATTTTCTCTGAAAGTGGTGTGGGTGGCAGAGTTGCCTGGTATGTCTCCAATGAGTTTAAAAAGCATTTGAGCTTTGCAAACAGCTCAGATCTTGTTTGTTTGTGATAAGGTGCATTTCTGTTGGCTGCAATAATTTGCGAGAGACAGAAAAATCTACCTGTAACCACTCCCTCCAGCTCTCACATCTGAAGTGGAGAGCAGTCCTCTGATTGGAAACATTTTTGGAGGGAAGAATGAATTTGGTTAGAGTCAAGGAGAAGGTGAAAATCCACTTTGTCTGTTCCTTCTTTCACCTTCTATTTTTCTCATGTCTTCTACTTTATTGCTTAAGCAAAGACCCAGTCCTTGAGAAGGCTCTTGCAGACCATGAGATGCTCAGTTATGCCTTTTTCTTCCTAAAGATATCATAGTTCTTTTGCTTTTTGGTGCACAAGAGCTTCAGTGAGTTAGGATTTCCAGAAATCTCATCCCTAAAGACACTGAGCACTGTCCTGGATGGCTCAGTGGGAATTGGGCTGTGGTCTGAAGGATGGAGCTCATGACTTAATAGGCTTTTTTTTTTTTTTGCAGAGCTTCAATGGTGCTACAATTAATTAAGCTTTGCTTCTTCAGGGCTCTCCAGGGGAAGAGTCTGCTCAGCTAAGAGGAGCTTTCACTCATTCTCACCCTACTTCTTCACATTCCTTCTTCCCAGCAGGAATATTTTCATGTCCCTGGTTTGAACCTTCCTTGCTTGTAAAATAGCCACTTAGTGGCACCATTGATAATTACAAGACCTGTAGACTTCAAAGGAATTTTAGGTTAAATGGTATCCAACCATCAGGAAATATTACACACTGACAAATCGATTACCACAATGAAGCAACGTCCAATTTTTTTCCTCTTCTGCTGATTTCCATTCTGGTTTGGCATTAATGCAGTGGTGCCTTCTTATCATGCTTTGCATTTAATTTCCTGATCAGTTTTATGTGCAATGAACACTTGGTACAATACAGGATTTTTAGATCTCTTCCCACCCTCTCTGTCACCACCCACTTCTCTTTATCATCCTGCCTGCTCTCACTCCAGCCTGGCTGAGACTTTCAGCAGCTTGGTGGACACCCCAATCCAACCCTTCCCTTCAGAGACAGGATACAGAGGAGTCAGCCAAGGCAAAAACCTCGGCTGACAAAAGACAGGGTGAGGGACTTTGCTGACCTCTTGAGCTTATTCATGGTGCCTCAATCTTGAAAGAGGAGCGGGAGAGAAAGAAGCTGGGTTAAGGTTTAGATGATGAAAATCTTGGCATGAAGACTGTTCTGAGCTGTGGAGTTATCTCCAAAAACTTAGATAAAAATATTGCCTTTGGTTAAAATCAGGTTTTGTTGAGCAGAAGTGAGGTTTGTTTCCCTGGTTCCTTCTGCAATGCAGTTTGTGCCACGGCAGCATCTGCAGCAGCTGGGAGAGCAGCAGAGGGTGTGGGTGGTGGAGGTGTCTGAACACCTCTGCAGGAGCTGCAGTTGGCAGCCTGGCCTCCCCTCTCCTTGAGATCCTGTTTTGGGAACAGCACAAGCACCTTGTCAGCACAATGAAGACGAGACCAAGGCACCTGCAGTGGAGGGCTGGGTAAGACAAACAAGCAAGAGGAGAAAAATATTAGAAACACATGAAATTAAAGGTGGAAGAAATGACTTTGAGTATGATTTGAGTGTTGTTCAGCACGTCATTGACACTCAGGCTGTGAGCTTTTCTGATGTGGAGTAAACCACTGAGAGAGAAGGAATAAAGAATAAGACAAAAATATGCCTAAACTTTTTTAAAATAGTGTTTTATTGCCTAGGGAAGGTTGTTTTTTCTTCAGGTCAGTGATGGAACCACACAATTTTCTATCCAGGATGCTCCTTTTCCAGTTTATGCTAGCCCTTTATTCCTACAATCCCTTTTGTTGGCAACTCATCCGAACACAGTCTTGAAATGAGAGAATGTTGCCATCTCCATGATTAATGGTTTCATCCATTGAATTGCAATTACAAGTTTTAATCAGTTCATTATTCCACCTAGTTTTTTGGATCTTGACAGTTTTGCCGTGGAAACTAATTGAATTGGCTTCACCTCAAGGCTTTCCTGAAAAAGATCTTGTATTGCCTTTGGGGACTGTGGGGGCTAATTGGCCAACTCAGATTTAATTTCCTCTTTTTCCAACGTGGAAAAAAAATAAAAGGTTTGAGGATGTTTTTATTTCCCTGTCCTTGTCAACCACAGATTCCCGTTTTCTATTTCATTTTCCAAACTCCATTTCCTCTACAGTGGAAGATGGGTGCACTGCTAAAAGTTCTGCCTGAGATAACAGCTGAGAATTCATTTTTTTAGTCGAAATTGTTAATATGGTTTTCTCTTCCTCAGAGAGTGGCTACTTCTCAGAGATTGCAACTTTCTGTCCCCAGCTACTCTTTCATTTCATCTGTTCTAATGGATCCTGTTTATAAGGAGAAGTCCTGTGACTGGCAAAATTCTTGTTATAAGTCATCCTTGGATTTTGTTTTTGTTTGTGCCACATTACTGGCACTCAGAGATGAGCAAGCAGTAAATTCCCTAAAGATGTATACTCACAGACAAGAAATCAAATTAGTGGAGACTTAGTAGTCCATACAGCTGCCAAAAAGCTCACAATTGGACTCCATCACACAACACAGATGTGATCCAAAAGAAATTTCATCAACAACTGGAGGCAGGCTGAGTTGTTAGCACAGTGTGAGAAGATGTGTAATCAGTAGCTGCAACAGCCCTCCCAGGCAGATCCAACCTGCTAAGCTTCCAGCTCGTGGAAGTGCTGCCATTCCCTTTTCTATTACCTGGGAAATGTTATTATATGGTATTTGTTTAGGTAAAATAAGAAAGATTTTTTAGAAGCATGCTCTGAGTGTCCATTCCTTTCACTGCATTTCCTTGGGAGACTCTCCTTGGGATCTGTTGTGAACTTTAACTGGAAAGGGTGGGTTACAGAGCAGCCACTGTAGAAGGTAGAAGAGAACAGCTCCTAGTGATGACAACCATGTACCATGTGGGATTTTCAGGGCCCTGAACCTTGTGCATTAGGACTCACGAGTTTAATTTGTCATTAGTCTATGGTTTTACTTGGTGAGTATTTTGAAGTTCTGTATCCAAGCTGGAAGTTGGAGCCAATCCTTTTTCATGCCCATAAGCAGCACAGGATTCCTCTCTGCCAGGAATTTCAGATTTCTTTTTTGCTTCAGGGAGAATAATCCAGTCCCTGGCTGGGATGCTTTGGAAGGGGGTAAAGACAGATCATGGAAAGTTAAATATGTTTTCCTGTCAGGTCTGGAAACTGAGATTTTTAAAGAAGCAGATGTATTAGGGAACAAAAGTCTGTTATCTTAGAGTTTTTATCTTTTTTTTAAAACATTTTTTCTTTAATGAAGGACCACAGTGGTCAACCTGATTTTTCATCGCAGCAGGAGTCACCAGCCAATATAAGTATTAGAGAAGAGGGCACAATGGCATCCTAGGTTTCATTTTCCATTGGTGCTTTGCTGTAATTAGAGGACTTTCTGCCTTGATGGGAATGCCATAGGCTATGAGGCCAGCACAGAAATGGGGCAGGACCATATGATTCACCTCAGGTTCAGGTTCCTTTTATTAAACGATAAAACTGTGAGTTTCCATTTCACAGCACGAGTTTAAGGCTTCAGTCAGAAGTGTGAAAAGGTGCATCATGCTGGAAAGCTGATTAAAAATACATGCTGCATATTAACAGAGCCCAAATGGAATAATTTTTTTTTCCAGATTCTTTCGGTTATTAAGGTACATCAAAGGTACATCCATTTTAACTAATGAAAGAACATCCTGTCCTTTTAGTCAAGGTGATTAGTGATATTAGTATCAATAATATCAATTAGTATCAGATCCTTTTGGTATAGATAACAGGGAATAACATTTATCTGGCAACTCATAGTGCAGTATCCAGAAGGGAGCTTATTAAAATATGACTCTTCCCCTTTCCACACAACCCTTTGGTTTAATTACCTCATTAATAATAATGCAGGATCCACAAAGTAACTTCCTCCTGGGTGCTCCCAAGATGTGTTGTGGAATTACAGAGACCAGAAAGACTGGGAGATATTTATGGGCTCTGTCCTGGCAAGAGAAGGTGGGAGGTAAAACTGGGGAGCCGTAGGAATGAGGAAGGATCTGGGAAGTGCAGCCTGGTTTGTGATTGCAGCCACATCTGAACACGCCTCGTGAGCTTAAGCGAAACAAACAATAACAGTTCCTTTAATGTGCAAAAATAAAGATCTGTTGTTTAAAGAGCACACAACTGTATCTGCCACCTCCTGATGCTTTTGACAGGAATCACAGAAGGAGCAGATTGGATCAGCAAAACTTCACTCAGCCCTGACAGTTTGATTGCACTGCTGTGGAGGATATGACAGATGTTGGAACAGCACGAGCAACTTAAACAAAATGCATCAAGCACAAAGCTGGGGCTCAACCTCTCCTCCACTTAAAATGATTTGTAATCTCTGAGCGGTCAGAATGCAGGGGCAATGGTTTTACATGTAGGGAGGGAAAGGGAAGATTGAGACAAGTGGGAAAAAATTGCCTCCAAATGATGAAGTGCCCAGTAATATCAGACAAGTGTGTGGATCTGGAAACATGCTATTTGCCTTTCATGAAATTATTCAGGAGTGAATCATAGCTGGGGCACAGGAGGCACAGGAGGCTTTGGAGATTCATTGGGCAAGCAGCAAACAGATAAACAGGCTTTACGGCATGTGCATACGTAAAAATAAGAAACAAAATATTCAAACGAGTCAAGGAGGTGGTGTTTGGCAGCTCATTCCTGCCTCAGATGTTTACCTACCTGTGGCATTGTTTCCAATTTGCTGAGAATTCCTTGCTCCTGCTGATTTTTTTCACTGTGCTCAGCATTTCTGAGCAGCAAGAGAAACGGGAAGGGAAATATTCCAGTCATGTACCGGTGGATCTGAAACACACAGGAGGCATGTGCAGTGCTGATGCTCAGGTGACAGCACTTCAGAACCAGCACTGAACTCACCACTGCAGGTGATGGATTTTTCCTGTAGATTTAACAAGTCCTTGCAAGCCACACCAGACTGCTTTCCACATCATAAGTGAGCTATCCATTTTCTTCCTGTGTTTCATGGAAATCTCTTCTGCTCTCTGTTGTGGGTGCATGTGTGAGGTCAGCAGTCACGTCACACTCACCACTTGTTTGTCATTACAGCAGCGTTTATTTTAATGTGGATAGAATGCAGACAGAAGTGAAGGAGGTGGTAGCACCAGATAGATATAATGAGTATGTGACCTGTGAATGTGGTAAATTTGTCCACACTACTGTGAGAGCACTGTCACGCTCCCCCAACACGCCTCTTCCTCTTCGGGTGTCAGGCATGGGCACAAAATGACCAAGTGTGCAAGAGGGTCTTGGTCAACAAGCTGGCTGGAGAGCTTTGAACTGGATTTAGAATGGGAAGAGGCTGGAGTTTTGTTCAACAGAGAAAAGTCAGGTACCAATAGGGCTGCTACAATCATAATTTTTAAAAAAAGCAGCTTTCAAAAACTTTTTACACCCCCCACGTTCTAATGGGCTTTCTTTTCTAGTGGTTGTAGAAAAGATTCCCTGATTCCTTGCCATTTCCTTTCTCAGATCCCTCCTGTAGAGGAGTTTCCTGTGGATGTCTCCAAGATGGGAATCAAGTTAAAGGATAGGGGTTTTATAATATCACAAGCTCCTGCAATGTTTATCTTTGTTCCTACTTTCAAATGCATCCCCAGCAGGTTTCTGGTTTCATTTATTCACAAAATGAACTCAAAACTCCAGCCCACATCTTCCACTGGAGCTATGTTTATCCCAGGTGTCCTCCTCAAGGACTGCTCAACCTGGACTCTGGATCATCTCCTTATATTCAGATGGGACAACAAATATCCTGCAAGGCTGAGCCAGCAAACCACACATCATGTTTCTTAGTAAGACCATAATTGGCCAACAGGCTGAAATTTTCAGGGTAACATTATATTGCTACTTAATATATTATCATACTGCTTTTATATTCCAGCCCACTCCTGCACAAACTTTTTGGGGGTACGATTGTTCTCACTTTGCATTGTGTGATGCATTCATTGTTTTTGCAGAAAAAAAAAAGTAAATACCTAAGCCAAACAGATTTTTTTCTGCTTATCTTTTGCCTGCCCTAGACCTTCCCTATTTCAGTAATATATACCCAAAATTCAGGACACGGGATATTCAGACAGCCCTGGTGCTGAACTTTGCAGGAATATATGGATTTAATAGTTTAGGCTCATCTCTTTCTTCATTGACCATTTTAATATCCTTCATCTATCTCTGCTCAAACTTCTCCTTGGGGCATGTTTTCTCAGCAGCACAAACCTTTGCAAAAGATAGCCTTTGGCTATAAAATTTGGGTGTCTAAACAGAGCTGGTTACCTACTTTCCTCTGTAGTTCATGAAGAGAGGAAGAGGCTGCTGAAAGATGGTCAAATTATTAACTTTATTTACCCATAGTTGCAATGTATCTTTTATCTCCTTTCATAGATTTGAGGGACAACCACAAAATTTAGTTTAGTCCAGATGCCATTCTAGAGTGGCTGGACTACCTGAGACTAATTTCCCTCTTACAGTGGTTTAATACTTCATTTTGTACATGTCACTTTGGATGTCACCCACAGTAATTAACAAATTGAAGGCCAAGAACCAGAGATAAAAATAGGAAAAATAAAAGAGAGCTCAGCTAAATTTTCATGACCTTAATTCCCTTAGGAGGAGCTAATTTTGATTGGTGTCTGGGAAGGGGACAGGTGTTTGGAGATTCTTTTTTTTTCCTTCCAAAAGATTTTACCCATTCCTAGAAATCTCATGTAAATTAGAAATATTGCAGGTTTTCTGCTGGGGTTCCTTCCTTGTTTAGGAACCAGTGGAGCTGCAAGCAGCATAACAAGTACGCAATGACATATGGAAACAACAGTACACAAATATACCCTGTGCAAGAGAATCCAAATCACAGTCCTGGGCATTCATTGACTCAGATAGGTTTGGCAAGCAGGAGAGGGATTTGTTAAAATAAGGTTGTGCCTCTCAATGCTTTTCTGCTGATTTTCTGCTAAAAGAAACCTCAGGATCAGAGCAGTGAGACGAGCAAGGCTAAAGTCTCTGAAATCCCTGCAGGCCTTATTATGTGTATGAGGAGAGAGGCAGCGTGCATTTCAGGGCTGGGGAAGCTATTGCACTTGATTTAGGGGTAATTAAAGTGTGTGAGTGACAGCGGAGATGGCATGTGATGCGTCAGACACCCTTTTTCCATTTTGCTTCCTGCCTGGCAAACTCATCTGCATGCTGAATGAAGGATAATGTCTCATAGCATTCTGCCTCTACCTTTTGAGGATTTCTCTTCTGCTTTTCCCCCTCCTCTCACAGCTTTTCTCTCCAAGATTTCAGTCTGAATATCTGGATTTTGCTCAGAACTAGATCCTTCTTCCTACCATGGCTAAATCAGCAAGACGTTTTTTCGTAGGACTAGGAATGTCAATCATGCTCTAGTGTGTAAAAATGACCAGTCTAGTAGGCCATTAAGAAGAAAATAGCCCCTGCATTGAAACTTTTTTTAGTGCTGCCTATTCCTCCAGAGCAAATAATCCACAAGGGAAGAGATACTGGTCTCATTTTTAGTTTGCCCATGGCCTGTTTTGATTCCAGTAAGTCAGCCAAAGTAAGGATTCATGGTGCATGTCCTGTTGTGGAGGTGACTGAGTCTGCAGTTGTGCACAGAGCATTGGCAGCACAGCCTGGATCCCACGGCTGATGGATGTGACAGGTGGGCACAGAAATGGGAAGGTCTTCTCCTGAATTCTGTCCATGCTGCTGGACACAGGATGGGTCAGGTTGGAAGGGACCACAGTGGTCATCTGGTCCACCTCCCTGCTCAAGAAGGGTCATGATTGAGTACATTGCGAAGGATTGCATCCAGATGGTTCTTGAATATCTCCACTGAGTCCCAAATGTTCAGAAGACTCTTGTCTAAGCCTCATTTCTAAAAGATCTGTCTTAGGTCTCTTGTAAAGGGGTTGAAGGCCATCCATGATTGCAAATAGATGTATTTACATCAAAATAGAAAGACAGAGAATGCACACAGAGGTGATAATTGTTCACATTATTCCATCTGTCTAATAGAACAAAATTGCTGGCAGTATGGAGTTCACTGTAAGTGGAAACAAAAAGCCTGAGGCAGTCACAGCCATTAAAGAGAAAGGAAAGTTTGGGCTTTGACCTGTGACAGTCATTTTCCTCCTATGACTGCACCTTTAAGTTGAGCTGAATCAAAATTAAAGTAGTTGTGTACTCGATGGTTTGTCTCTGTGTTGCCAAAGGGAAAGGGCAGCAGTTCATGTACCCTAAAATGGTGCCATTTCTTTCACTGGCTTCTGGTTAAAAAGGATACTATGTGGGGAAACTGTGGGTGATGATAGCCTTAGGGGTTTCCTCCCCTTTGATTTAGAAAGAGGAAAGGCTACCATTTAGATCAGACTGTTTATGAGTGAACGATGTTGTTGAACAAACCAATAAATAAACAATGAATCCAGAGTGAGTCTGCAGGGAAAGTAATGTCCAATCATTCCTCTGATAAATGTCACTCCGCTAGTATTGCTTTTGTCTCCTATTTGTGAGAGTAGAACTGAGGTTTGTAGGCTAAAGAAAGGTTTGGAAAGAAATTGAGAGTCACAGAGTTGGGATCTATATTCTTTGACGTGACAGATTACTCCAGATCAGGCTGACTATTGGTCACATCACAAAATCAAGCTTGAGATGTTTGTTCTGTTTTTTTCACCAAACACTGCCATAAAGACCTTCCTGAGACCAGTTAATCAGAGAGAAAACAGAAATGTCTGAAGGAAGAGAGAGAGGGGGTGAGCACAGCTTGTAACATAGCAGTCACGTGGAAATTGTCGGTAACTAAATAGATTTGTTTAACTCATTTTGGATAATAATGAAATTTTTTTGTTATTATATAGATTGTGTCCATATGCATTTCTGGACACCCCACATTTGTACCTATGGATTCTCCCATTTGCTGTGCATCTTTTGAAGCAACATGTCTAGAATGCAGTCTCTGCTCCATCAGCTGACCTTTCCCTGACAGCAGTGATTTCCATGATAAGGGCTTCAGAGCTCACCTCCCTGGAGCACCAGAAACACATCGAGGATCTGGTTAGAGGTGTTTAACCGAGGGCTCCGTGCTCTGCTGGGAGGAGGGGTGCCCATACGAAGCTGTAATGACTACCTGTCAGGGAGATGCATGGTGTCCTTTCAGCAGCTGAACACAAACAGATGAGGGTGACGGTGGTATTTCTCCAGTCCCTTAATTAGAGCTTTGTGAGAGCAGAGGCACAAATGGAGATGTTTTCCATCATCTCTGATGAGGAGGGAGGTAAGGCAGAGAAACCAGTTTGCTTTTGTTAGCCCCGGGCATTCTTTGTGCTGTGATATGTGTTCACCTTCTCATTTTTATCACTCTCCCTTTAGCTGTTTATTTCTTCTTTTGTTTCTCCTTTCCTTACCGCCTTCAGGTTCCTAACAGGAACTAGCTTTCATTTTAAATAGCTAGAACCTCCTGTTTTTCCATAACAGACTTTCCTAACCCAATTGTTGAGAACTGCAGTAAACTTTAAAGACCATCCGTAGGGTTGTTATGTATAGGTAGCTCAGAGCAGCAAATAAAGGAAACTGAGACACAGTTAGAGTTAGTGAATACTCCTAAAAAGCTGAAAACAGAGCTCAGGAGTTGTGTTCCAAGCTCTGGACTCTCACCTGCAGGTGCTGCTGTGTAAGTAAGTGAGGTCTTTTCCTCAAGATTGTGTACAAGAATGCACAAACTTGATGCTGTAAACTGAGATTTGGGGCTTCAGGAAAGAGACTCGTAACAAAGGTGCTCTGAAGAAGGCAAGGAGGATACCTTCATTTCTAGCCCAAATGTGAAGAAGTTTCAAAGAGGTGAAAATATGTCCCTTTTCAAGTTCCTCTGAGAGGAAAAGAGACACTTCCTTTCATTCCTATCTTTGCCCCTCACAATCATTTCCTCATATCTAGTTTATCACAGCATCACCTGTACCCCTCTTCCAACACAGCTTGGAAACAGAAGTTCCTTTTAGCTTCTTGCTGGGGGAGCCTCAGACCTTGCCCCCCACAACATCTCCTCCAGGAAGTCCAAGGAAATGTAAAGTCCCTGGTGATAATTCAGAGGTTTTGGCAGGTAGACAGCAACAACAGGAGGTGGAAACAGACAGATGTGCAGGGGAGGAAATGGTGATATAAATACATGTTTAATTGCAGTTTAATTACAATTACTTACTAGGCAAAATTTATTTAAATGCAGTGTAATTAGAGTGAGACCTTGATTTAATCACAGTCTTATCCGACATAGTTACTACTATTTTCCCTCACTTCCTCCTCCTCCTCCACCTCCTTTTACATTCGCTCTCCTGAACTTGCCCAAAGAAATTAAAAGCTAAGGCTTAAAACAAGCAGAAGGTATCCATCTTGGAAAGTTTTCAGTTTCCTGAAAATTCAATTGCCAGGTGGCCACCAGCCCAGAATGTTCTCCCTGGAAACTGTGAAACCCCCACTTTTTCTTGGCAAGCTGTTACCCTTCCTTAGCAGATAATGATAATGGATCCTCATTAGCTGGGAATGACTTATCATGAATATAATTCATCACTGATGGCAGACCTCATAACCCATCTGCTCACAATAAGTAAATTAGACAAGTCAGACAAGATGGATTGTTCTTTCTGATCTACCTTTGGAGTGTCTCCACATCCTGTTCCAGTGGTTCACACTGCGTCTTCACACCACGATAAGGGTGAACATGAGGAGAGACACAAAACCTCCTGAGCAGCTGACCCCTGATCTCATAATTCTCCATTTTTCCTCTCCCACTGCTGCCTCTTGCTCTGCTCCTTGCCGTGGGTCTGGGCATGGCAGCAGCTTCTTTCTTTATGAGACAAGCACTGACAGCAGAGCTCTCTTGGGGCCTGTTGGTGTGTTCATGGATTGCTCCTGTGTGGAAGCTTTCCCCACTCACAGCTCTTGTCTCCTTCATGGATGTTACATGTTTAAAACACTATTAAGCAGTCCCAGCCAATATAGGGAAGGGGAATGGGTTATTCTTCTGTCTTCTCCTCTGAAAGCTGCATTGACTCTTCTGCCCTAAGGGTTAGTCATCATCTGGCAGATTGCCACTCCTGGGAGCGCAGTTATTTCTGTCTTTTGCCATGAAGGAATTAAAACATAGGCTGGTAGTGGTAGCTGGTAGCCTACATAGACATGGCAGACTGTGGTGGGAGGGGAAATATCTTTACTCTTCAAATGAAATTTGGGTCCCCTCTGAAGCCCATAAGCTATTAGAAAGTTTGTTCACTTCAGTGAAAATATCATTTTCTCCTTCCACATCAATACCAGTTAATTCATGTTGTTGTGCTTTGCATCTGTCTCAGTCTTTTCCAGCAGCTCTAAATAAGGGAAAGAGTTAAACCTATCCATAAAACTGTGAAGCTATTCATTAATTACTGCATGTTTTATTCTGCTGTTGAACCATACTGGCCCTGCCTGAAGAAAAATTATGAACTGCTGGGGTCTTTGTGCAGGGAACCAAAACCAGAGACGTGGAAGCTTTTCCCTCCCTCCTTTCCTGTCATAGTTTGTTCTGCTTTCTTTCTTTTTCTTTGCTTTGTTTTCTTTCTTTTTCTTTCCTTTTCTGTTTTCCTTTCCTCTCCTCTTTGATAATTTCTATGTGACCTGACGATCTTTTGCACTGTTCTTGTCAACGTTCATCTGGATGAGAAAAAAGTAGGAAGAAAGCAAGGAGAGGTTTCAGTTTTTACATCCTTCCTCTTCTGCCCTGAGAATGTGTCACTACCCATCTCATTCAGGCTGATGGTGAGGAGGGAATCTCTCCCCACCATGGGATTTCCAAGAGCTGAGGGTCACCAAGTCCTTTATACCCCTGTGAAGTTGGTAAATAGGCCATGAAACCTGGGTCTTGTGCTGCAGATCACGATAAATCACACAGAGCCAAATGGATTTTTCCCCCTGCTTTAATATTTATTTGACAGTGAATTTTTAATAGGGAGGGACTTTCACTTGCCATCCTCAGAATGCCAAGCGGGCAAAAGAAGGGAAGGGAAAAACTTAGAGTGGTGGATGCAAAGTGCTGGGGGAAGTGGAGAGAGGAAAGATGGGAGGAGAAAAAGGGAGTTGGAAAGGGAAAAAGGGAAGAGAACAGGGAGGCAGTAGTCACTGCAGCATCTTTTTTTGAAGATGAGTTTCTCAGATAACAGCAGCTCTCACAGCAGTGAACAGTTCACACACAGCAGGGAAGCAAATAAGCCTCCAAAAGAGTCTTTGACCCAAAGGCACTTGTACCCTTCTGGAGTTCATTTCTCACATCCAGCCTTTGCATAAAAACAAATAAATTAACCAGTGATTTGTGAGCCCAGTTTGGGAGGAAAAAAATCTAAAAATGAAACCTCTTGTGGTCCAAAATCTGTAATTATACCCTGGTGCTGTGAGTGACTGAGAGAAAGGGATAGACAGTCACTATGGAGAGACAGATACCATTGCCTGGATAAAGAGACGGTGAGGAGAGAGAGAGAGCAAGTGCTTTGGAGAGATGACGAGCGTTAGATGGAGTGGATATATAGTTGGAATTAAAGAGATGGATGCTGTGAGTACACATGGGAAGATACCTTGCACAGATATTCTGTGAATAGATGTTTCAGGAAGAGGGATATTGTTAGATAGACAGGCACTGTCTGGGAAAAATGGGTAAGGCAAGAAGTAATGCTGCAGCTGGGAACGTAAAGATTGATTCTGTTGATAAATAAAGTCTATAAATAAATACTAAAGAAAAATATTTCAGTAGCCTGCCATCTATGAATATTTGACACACACATCTAAGAAACTTCATAGCACCTCATCCAAAATAAACATAACCAAGCAGCTACTAGATATGTGTGCGATTATGCTGTTTAAACATTTACGAGATGTGAGCAGCTGCAGCGAAAACAACAATTTATCACCCAGTTCAAAGCTCATTTCACCCTGATAGACACATCATTGATGGTCTGGCACCACTATGGCAGAAAAGGCCAGGTAGATAATTAAGTGCTGAAGCAACACTGGATAAGGAAATAAGAATATATATTGTTTGAATTTCAGAACTGGAAATAGGCCACAATCCGGATATGAGCTTCCCATCTTGTATCCAGATTTACCAAGGGATAACGCATTTCAAAATTATTTCCACCACTGTGTTGTACTGGCCAAAGCCTGACTTTATGGGTGTCTGTCCCATGTTGCTGCTGCAGCCCCACAAGCCCCTGTAGGGAGTCCCATTCCCAGCTGTCCTCAGCTGCCTTAATGACCTAAGTGAGCATTCAAATGTCCTGCTACTGAGTGTCCTGGAAGGAGTTTGGAACATCCTGTTCTCCTGTAACAGGCTTTGGGAAGGAGTTGTCATCTGCCCAGAGCCCTGTTCCTGCTGAGGCTGTCAGCTTGCTCCTACACCTGGCAGATGCTGATCAAATTGAGGGCCTTCCACAGAGGCAGATACTGTTGTAGTTCTCGTGGTCAGCAGTCCTGGGCACTGCCAGAATCCAGTTCATCTGGGCAGAGCAGGTACATTAATACTTTACATCTTTCCACCCTCCCTGTGTCTGTCCTGTCTCACTTCGCGCCTCTCCTGAGTTTTTCAGGGAGCTCATTTCCTTGCTGTGTTCTAGACTGAGGTTTTCAGTATTTCTGCTGAAATTCTATACCAGGTACTGTTTTTCTCACCTCCGTAACTAATTTTCTAATCTGTGCTTTGGCAGGATCTCTCCTTTTGTGGGTTTCTCAGCTCTGTGCCAGGGATGTTCATTTTGAGGCTGTCAGTCTCTACTAAGCACTGCCCTCGAAGCAGACAAGTTCATTCTCAGGGGTAGCAGGCATCCTCCAGGCCACTGCTGCTTGTCCAGCACAGTTTGCCTGTGCTCTGAACCCTCTGAGGATTCATGATGCACCTTAAAATCCTTCTGGAATATGCCACAGTTGGTTTGCTCAGTTATTTCCTCCATGACTTGACCATTCAGGTCCATAGCTTTGGCAAGATGAGCACATTAACCCTCTGTTCCTCTCCTCCAGCACCTCCTCCCCACTACAATTATTGCTTTAAAACAGCCCTAATCACAAACTGCTTGATTTCAATTCTTGCTATTAGAGGCATTATGTATGTGTTTTATAAATCATTTAATCTCATGCCAACTTGTAAATTCTCCTAGAAAGAACTCCACATACTCTCTTTTAGCTTACTATGGATGCTGCCTTCAGGGCCCCAAATGCTGGTTTGTGAGAAGAGGCAATTACATATATATTTAATGGTTTCAAATTAAATTTGAAATTAGCTTTGAACTGTATCATCCATTTCTAGTAATGATGCTTAATGTTATCATGAGAAAATCAAGTGCTTTATATGATAGGTGTCAATTGAGTCTTGTTCAGGAGGTTGTCCAAGGGCTCTCAGGTATGACATGCTGGGAAGGTGATTAAATCCCTGCCAGGCTAAGTGGGAATAGTATTTTTGGTTTTCTCTTCTTCCCTTCATTTCAGTCTTTCCTAGCAGCCAGTTTCTATCTCTAAGGATGTATCTCATAATAATAATTGCTTGTTATCAGTGGATATTTTCCAGTAGAGCAAAGAAATCTAAATCCAAATTCTCCAACAGAGGAAATGGAAAGGTCTGAGTTTAAGGAGTGTTAGGTTAATCCATCTTAAAGGAGACCCTCTGTAAGAAGAGAAATATTAGGCATTTCCTGACCATAGGCAGTAGTGTGGGACAAGGATGTGCCAGGTTTTTGAGGGAAAGGGGAGACCTTTGAAGCAACAAGGAAGTAGAGTGCTCAAGAAATTATCTTTTTTCATGATTGTCTCCTCATGGACCTCTCTTGCATTGGGAATGTCTAGAACAGCATGAAGTGGAAAGAGGCATCTCTCTGAAGCTAAAGCTCTTGGTTTGGGGTGCTTGGCTGGGCTCCTCCATAGTCACAGATCTTTGGACACATAATTTACACATATTGCTTATTGAATTCACCCTTAGCAGCTTAGGTCAATAATTGTGTAAGTGGGTTTAATTCTGAGCTTTTTCCTTCTAAACTCTCAGGAGACAGTTGCAGTAAATACACGTGTCAGAGAAAGGCAACTGGCAGGATTTGTGCTGTCCTCCACTGAGACCTGGGAGCATGGCTGAAAAAGTTTGCCTAAGGGTGCCCTGGATCAGTGCACAGAGCCTCCCTGACCTGGCTCTGCCACTTCCCAAGCCCCAGGCTTTCCCAGAATCACACAAGCAGGCACAACCCTCCCAGGAGTGCCTGCAGTTTGTACCCTGCCTTGCCATGGTGCCCGCCTGTGGAGTGTGTGAGGCTGGAGTGAAAACTCCCACAGGCTCTCACTGCTGTTATAAGCATCATCAAATCATGATCCCCAGCCCTGGAAGTGTTCAGGGTCAGGTTGGATGGGGCTTTGAGCAACCTGATCAAGTGGAAATTGTTCCTGGCCATGAAAGCAGTGTTGGAACGAGATTATCTTTAAGTTCCTTTCCAACCCAAGTCATTATGTGATTCTATGAAATGGTTGTCTTTGCACAGGAAACCTTATTCCATAGAAAACCAGGAAATACTGAGTATTAAGAGTTAGGGATTTAGGGCTTGCACCTTTGCCAAGTTTTGACACAGGGCATATTTCTCTTATCTTTCATTCCTTAATTTTTTTGCACCAGTTGTTGACTGACTTTAGAATTCTTTGTCTTCTGTTCTAAAAAATGGCAAGATTTAAAGTAAAGTGTCATTCCCTGCCTCAGAAATGGCTGCAAAATTAGTGGTGAATGATGCTGTTCAGGAGTTCAGCTGCTCAGCTGGGGCATGCTGGTGCAGCTTCCTGCACATCAGCAGCCCTGTTCCTGATAAATCTCCAGGCTGCTTCCCTTTTCAGAAAGCAGTGTGGGGTGTTTCAGGCTGCAAAGCTTGTATGTAAAGCAAATGCATTGTTATTTAACAGTGATTCATATTGTTGGGGAGCCCAGTAAGGGGAGCTGATTGGTGGGTAAGCAATGGAGTGTAATAGCCCTTGGAAAACTGCTGTGTAATAACAGCTTTGATTCCTTGCAGGATAAAACTGTATAATGTTGCCATCTTTCCTGTACCTTTCATGTGCACGGCGCTTGATATACACTCAGTGTATTACTTTGTCATCTGGACTGATAGCTGGTCTGATCCTCCTGGGCTTTGCCAGTCTGCTTGTGAGAAGTATGAAGTTTTCAAACAAAGTTTCAGGCTTAAGGTAACACCTAAATTATAGATTTCTGAAGTCGCCTTGGCAGTGTTTCTTGATAGGTTGCTTTTGAGCTGAGCTGATAACCCATCTTGCCTCAGAATTTTTTTTTTTTTTTCTTCCCCTCTGCTTGATACTGAATTGCCTGTATCATGCACCATTAAATCTGACACAGTTTATCTGCCGGTTGGCTGTGCAGAAAAGGAGAAAGTCCACCATAAGACTGGGTAACTCAGGGTAAAGTCAGCAGCAGCCTGACTTGGCTGCAGCTACCCCACCATCCTATTATCCCCATCATTCCAAGAGCCTAGGTCCCTCAGCAGCACACAGGGGTTTTTAAGGGGTTGTGTGTCACTGGCACTTGAAGTGTTACTGTGGGGGTACCCACTTATTACTCGTGCAGCAGAAAGGGCTGTGGAGAAAATGATAAAATCTCCATCATGATTTGGGGGAGAAGGACCAAGAGACTCTATCACAGAATGCATCAATCAAAAACCCTGTATGTATCCATGAATATAACCTTCCCAAATGCATCCCCTCTGTGAAGTGTGTTTGTATATTCTAGCACTTGGACTTGTGTTGTTTCCACTGGCAAATACAATTTTTGTGGGTTCTTTCCATGCCTTGGGGACAATTCATGAGCCAGAACAACTCACAGCCAGGTCTTTTCCTGGTGTTTCGCTTCCTGGAAGACAGAATCCACCATGAGAAGAGCAGATGTCACTTAATTTTGGTGCAATAAGCAGCTTCCTGAAGCAGAGACAAAACGAGGAGCTAGGAAAAGATAACTGCAAAGGCAAATGCCAGGAAACACAAGATTTTGTGACTAATGAGGTTTTCGGGTCCAGTGGAACCAGCGTGCACCAGTCCTCAGCCCTTGTTTGCTTGAGCTGGATCTGGCAGCCAGGATTGCTGGGCAGTTTAAAATCAGAGGCCACACTGGGTACAGAAAATCTGGCAGCTTTCAGCTGTTTCTTTCCCATCTAAATAATCTCCCCTTCACTTTTATGACATTACTTGTTTTCAGCACTGCAAGGATTACAGCATTTCTCTTTCAAAATATGATCTGACAGCTAATCCTTGGTGTCACCGAGCACCTCTCTCCCCTCCTGTTGTCAGCAGGAGTCCTACATCCTGATCACTCCTCCAGCTAAACTCTTCGTTCCTGTCTGGCAGAATCACGAACACTGACTTCTGTCCCTAATGGATCTGGAAACTTGCTGCTTTACTGAAGTCTTGGTTTGCGGAGAGGATTTTTTGGACCAAATTTAGCAAGGTTTAGCACCTTTTTGGACCTTGCTTGGCAAGGTTAAGCACTCTTTTTGTCACTGCTTTCAGAGGAGAGAAGGGCATGTACATAGAAGAGGCAATTAAAGAGCTCTGCACCCTCATTTAGATTAGGCAGGTGATGGAATGCTTCAGACACACCTTGGCTCACAGACAGGTGGAGGGATGGAGCCTTCTGTGTCCACGTTCCTGGGGAATTTGGGCAAAGAGAAAAAAGCACTTTGCTCACAGTGACTGTGAGCCCACCGAGGACAGAACCTGTATCTTTCAAAACCAAGTGTTTTAACCTCATGATTTAATTTTCCTTTGATGTACAGCCTGACATATTTTTTCAGTCACTTACTCTGCTCACAAGAACTGACCTTTTATCATTTTTAGTTGTAAATCAGAGAGTGACGTTAAATGCTCAGGGTGGTTCTCTGTAAAGTGATTGTTTCACTGCTCGGCAAGCTGTGCTATAATTTGCCCCATCCATCCAAATACATGTCTTACCATAATTAAATGAACACTTTTGTCAGTTTATGTTGCTTCAGCTTTCACTCAGAATATGCTTGCTTCCGTGGTGTGATAGTATTCTTTTAAGAATTTATGTAATCATATATAAATATAGACACACATATTCACATACAGAAAAAAGAAAGAAAACATAATTGCAACTTTCAGGTAAAACACATAGAATATTTTGGCAGGCATTTGAAAATTGATTTTCATAAAATATTCAGAAAATACTCACGTTAACAGCGATTTTAAAAATTGTTCCCTGCTGGGAGTTGATAGATGCTACAAGCTACAAATGGATTCATTTGAAAACTGCATCTCCCTGGTATACAGGTGAAACATTATTAAATACCTACAATAGGAACACAGAAAAGAATTTGGAGATCTATTGTAGAGCAAACAGCAATGGCAACTTTTATACGTGCTTTACTCTGTTCTTTTTGCGAGGCAATGCTGTCTCCTTAGATCAGAGCAAATGGTCGTTGTTTTTCCTCTTTCCTCTGTTTACTGGGAGTCATATGTTCCTGGCTGGAAGGTCCTCCTGGCACGAAGAATCCCTTTAAAACCCAGTCTGAGCTCTGAAATAGGTTGAAACTGATGCTTCATGTTTTTGTCAGCTCTCCATGCCTGCTGTTTTTCTTGTTCATCCTTGCAGCTCCTGACAGATAAATTTTAGGAAGCAGGGAGAACATAATGAAATATTTGCTATTCTTCATGGAACATCTGGCAGGGCTTTGGCAAGATCAGGGAATTAGCAAGAGTTGCCACTTTTATATGCAGTAGATGACATTTTTTGTTGTCCTTAATGGAGTCCAAGTCATATGCAAATCAGCTGTGTAATGAGCGAGGTTAAGCAAGATTTTGGATTTGGTTCCATATGGTGTTAAAAACATAATTGATCAGAATGTTTTGAAATATATTGAACATGAGTGTTCAGATTTGTTTTATCTGAATCTCATTATGTCTGAGAAGAGATTTAGGATGAGGGCAGAGGCTGAAGTTTTAAGCTGGATCTATTATTGATTGTTTATGATCACACATACTTCATCAGCTGTTTCTGCTATAAACCCCACTTCAATCTGCTTTAAAGGCACAATAGATTTCTTTGACCTTGCCCTTGTTGTCTTTCATTCTTATGGGTACACACAGAGTCTCCTTCTCTCCCCCCCTACCTGTAATATTGATTAAACATATTTGTTCTCCTCCGGAAAGGATGAGAGAAAAAAAGTTTCATATTAGTCTCAGAACTTTTTACAATACAGGAGGTTTCTCAGAGCAGTTATGATGAGCATCCCTGAATGAGATGCATAACTTCAACGGGGATTATAACTTTGCAGATTGGTGTTGGATTCATTCCAAGAAATCTGTGATAACACAGGACCTTGCAGAGGTGAAGTTACTTTGAGAGGTGGCCATGCTGACTGATACTCATCACCTGGAACCTTTTAGGATTCCAGCCTTTGCCATCATGTTGGCTTTAACTGCCTTCAATGTACTCCAGTAATTGTTTTCTGTGGCCCTTAGGCTGAGATTTGCCTGAAGCCTTTCCTTAAAAGCAGAATTCAGTGGAAAAACAGCTGTTGAACACCCATGTGGTGCCATACCCTATCCCTTCTCTGGGTGCTTCAGAACAAGAATCATTCTCTTCACCAGAGTTGAGTATTTTTAGTCCCACCTGTTCTTTACCCGTTTGAAGCACAAGATTGTGAAAGAAAAAGATCTGTGCATAGGGGTTTCTAAAATAGGTATTCTTTACTTTAAGAGGTACAAGAATGAGTCAGGTCCATGTGGAACAGGAAAATGTCCTGATTTCCTAACTGACAATCTAAGATCTTAACTTTAAGTCTTTCTTTAAGCTCTCAAATAGATGATGACTACACTGGATGTTTTAGACAACCATTTCTGCCTGCCTCTTCACCATCCTAATACATCTCAAGTCCTACCCAGATGGTCCAATTTCCCTTTCAGGTGAACTCCTGCTTTGTCAACACTCACCTGAGGACTGGAGTCAAAGAATTGCTTTGCTCTGGTCACAACCAGCTCTTTCCCTCAGGTTGCTTCCACTTGAAAGCAACAGCATCAAGGTTCAGTGATCACCTATTGTTATTTCTCAGGGAGCTGTAGGAGCATCTCCTGAGACCTCCTGTGTCTTGTAATGAAAATTGTGCTCTGAATACAGAGCAAATCACGTAACTGTGTGCGTGTGTGGGTGTCTGGGTGTGCGTATATAATCTGTGTATATATCTCTGTTATTTATCTGTCTTTAAGGAAAGGTAGATAAGAGATGGTGATGTATTTATGTGCTTGTTTAAACTTATTTACATACACAAATGCATATATACACATCTGTCATAGATTCTCTGAAGCATCAGAGTGGGTATCAGCTAAAAATGCACTTTCATGAAGAAAAACTAGCAACCAAGAGGTTTCTTTCTCCTTCATGGGATGTAGTGGTTGGAATTTAATAATTTACAGCAATTATCAGTTCAGTCAAGTATTTAGATATCTATCTGTCATCTGCTGTGCAAACAGATATTTGCATATGTGGTTATCTGACCCAAAAAATACCTTGTACATAGGACAGATATGTAACTAAGGCACAGTCTAGAAATGTCTTGGCCATCTTAAAACATTTTGCTTTCAAAATCCCAAATCCTTTAAGTCGTTCAGAGAGAACTAAGGGATAGATTTATATGAAACTTGGACTTTTGGAATTAAATATATAGAACCAATTATAAAACCTGGATAGAGTCAGTGGAATTATGTGAAAGAGCACCAAGGGAAACAAGAACTCAGGAGAACCTGCCTGCCTTTACATTCTTTATCCTCAGCAGTACAGTTTTTTAGCATCTAAGCCAAAATCTTTCCACATTTCTTTCCCCCACACACAGTGCCAATATCTCAACTACTGGAAGCATCTAAAAGCAATTACAAGGATTCCAATAATCTTCCTGTATTACTTTGGCTGGACTGCTAAGTATCATCAATAACATGATTATCTTTTTGAGAAGAAATTGCTTGAGATAGAGACACTGTGAGAAAAGCTCCTAAACACTTTCAAAATCATATTTTCAGCAACTCTTTCATTATTTAGTATCCTAATGAGTTCTGGTAGTCTCAGTAAATATCTTCCCATACAAGAGGACTAGACTGCTCATATTTCCATAGGAAGCTTAAGCTGTAGAAAGCCAACATTTACCTGTTTTGGAAGCATTTCCTCTGATCCTTAAACTCTAAATCCAAGCCACTGATTGTGCTGCCTGGTGGATGGATATAATTCCATCTGTGTCGCATCGGCCAACTTCTATTTCCTGTGGGTATATCTCATTTTTAATGAATATAACAAGATCACAGTGGACCTGATATTAAACCATCCCTTAAATAAACACCAAGTTGTTGTGTAATGTGGATCTAAACAGCAAGATGTGGCCTATGCTTTCCCAAGACACTCTAAGCCTTAGTTTCCCAACAGTGCCTGAATATATCACAAAAATATATCACATATTCTTCTAAAAGTCTTCAACTTGCTTAAAATTCGTGTCCCAGGGTTTGTGCTCTCGTGCCTGGGATTTTGGCCCAAATGACAAGAACATAGTGCTGTACAGATACGGGCAGTCAGGTCTCAAGATTTCTTCAGGTATAACTCATATTATCAAGGAATTAACATGGAACCTAGTGCTGGATGCCAGTTTTGGGTGAATGAGCTGTTCCCCCAGCTTGGGTGGAGTGGCTGAACTTGTTTGGTGTGACTGAAATTTGACAGGTTGCCTGGTGTGTCTGTGGAGGTAAAGCCAGAGTTTTCCATACATATGTTAATGTAAAATTAACTTCATACCATAATAAGTGAAAATTTTACTCAGTACCTTGGTTTAGCTTGTCAGTGGTGATGGAGATGTGGCTGCTCTGTTCATATCTGCCCTTGCAAGTAGCAGATTAACAGAATTATTAATGTTTTGTCCAAGCCAGGTATTGTACTATGTGAAAGAAAACATAATCACAAACCAAAATGAATGTGCCAGTTCACAAATCTTTCATAAAGTACCCACAGGATGGTGCTTTCCTTTGCTGAAATGTGAATGTATTTAAAGAAAAAAAAAGAGGCAAAACCTAAGAACAGTCTAAGGGTGAGAGAAGAAAAACTCATTATGTTTGGGGTCTGCAGCAACTGCCAGAGCTTCATTTCGTGGCTGACTTGTATCTGTTCAAGTCAGTGGGTTTTATTAATGCTTACAAGCCTACAGCTATAAGAATGCTAAAGATGCAGTGTTTGCCCTGCTCTGATATATAGATTGGTCCTCCATTAGGAGGAAATTAATGATTGTTCATAAGACTGAACCCACAGCCTCTGGCTTCTCAGCAGCTTTTCCATCCTGCCAGTCTGAAGACCAGCTCGTGTGAATTTTATGGTTAGCATTAGAGGCACGCTTGGACCTGAACTGAGATACCTGGAATCCAGGAATGCCGTGTACTGTCAGGTACCCTTCAAATGGGAGAAAAATGCCTTCTTGTCCTCTCTGCAAACTCGTCTTTCACAGAAAGATCGGAGCTGTCCCAATGGCATGGTGTAATTCAATTAAACGCAGTTCTCCATGTTCGTACAAGGGTTTTCCATTTCCTAACCACGTGTGGTGAGGGGTGTGTACCCAACGCCTCCCCTGCTCCTCCAGCAGCACCAGACACCTTCTCACCACAACTGGAGGCAGCCATTCCTGGGGACAATAATAGTTTATGGTAGATGCAAGTAAAATGCTGACCCAGGGCTAAATTGTTGCAAGCCTGAACGAACATTAGGGGACAGTATTGGCCAGGAGTCAGCCTGTTTCTTGCTCTTTATGCTCTCCTTTTATTTACAAGCTGTCTTCTCTTCTCTTCTAAATAAAACCTATTTGCCCTTTACTTATCTAACTGGTGCACCAGACACCCATTTCTAATCTGGCCAAATCAATTATAAATATTGCAGTCTACAATTAGCCTGGGAACTTCTGGAAAAACTAATTAGTTCGAGCCTTAGCGATGAATTACACCTTCCTCTTGGCTATTTGCAGCAGGAAGACTAAAAGGAAAAATACCCAACCTACACTCAAAACAAGACCAAACATCTCTCAGCCACAGCAAACAGAGTTCAAGGCCACTTTTAATTACGTTAATATTGCTGGTGAAAGGATGGGCCGTGGTGGGCTGAAAGCCAGGGCACCTGGCATTGCCTTGGGCTGAGCACACATTTTCTCAGGAGATGTTGTGTGAAGCAGAAGTTCTTGTCTAAGACTCTTTGGGAAGGGAAATCCCTTGGGAGTCTACAAAGTTAACATTATTAGTGTTTGCAGTGCAGCAACAATGGAGGGGAAAGCAGCAGCTCCTAAATCTGGAGTCATTTTGTGTCACTACAGAGCTGATCCCCTCCCCTGGCGAGGTCAGGGACTACATAGATCCTTGTCTGGCATTCCTCAGGCAGGAGGGTGCCAGGCTGCTGCCTGGGGAGCTGCTGAATGGCAGAGAAGAAATTAGAAAGTCATTACAAGGTGTGCAAGGCACCTTGTAGCAACTGAATCCAGACACAAAGGGCAGATTAAAGCCCTTCTTTGCTGGCATCTTGTTGCTGTAGTGTATTTCTTACAGGTGTAATTACCTGCAAGCATCATAGTTGTTTCATTTATGTCTTAAAATACTATTTTATGAAGCAATTAAAGGCAGAATTGTACTCTGGGATTACTGCAAATGTGTCTGCTTAAGGTTCATTTTAGATTCATTACAAGCCTTCAGAAGCAGTGTTCCTGCTTTTAATAAAACATATGGTTTCCTCAAAAGCAAAACTGCAAGACCACACACCCCATTTAGATTTGGTGGTGTAGGTGGAATTTTAATGTCAAAAAGCCAGAAGGGCAAGGCAATTCCAATTCACTATGGAGAGGGCAGCATATCCTTAAAAGGTGCAGGATGATTTTCTTACCAGCGCTGGTAACTGTTCATACAATAGGTAAAACTTCTTTGGAAAGGAATGGGCGATTCCCCTTCTGCACAGGTGATAATTGTGGTCAGGGAGCTTTCTGGGGTCTCCAGTCCCTGCTTGAGTGGGGAAAAACCACGCACTTCTTTCTGGTGAAAGCTGTAACTGCGGAGAACTTGGCCTGTTTAATCAGACAAAACTCTTTTTTCTGTTTTTTCTTCGCACACAAGAATGTCTCGTCTCTTGAAAAATTTCGGTAAAGCTATTTCCTGCCTTATTTAGTCTATGAACTGTATCAGAGATGTGCTTGGCTCATTATACACAGCCACATCCCTGCTTTGGGCACCTTCCAAAGGATTGGGACACACCATGATGAAGAGAAGGAGAAAATAGGGTTACAGACAGGGTGATTATGCTGGGAGGTTATTTTTCACTTCAGAGAGAAGCTGAGGACTTGTTTGTTGATACATCCTTCAGAGAGAATCATTGGTATGTCCATGACCAGTAGTGGTCTCCAGCCTCAGCTTTTTCCTCCTTTATATGTGATGCATTTCACACACAAGCCG
>VWZT01013659.1:1412653-1591611 GCA_013397055.1 Pachycephala philippinensis
CCCCCCCCAGTTTCTCTCTGTCAAGGCTGCAACAAATTTCAAGAGTGAGAGGAGCAATATGAAAAAGAAGTAAATGCTCCACTTCCTTGTGTAATGCATTGCAACTGTGAGGCCTGTCAAGTGAAGGTCAAGCAGAAACCCTGAGCAGTAGTCAGAGGTTCCCTAAGAGGGACAGTTGTCAGTGCCCGTTCTTTCCAGCAGAAAAAAATGAAACGTTCTATTTTGAGCCAGCCAGCAGAATACACAGAGAGTGAGTGACCTGCCACACAAGCAAAATGTGAGTGAAAAATCTCTAGAAATTACTTAGGGATTCTGTGGTTTTCTCCATTCCCTGGAAGTGCATGTACAAGTGGATGGGAATTATGCATGGAAGAGAGATCGCCGCTCATCCCCATGTACAGAGTGTAGCTATAGTTCATCACCACAGAGTGTGTGTTCTGAGGTGTGGCTCAGCAGGACAGCTGCCTTGAGAGCTTTCTGTCCAGCTGTGACCCAGCAGGCTGGCTCAGAATGAGGGGTTGACAGTAGGCACCTGAAATAAGGGTTTTCCAGTCATACCACAAAGTTCCAGTTATGCTGATATGTAAGGAGGCACTGGGTTCCCTTCTCTTTCTCCTCACATTAAGTCAGCAAAAACCCCAGAATTATTTTACAGGGAACCAGATCTTGCTTGCTTTCCAAAACTGAGCAAACAAAAAACACACCCACATGGAAAAGGAGAACTAATTAAGATTAAGTCATATCTGAGTAAATATGCAAATTAAAAATCAAAACAAAGAAATTCTATTTATCACATCATGAAGTTGCAAATTGCTGCTGTGGCTCCCATCAGCTGGAATAGATGGGGGCTATGAGGCCGTAGGTTTTGAAGATCAGCTGAATGTGTACAAGTTTTATTGTGATAGCTGGGGGATTGTTGGCTGTAGAATATATTACCAGCCTTCCCCCCTCTCTTCTCCACTGTGTTCGTGTTCAGTGGTATTCATAGTCTATATTTGTCTTGGAGTTCTATAATGTAGTGTCATTGGTTTTCCTCTTTGTTTACCTTCTGTAAGACAACATCATTATTCTTTGATAAATATGTTTCATGTCTGCTGGGTAGATTTTTTTTTCTTGTTATGGCTAGAAAACAATAGTCTACATATTAGCATTCCTGTTCCTTACCATATTTCACCATTTGCATGGAAGGAGCTGGTCTCTGTGATGTGGAGAACCACGTGCAAGGACTGGCACTTGGTTGGTGGGACTGGCTGGCTCCTCCACGTGCCACACGCTGCCACCTCTCCCTTTCCAGAAGAACCTGCTACTTGGAACCAGCCCAGTTGTATTGCTTTGTAACGTGTTTCAAATCTTCCTGCAGCAGAAAGTGAATTATTGGGATGTAAAGTTCCATATAGTGCAGAGTGGCTGGTAGAGTTTGTTAGTGTGATGAAGCGTCTCAACTTTTAAGTCAGCAGTGTGACTGCAGCCCGTGTCGGCAGCAGCAGGAGGTTGGTACCATCTATTTGCTCTTTGGTAGCTCACTGTGAGACTTGTGGTGGTGCCTCTGATGCAGTGGGTGTCAGTCCAGGCTGAAGAAACCCCTACTGAGACCAGTGCTGACTGCCTTGCTCATCACTGCCTCAGCAAAGGAGCAAAGGGCAGCACTAAAGGGGAAGAAAATCTTCTTTCCTGACCTCCAAACAGAGCCTAAGCACATCCTCACTTGTGGGGAGCCTCTTCTTGCAGCACATCTGCCCCCCTAAATTGAGCTGCCATGGTCTTGGTGTTTTGTATGCTGTGCAGGCAGGCAACAAGGGAGAGCTTTGGAAGTCCATTATATGGATTTTATGAATACATGCTTGCTTCCTAAAGAATATCCCTTCAGGCTTCAATGTAAAGAAACAGCAGTTTTGTATGTTTTTTGTCTTTCATTCTCTCTTTGTTGTCTTCCAGATTTCCCTTCATTAGCAAAATGTTTTTGTGGTAGGAGGCATTTTCCCCTTTTTGTCAGAAATACAGTCCTAAATTCACTTAAATTATTGAAAAATTCAGAAGATCCTGTTATTTGGCTTCCCAGATTAAAGCAATAATAGGGATTTTTCCCCCCAATTATCCTGTTAATGCAAATGTTTGACCTTCAGTTCTTAGGTCACAAATTGTTCCATCTGTAAAATATCAGTGAGCTGGGCAACAGCTATGTTCTGTCCCAATGGCATTAGCAGCTCCTTCAAAATGTGCAAGTGCAATATTGAAAGTAGGTGTGCTTTGGTTCTTTTTGATTGCAAATCTGCAAGAGCAGGGCTTACAAATGAAAATTCCGATTCCCCTGGGCTTAGTCAGCTTTGAACATTATCATAGGTACTCAGTATCATGGTAATTCATGCCATGCCTGCATAGGAAAAATAAAAGAAAAAAATCAACCCCCCTGGTCAGACTCAGCTGGGACCATTGCTGTTGCTGTTTGTGCTGGGAGGATTGTCCTGGTTTGTTTGTTTTGTTTCATGTCACATCCTCATTTTCAGTATGAGTTCTTCCTGACCCAGATTTCTAAGCACACTGAAGTAGAGCCAGAAACTGTAAAAGTGCATAATTATTCTTTTATTTATTTTTAAGCTGTACAGCTCTATTAAGCTTTCAGAAAATCCTTTATACCCAGCCTTTGAAGTAAACTAAGCCAGAGATCAGCCTGAGAAGGAGATGTGGGTTGACACTTCTTGTTTCTGCTGCAGAGTAGTTTATGCAATTAAGATCTGGAGTCTCAGACCCAGGAAAATCTTACACCTTTCTTGGAGTGCAGAAGAGGGGAGGGATCAATATATCCAAAAGCAATACTTTACACCTTTGGTATGTTCTGAAACCTCACTTGCTGGCACTGCTGTGAAGCAGCTGAAAGATGGAAGATTATTCTGGTTACTGACATGTAAGTGAGCAGACCACACATTAAAGCTGTGTATGTTCCATCTGCCAAGACATTCATTCTTCCCAGCTCGGGACAAATTAGAAACTCTGGCCCAGAGGTGGAATATTATTATTCCTTTTCCAGTCCCTCAAAGCAATACATTCCCCTGCTCTGAGTCTGATCGAAAACACTGACCTGGAGGTGAAAAACACAGTATCTGTTCCCCTGATTCATCCAGGCTCTGACCCAGGCAGCACTGAAATCAGAGTCTTCTTTCTGGTCTCAAAAAATTACCCAGCTGCCCTCATGGGCTGAAGGCCAGATGGGATGTGGGCAGCTTGGGAGAGAGAAGGGCCAGAGCCAGCTAGTCTGGTGGTCACATTTCTGCCATAAATACTGCAGCAGGCAAACCTAATGCAGTGTGCACTGAAAGTGGGCATGTGAAGAAAGCCACTGTGGCCATTCCTTTGAGTGACTGGCAAGAGGCAAGGTGGGTAACCTGCCTTTCTGAGAGCCAGATGATGTGGCTGTGACATCCACTTTAGAGTCTTTCCTCAGCCATTCAGGCTTGATTCTGAATTTGGCCCTTCCCCAGGAAGTCACACTGTCAAAGCCTTTGCATGTTCTTCCCAAAATACTCCTGCTGCTTCTGCCCTCCTGAGCCAGTGTGCTTGAAGATCCAAGAGGCTCAGTTTTTTTGTTTGTGCTGCCTCTTGTTAGCAATGCTCTGAGCTTGCACAAAACAGGAGGAAAGTGAAGTGCCAAAGCACTTCAACCACCTGGATTAATTAGGTCTTACTCTAAATGTGGAACTACAGCAAGAGGGATGATGATTACACCAGCAACCTTCTGGAAACTGAATACCTTCTTCTCTGCTATAATTCAGCTTCTGTAACCTTGTAAGTGCCTCAAGGCAAGGATGGTGTTGTCTGTATGTAAAGCACTCTGTTTCTGTATAAGCAATAGCAGTAATAGTGATGGGAATAACAATGCTTTACTCCTGAGAGGTCAGTAAGTATCACTCTTCATTTTATCACTCTCGTTGTTGAGATGGACTCAAAGACCCACCGGAGCTTGCTTAGTGCCACCTCATCCCTTATTAACAGAGCCAAGGTTGAACCCAGAAAAAGCATTTCCCTGTCGCTTGCTCTTCCCCCTGAGAACACCCCCTCCTTTGGTGACATCCAGTCTCTCTTGTGGTTTTTCTGCAGAAGGTGCAGCAACAGCAGCCTGGAGTCTGATGATGAACCTCCTTGTGCAGAAGAGATTGATTATGACACTGCCAGTAGCTCTGATGGTGAAGAGGAATTTTTGGAGCTAGACCAAGAGATCCAGGAGTGCCTCTCGTGGGTGGAAGGAGAGACAGAAGATGAGGGAGCGACCACAGGACAGACATGCAGCTCCAGGGCTCTGAGGGGGCTCTACATTTCCAGCCAGCCAGCACCCAACAGTGCAGCTCTTCCTCTGGGTTCAGCAGCGCTCGGGCTGTACAGTGGGTTCGAGAGCAGTCCTGTGTGAGCAAGGCTGTGACTTGCAGAGCAGCAAGAGGATGTGTCACTACTCATGTTTGCCTGTTTGCCAGCTTCAGCACCCTTCCCAGATGTGTTGCTCCGGTTCTGAATGGAAAGCTGACAGTGTGTTTGTGTAATTTTTATATGTACATCTGCTGAGAATGACTCCTTACGCTTTGTACTCCAGGCAGAGCGAGGGGCCACTGGCCCGGGTGGTACAATGTGAGATCATCCATTCCTAAACCTAATCCCCTTTTCATGGCTGCCTCTAGTACGTGGTTTCACACAGACTAACCTAGGGAATAGTATTTGAGACCAAGGAATCAGAGATGATTCTCTTTTTCCAAGTTTAGGCAGCCTTTGCCTGGAGAAGTGACAGTTATTGATGCTTTTCACCAGAGCTCTCTGTTGCCTTTCATTTCTCTTGAGCTGTAGAGCATGTCTCTGATTTCTGTCTGATCAGAATTTTGACAGTGCATTCAACAGGTTGGGTCAGACTGTGCATGTTTCTGAGCTGCCTGTATCTCTGGAACAGTGTGGGAAATTCAGTATCCCACAGTAAGGACAGCAGTGACAATACACAGTGATCCTCTGGAAACCTGAGCTAAATTCTCCAATAGATTAGTGATGGTGGCAATATCCAGGAGTGAATTTAGCCCAAGCATCAGTCAAAACATTTTCTTTAATCCCCAAATGGAGAAAAATTAGATTTCTCCTAAAATTATCTCCCAGTTCCTCAGAATCCAGAACAGACTGAGAATCCACACACGTGCCCTATATCCCTAAAGCATGAAGCAATGTCACTTCATGTCACACTTTGCATTGCCTAATCTTCCCATGTGTCTTAGACTCTGCTGCTGCAAATGGGGAATTGCCCTGGATCCAAATGGAACAAATTGTATGATGCAAGAGGCTCCCAACTCTGTCACTGCTTTGTGAGGCTCAAGGAGAAGTATGAATGTACAGCGTGTTGTAGCATTGCAGCCTGCAAGGACTCCAGTGATTACCAGTGACGATTATTATGAATATTGATGCATGACTAAAAGCACCGTGCCATCTTCCTGGTTTTATGCTGGTTGTGAAGAGAATTCCTAGTGCTGAACAAGAAACACTCTGAAGTGTTTCTGAACACCTTTCCTCAGACTACCTAGACAATATTTTCCAGCAGGAGGTTGCTCTTTAGATAAAAAGCTTCGTCCTGTCCTGCTCAGTTTGCAGTATCCACGTATTTTAAAGTCTTCACTAGCACGTAAGAGTTCCCTGAGTCTCTATCTCTCTGTGATGCTGCTTAAAAGACAGGCAGCTTGGGTCCTTAGAAGCTGAGCTTCTTAGCCCAAACTGATTCATTAGGTGTGGTGTGTGCCTCTGTACAGATGTCCTGTTCTGCTTGGTTTAGCGTGCAGCTTGTTGCACACAATACTGAATTTTAATAAAAGGGTGGCTCACAGGAAGGGACACAAAAGAGGTGAAACAGGTGTTCCCATTATAATAGTTTGTATAATACTGCTTCAAAGCTTATTAATAAAGAAACAATACATCTGCATAATTAACTTAAAAATCCAGCGTTTGTAGGCATGACAAAAACTTGACACTGTGCTAGATCCTGGCTGCAGCATACAAAAGCCATGCTGTGGGATGTTCAGCATTCAGCACACCCTCAGAACACACGGTAAAAAGCACTGTTGTACATATCTGTGTCTGTAAATGTGCATGTTTGCACCCACTCTGCTTTCTGTACCAGCACTGCCACAACAGCAGCTGAAGGGCGCTTACCAAGGCTTGCCAGTGGTAAACCCTATTGCAAAGAAAAAGAACTCTTCTTAAATCAGCATTTTCCTTAATGAGATACCAATATTTTGGCTATATTTGGCTTTCTGGCTGTTTCACTCTGACTTTTTTAAGATGGGGGAATTCAGTTCAGTGGGAAAATTCTGCCTTTGGTGACTAAACTGTGCGAGAGTTGTCATAATATAATAAAAGCAGAGATGTATCTTCCACGTGTGTTTGGAGCCAAATGTGTATGAGCAGCACCACCATTTCAGAGATCCCTGAGCTGGGAGCTGCAGGAGGTGGGGAGATGGCAAAGGCCCTTAGGGTGTTCTCAGTGTCTGGGATCCAAATGCAGCAGCTGAGCTGGGAGCAAAGTGTCCCCACACACAACCACACGTGCATAAATGCTGCTGTGTGGTATGAAACACCTGGTCAATCGCTCCTCCCTGGCAGCATCCCATGCCTGTGCCAAACTTGTCAGCAAGTAGTGAGGGTGCTGCAGAAGGCAGTGGCCAGGAGAACCCTCCATGCCAAGGATGCTCAGCCTGCTGCTGAGAAGGTGCAGCGGGACAGGTGGGTGACCAAGTGCTTGAGAATGACACCTGGATAACTTCAGGAGAAGCAGTTTCGTGGGCTTCCTCCTTTTTTTCCAGGTACTTGTACAGGGAGCAGATGTTCCCTTCTTTTGACAGACCTCTAGAGGTCAGGAGAATTCCTCCATGTGCACTGCGCGCTCCACGCTATTAAAATTCTCCCTGAGTCATGGTAATTAAGCAGAGCTAGGCGCTGCACAGAGGAACGGAAGTGCATTGACTTTAATAAAACAGAGTGTAAAACAACTTTAGATTAACTCCAGCCTTGTTTATTCTTGCACACTTGTAATTCTGGTTTGGTATCCCCCAGTGAATGAAGCCGTTGTCCCCTGCGCCGGGGCCCGTCACCTCACTTCAGCCTGCTGAGTGCTGAGCACTGAGAGCAGTGCCTTTTCTTGCTGTCGCTAGCTAATCCCAAAGAATTTGGAAACAGCCGATGGAGAAAGGCAGGGAGGGAGGGAGGAGAGGGAAGTCACCCTGCTCCCCACCGTTTTGTCGTTCCTCAAGAGTCAGCAAGGCTGTCAGGTTGAGACTCAAGCCAAATATTCCCATAAAGGCCAGAAGAGATGGTGTCTTAGAGGCGCTTGCCTGGTCCCCACTGCTGCAGCAGTTTTGGGCTTCTGCCAGGCACACTAACTTTTTTTACTGATGCCTTTTGTCTCACTGGCTCTCTTAGAGGCTGTGAATGGCTGTGCTCTCCTTCCTCCCCCCACCAGTTTAAATGACGTGGGTGGAAGATGCTGTGAGGAGCCCTGTACTACACTGCACCCTCTGTCTCAGCCCCTCACCAGCTCCTGGGTCTCCCTTTCCTGTCAAAGATGATCCCAAGGATGCCTTGCCAGTGTCTAGTGAAATACATGTGTGTGTAAACCTCTGGGCTAAAAAAAATAAATAATTAAACAATAAAAAGAAAAAAGAATCAAGTCAGCAAACTGAAGGAAGAGCAAAATCTAATTAGTTTTATCTGCTGTTTGTTATGAGGCTGTCAGAGTGCTCTATCCCCTAGTTTTACAGCACTCTGGAAAATAACAGTGATAATAATAATAAACAACCGTGCACTGGGTTGTTTTTGAAGCAGGCAGGAAGCAGATTAAGGAGGGGGAAAGACAACAACCCTGTTCCTCCACTGCTTCTCTCCTGATGCCAAAGAGCAGAGATGTGGGTGATAGAGCTATCTCCTGTCTTATCTGTCCTTGGACAAGATCCACTGCCCCTATCCATCCCTTAGAGATGCAAAGCCTGAGTCAGAGATGGTTTGGCAGCAATTTGGGACACTCATATTACATTTCTTTGCCACAGATCTCTTATGTGCTCTTGACCAATTTGTTTGTGCTCCCAGTCTCTGTTCCATTGAGATACAAACCGCAAATAGAGTAGTGAAGGTAGGTGTGTGTTTTTGGAGGAAGGAAAGGGGGGAAATAGGGATGTAAAACTGCCCAGGTCTTTGCTCTGTACTGATTTCAGCTGATGAGAGGGGAGCTGGAATTACTCTGTGCAGGACTCTGGTGGTAGTTGCCATCACTTGTTTCCACTTCAATGATGTGCAGTGATGATTTGTTAGGACATTTCTCTTTAAGCTGTGCTGGATAATTTTAAAAGCTTCTCCTGGCAGGTTGCTATCAGCCTATCCTGTCCCATGGCCTGGTTCTTACAGTATGGAAATTTTCACTCCTGTTTTAAGGAGAGCAGGATTTGACCCTCTGTTTGAGAGCACTTGTATGGTTTTCCAGGCAGAGGGCTGGACACAAGGCTCCAGTTGGAGATAATATGCAAAATCTTGGAGAACTAAAAAACCCTGTCCATGCAACTGCACTGGGAAAAGATGAAGGAAAAGGCTAAAGAAATAAGGTATAAATCAGAGAGGAAGGAGAGGACTCAGTGCAGGGAGAGGAATGAAGAGAGCAGGAGGGAATAGGAGTAGGGGGCATTTGGGGGAGACACAAGCAGAGAAATGGGAGAATTGTTCCCATTTGTGCATCCTCTTCCGTCCCCAGATAATGTGTCAGTATTAGTGCTACCAAGAAACAACCCTCTTTGCTGTAGAATAAATCTGCCACTGTATTCCCCACTCCAGAAACGGCAGCCAAGTCGGCATCCTCAGCGCTGCATTGTGCGCTCGGCGCTGGGGGCTGTGAGTGCTTTTCATGAGGGCTGAGCCTCTATCATTCCTGGCCTTGGGCTTCCTCTGCAGGGACTCACATCCTCAGACAGGTCCTGGAAGATCCATGGCATATTCCTGTTGGTGGAGCAGTTTGTGACTACTTTCTTCATAATTTCTTTTTCCTGCTTCTTTTATTTCACTTTTAAAAGGTGAAAGAACAGGAAGGAGTGAGAGACAAAGAAGGCAGAAAGTGCCCTGCTAGCAGCCTAGCAAGTTCTCCAGAAAGATGGCAAGGCAGCTATTTTAGCATCAGGGGCTTTTTTAGCCTTTAATTAAGCTGCTTGTAGCTCATGCATGGACCAGTGAGAGGGAAGACAAATCTACCACTGAAAACAATCATCAGTTGGATGCTCTGGCAATAACTCCAGTGTCAGTAAACTGCCATAGCCTTTGGCTAACTGAGCTCTGGGCACTGAGGGGCTGGCTCCTCACCAGCTGATGTAATTGCAATCACAACCCTGTTTTTTGCCCCCTTGCTCCTCAAGGCCTGACTGACGGCTTCCCCTGAATGGTTTCCAGTGCGTGCTCTGGCAGCTCCTGCCTTTGCCTCGGCATTTCCATAAAAAGTCATTTAGCTTTTCTGTGTTTGTTTCTCCGTCTGTGAAGTGGGATTATTAATATTTATTTTCGGTGAAAGGGGTCACAACGAGGTTTAAATCTCCAGTGTTTACAACACAATTTGATATCCTTAGAGAAGGCAAGCAGGAAGGATTAATTGCTGCTTCCTTCATATATCTGCCATCACTGAAATAAAAATCCTGCCTGCTGCTGGGATCACCGCTAACTCCTTTCCAGGGGCCGCTGTGTTTCCTTTGGTCTCTGTGGAAGGTGGCACAGGTGGGGCAGACAAATCCTTGAGGTGAAAGCACGGACAGTGTTGACAAAAAGACTGGATTTTTTACAGCACAGCAGTCTTCCAAGAACCAGGCAGCATGCTGGTTAGTGAGTTGGGAAAATGGGAAATTTAATAGAGGTGAAAATGAGGCACTTGGGAGAAGAACGGAGCAATCTGGTAAACATCTGAAATGTCTCTGCCCAAGGGCTAAGAGTGTGAGGGCTAAACAGGAAGAATATAAAGCCTTAGTACATATACCAAGCTATGAGTTAATCAGCTTCCCAGACACATGGAAAAGAGAAAGTAGGAACAGCAGAAAAAGGATTAATTGGCTGTGAAACATCAGGGAATTGGTAGGTTGAGTCAAGGAAAAAGGAATACAGGCCAGCAAGCACTGACTTAGAGATTAGAGCAGAGGTGCAATGACGAGATCTCCTAAGGCAGGGAGAAGAATAGAATGAAAGGAAAACACTAAAAGTGTGTGAGGACCTCATTAATGTCTTAAAATGAGAAATTAATTGTTTTTTTTAAGTTCAAGCAGCAGCAGACTAGGAATGAGAAGAGAATGATACCAAAACATGTGTGGATGAAATCAGAAGGGTCCTGGCAAAGAATGAACTAGAGGTAGCTGCAAGTGCACAAGGGAAGAAAAAGAAATCCTATAAATATGCTATAAATATGCTAGAAGAAATAACCGTGTGCACTATGTACCAGAGAAGGAGAGCACATGCAAAGGGTTGGAGTCGTCACTGCCTTTTTGACTCCCCTTATCACCAAAACAGTCAGTGCTAGATAAATATAGCAGAAGTCACACTGATTGGGGAATGGGAATGGGCCAGAGCAGAGAGGCGTAAATTGAAGAACCCTTACACTGAGTGAGTGAATTCAAACTGCTTGACCTGTGGGAATTCCCCTGCAGGTTGTCCAAGGAAAACAGTCTGTGAACAGTTAGGAATGGATTTCAAGAACTTCTCCTTTATCAAGAGGGTTCTTTAGAGTTGAAAAGGGCAAATAGGGTATTTGTTTGTGTAGATAGAAAAAAAAAGAAGAGACAGGAAATTTAAATCAGCTGGCTAAGCTGAGTGACTACATAGAAACCTCAACAAATTATGAAACAAACAATTCATTAGCTGCTATATGGTAAGAAGGTGGTAAAAGAGAATCAACATGGATTTGTCAAGCTGATCTAATTCCTTTCTTTTATTGCCTAATTGGCTTAGAGGATAACATATGTCTCTGCTTTAGGAAAGCTTTGAATACTTTCTTTTCATAAAGAATGAAAGAAATATGGTTTATATGAAGTTATTGTAAGGAAGGTGCACACTAGCTGAGGAATTACTTATGAGAGACAGGTTTCATGTCCACAAACTTTATCCTTCTACAAGTTAGGCATCTGGAGAAGAGATGCCTGAGAGGGGACCTTGTTGATGTCCATCAGTATCTGAAGGGAGGGTGTCAAGGAGATGGAGCCAGGCTCTTCTTCATGGTGCCAAGAAATAGCATGAGAGGCAGAAACTGGAACACACGAAGTTCCACCTGAACATGAGGAAGAACTTCTTTCCTGTGCAGGTGACTGAGCAGTGGAGCAGTTTGTCCGGAGAGGCTGGGAAGTCTCCTTCCCTGGAGATATTCAAAAGCCATCTGGACACAACGCTGAGTGATGCACTTTTGAGGACCCTGCTTGAGCAGGGAGTTTTGATCAGATGACCTCCAGTGGTCTCTTCCAACCTTACCCATCCTGTGATTCTCTGATCTAGTCTAAATTATTCTGTACAGGGTAAATGTAGAGAAACAGGCACCCCCACAGGACCTACAGCCTAAGATATTGGGAAAGGATCATTTGTTGAGCTATTTCCTTGCCTTGTTAACTTCTGAGTGGAGTTAAATTACCAGATCAGACAGAACTCCTAGCTTTAAACCCACCCCAAGAAGAAATCCCACAGTCATGCTTGCAGGGCATTATTTTACTTAAATAACTGAGAAAATACAATGGAAAATCCATTTGCTTTTCTCAGAAAATCCCATATATTTCTGTTGAAGCTCAGCTCCGTGTTCACACACCTCTATTCATGTAATCACACCTGCCAACCTCACCTTCAGCCTCTCCAGCACGGGGCCCTGCTTCAGAGCTGCCCACACCCAGCTCTGTAACCCCATCCTTTGCTCTGGCAGTCTCACTCCCCCAGAGCTGGATACAGGGAATACTGGTGATGTGGGGGGCTGCATCCCAGAGGGAACTGGGATCAGCCCAGGCACTCTCACTGGTGGCTGACATCCAGGTAGATGCCAAGAGCCTTGGAGCAGGGAGCTCACACTGAAGCCACTGTGCCAGATGGCCTGAGTGCTCTCAGTTGTAAGAGCTGCTTTGTACTTTTTAGCTTTACTGATGCGGAGAGAACATTTTGAACTGTCTAAGCCTCCTAACCTTGTATCATTGGCACACGAACAGCAGCAGCACACTGTTGAACATAATAACAAGAGGGAAAGAGCTGTGGAATTAAATAAGAATTTAAATCTTAGGGTTTGCAGCTCAGAGCTAGAAGCTTTAGCTGTGTTATTTCCAGGAATTGGTTGAGTCATGTTGGAGAATAATGGATAAGATTAATTCCTTCGTGACTATGGCTGAATAAATTATTTGCCAATAATGATTTGACTTCTTCTAGCTGCTTTTTCTAATGTGTATGATGCAAAAAAAACATTTGCTGTATACTGGATGCGTGTGCCAGCTATGGTGTGCTGGTCCTTGGTATCTGGCAGTGAATTTATTCCCCAGAGACAATTTTCAGTGGGATTTACTCCAGAGCAACCTAATGCAGGGTTTGATCTGTCATATTCAGAATGATTCATTTTTCACCTCATCAAGTAGGAAGAGAGAAAATAGAAGAGAGAGGGAAAGTTATTTCACTCTGCACAACAACCCCTTTTCTTCAAAGCCTGAGCTGCCACAGAGCCATGAGCAGGGCCCGTGGAGGGACACGACAAATGTTGCTTGGCAACTCCACGCCACTGATGGGAAGAGCTCTGCAGGCTGAGCATCGCAGAGGGACCGAGGGAGAGTGAGACAGAGGCACACCAGGATGCTTGTTTGTGTCTGGCCCTGTTAGAAGTGACACCACTCATGCCCTGGTAATTGTTGTAGGCGACAGACAACGAAGTCTATTCTGTTGGGTGGGAGAGTAATTGCAGGTCATAAATGGTGAAGTGTCCCCTGCCCACTCCCCAGGCACAAAGGGGCTTTGGATCTATTAATATCCTGAAGGTCACTGAATTCTTCCCGGTTTAGCTGGCTGTGAGCAGACCTTAAAATGGCTCAGAGGCACTGCTGCTTGGTTAAACACCTACAGGGAACCAAAAAAAGCCTATTGTGCTTTGCAGCATGGCACAGCTACCTTGCCACTTGTCACAAGTGTCAGGGGGTAGTGGTGGTGCAGCCCTGGCAGCCTGAGGGTGCCAGAGAAACCAAATTTGCAACGAGGCCGGTTGTTAAAGCTGGACAGCAGAGTTTTCAGACACAGTATTCCTTCATCAAATTTTGTCACTACTGAAGGATCATAAATTAAATGAAACTAGATTGGTCTTGCAAAGCAAATCCCTGTGTGCTCGTATGTTAGCACACTCTGCCAAACTCTGAGTTGCTTTCAGCTGCAGCTCCAGAAACACCTCCCTTTGTGTACCTACACAGAGAGCACTGTGGGGTTTATCAGGCCTTGTGCTGGCACGAGGATCAAGAGATCCTTAGCAAACCTCGTAGGGACTTTAGTAGAAATGGGATTTTGGGTGCAAAGGAATATTCTGTTTGAAGCTGGAAGTTCTGCTTCCCGCAGTGTGATTCTGGGGAGAATAAAGTGCTCACTTTACTCTGGCTTCCTGCAGTATTAGACTTCTCAGCAAGCCCTAAAATTTTGGACCAAGAAGGGATGTTTGCAGAGAGCTGGCTTTTTCTAACAGCTTGCAATTGCAACAATCCAAGACTTTTGTTTATGGAAAGTGGCCAGACTGTAGTAACACTGCAGGTGTTATCAAAAATCACTGCATGCCTTTGAAAGTTTTGAACAACCTGTGTAGACAACACATGTGAAATATCCTCTGTTGTTCAGCGTTAGAGGGGCTTTTTTTGAGTAGCATAATTTATTGGATGTTTCTAAGTAAAAGAAGCTAACAATTTCTAATGTGTATTAAAAATTGGATTTTTTCTTTTTCAAACTGTCTACTGCACCTCACCACCTGCTGGAATATACCTCATTTTTGGAAGGGTTGTTTATTGTTTTTCTCCTAGTTGCAGCTCTTCTACCCAAATATGATGTCTCCTCATTGCCTAGGCACAGGCTCTGGTAGGTTGAGCAGTTTAATCCTTCTGGCCTTCATTTTTTTCATGCTGTTATGGAAATTTCTCTGAATCACAAGCTATTGCTACTTGTGGCTGCATGTGGCACTGCCTTAAAAACCCATGGAAAATTTCAGCTTCTTACTACAACTAAATACACCATCGTTTGTCTTCATTTTATGTAAATAAGGGAGTGTTTCATGAATTATTCTTTCTCTCTGTTTTTCGTTTTTCTTGGTGGGTTTTTTTTGTTTTTTTTTGTTTTGTTTTGTTTTTTGTTTGTTTGTTTTGGTTTTGTTTTTTTTTTTTTTTTTTAGTTTACTCGAGGCTTTGTCTTTGTAAACCTTTTTCCTTTTTTCACTGTCTCTTCTTTTAGACTAATGGAAACAATTACACGATGTTTCCCGAGGACAGTTCCTTCCTCCTGTGGCACACTCAGCCTTATTCAGATCATCCTCAGGTTTTGTGCTGCTCTACTTCCTTTCCCTTTTTCCATTTTCCCCCTTTCCTTCACAGAGATGGACCAGGGAGCAAAGACCCCAATGCCTGCACCCCAGAAAAGCTTTGGTCTGGTCTCTTGTGTGGAACCCTTGCCCCACTGATTGCAGGGGGGCCTTTGGTCCTGCCTGAGCAGTGCAGACAAGGATCTCTCCACTGCATGGAGGGCAGGGTTTCCCTAAAAGCATCTTTCTTAGACATTTGAGGTCACACGTAGCCTCTCTCACACGTCTGAATCTCTACACAGGAGCCACTCCATAGATCTGCATCCCTGAGGGCTCCACTCGGATCTGCCCAAGCAGGTGCGCCAGTGCCCTGTGACTGCCAACCTGCTGCCTCCTGCTGCTGATTCAGCTGCCTTTCAGCTTCCAGTTCACATCCCACATGCAGTATTCATAGAGACCAGCCAGAGGAAGCTGGGATTTAGATTTCAGTCGTGTTTCTAATCCCTTTGGTTTCCTGCAGCTTCTCCCCTCGAGGCATTTCTCCTGAAGCACCCGGCTCTTGCTTTCCTTTCACTGGTGCTCACAGGCAGTGCAGAAAGAAGGCAGCCAGGGAAGCCACAGCTTCTTCTTGCCAGTCTGCCTTGCCAACACCTCTGGGGGCAGGGTGCCAGCTCCTGAATGGCAGAGTTATAATACCTTTTAAAAAAATAATTGCCTTTGATTAAAATGTAAGGGTCCCATCTTTTTGTTGTCATTAATGTGGGCTGTAGGCTATGGGCCTTTGAAGTGTTTCCTTTTGGCTCATCTTCACATTCTTTCTTTTTTCCCTCATTCTTTCCTTTTTCTTTTTTTTTTTCCCTCTCTCTTAATTTCAATTCTCTCAATTATCTGCCCTTTCCAGCTCAGGGTGAGATTTGTTAATTTTCACATGCTTGCAAAGACCTGGCTGGCACACTCCAGCTGCCTGGCAGCCTCTACACGGGCAGCCAGTCACAGGAGCAAGCAAACAGGCAGCACATCTCTCTCCTGGGCTGCCTTGGCCCTGCCTGGCTGCTCCAGAGGCTCAGAGCAGGGAATTTTACTCTTACCTTTGCCAGAATGGCTCATCCTCTTTGCAGGAACACGACTCAACCAGGCACGAATGAATACTCTGCTGTGTTTAATTAAGGAGATCCAGAACTATTCTGTTTGTGATCTCAGGCCTTTACAGGCTGATGGGTGCCTTTCCATCCCCCAGCCCTGAGGGATTGTATTTTGTTTCCCAGCCTGAGTGCAATAAAAGGACACCAGGCTGAATCTTAATGTCCCCTCAGGTATTTCCACCTGTATTAACAAGAGCTGACTGCTAGTTTGGGTGGGTCCAAAGAGGAAATAATAAGCTTTGAAACTTATTTCTCTCTGCTCAGAGCTGTGGTCTGGGGAGTGGAAATGACTGGAATATTCAACTCTTGGTTGTTTAAGGATTCCCAAAAGATGAGAAAAGGTGTAAAATGGCCAAGTGCCTTGAGCAAGGTGGTGCTATGAATCAGCTGGAGAAAATGCAGCTCCCTTGGATCAAAGCCCAGGGCCCGTGGGACAATAGAGACCACTTTCCTGTAGGCTGTCCTTCATAGGTGTCGTTCAGAGGCCAAAATTTCATTACATTTATGCAACCATCTGCCCTAACCTTTGTCATACTTAATCCCTAGTTTATTCTCCCATAAAAGCACAAGTGAATGCCTATAAGTAGCTTCTCTTTATCCCTCTCATGAAAGACTGCCTGCATGAGGTTTCTGTCTGTCTTTAAGGAGGAAGAGGTTGCTCCAGATAAGGACAATCTCTTAGCTAAGGTGTTCGCCCCAGTTACAGGTATAAATCTGACTTGAACACTTCACTACTGGGCCAGCAAAACTGCTCAGGGATGGAAAACAAAGCCAAATAAAAATAAAATTGAGGGTTAAAGCTAAGAATTAATAGCAAGGTAACTAATGTTTTGGATTTCAATGGTGTTTACCCTGCCCCTGAGCATCAAGGGATATTTCCCCTGATCTGCATTGACTAGTGATACTAAACCATCCAAACATGGCACCTTGCTTGCAATTCCAAATTCAGCCATCTTCTTAAATTACTGGGGTTTAATAAGTCACTGAGCAAAGATAACTGATAAGGACCATCATCCCCAGGCCATGTCAAGTGTGAGATAGGATGGGTGGAGCTGAAACCTCTTCTGCTAACATCTAGTAACTTCTATAGCTGTGATAATTTGATCGCGTGTCCCTAGCTCCAAAGTGACACAAGAGCACACAGGACATGAACTGTCTGTATCCAGCTGGATGCATTTGAATCCCGTTCAGCCTCCTGCTCACACCCATGGGCCATCACGGGGCTGGGTGCTGCACTTTCCAGCAGGCCTGGGGTGAGTGGTGCCAGCAATGACGTTAAAAATCTGCCCAGCCTCAGCACAGCCCGCTGGGACTCTTGGATTTTTCTTCATCAGACCTATATCTCTTTTCTTCCAGAAATGAGACGATGATGAACATGACACTTTGGTTGCCATGGGAACACAGCATGATGTTTGTGTTAGCTGTGCTCCCTCCTGCAGCCAGAGCTGCTGGCTCCAGAGGTGGCTGTGACCACCACTGGTGGCATCTGGCCGGGTCTTGCCCAGTGCTCTCCCAGGGGACTGGGGGTCAGCCCCACTGGTGTTCTGAGAGGAAGATTTGAAGTGACAAGTCACTGGAAATTAGGAAGCTGCATCTGGCTGATGCCTGGGAAATTGATAAGTCCTGGTTGAAACTTCTGCTGCAAAATCTTGCTGAAGATCATGAGGGGGGTCCACAGGGACCTAGAGACCAATAGACTGCTCCTGCATAGGGAATAGCTTGAAGTTTTTAGTGTGAGGGAAAATGGAGCCCTGAGTTCTCCTTGAAACTCTGCTGCAGGGGCAGCTCTATCATCCCAGGGAGAGTGTGAGGGGCCAGAGAATTTCTATCACACCCCTTCTTCCTGCAGATTTTTATAAATTCCTTACTCCTCTCCTGTCCATCCTTAGGGCTTTCCTGAGCCTCAGTTTGGCAATAATCAGGAAGCACTTTCATGCTGTTACAAAGCCATTTGGAGCTTTCAGAAAGACAATTTGGGAGAGACGACTCATTGTCACTGCTATTTTTCTCCTTTCAGAGACCTCCCCTTAAATCCTTACCTAACATGATTTTATCAGGGACAGAAATATCTTTGGAAAGCTCTTACAGAGGAAAGTTTTACTGAAGTTGAGAGGGTGAGGGTGCAATCCTGCTTAAGAGACAGGTGAAAACCATTGTCAGTCTGTCTCACTAATGTGATGATTTGAATGGGAATCAGAAAGGGTGGGAGCTCTCAGGAGGAGATGAAGGGAGCCCAGTTAAAAACAGCTGGGATGATGTTGGAGGGAAGGGAAAAGGTGAAGATGAAGGCTGTGTTGTAGGCAATATGGATACTCTTAGGGTCTATCAGAAAGAGTGAAAAATACCACCAAGGGAATCCAGCCAGGTGGTTATAAACGATGATAAAATAGACTTTAGAGGAACAGCTTGCAGCATGGTAAGTGTTAGTCTTTAAGACCTGTCAGAAGTTTGGTAGAGAGTAGCAAAATCTGCAGAAATAGATTAGGAATGTGAAGCTTGTTGCTAGAAAAGAAAATTTCTTTTCTGACTGTCATAAATCTTTGCCTCTTCACCACTTTAGCTGCTTCCTGCATTCCCTAAGCAGGCTTAGTGTTCATACATGGCCAGAGGGTTTCAATTTGAGCTCCAAATAATAATAATAAATTCCATAAAGTGATTCCATGTGGAGAGGGGAGATAATAGTGCCTTATGTTTACACAGTGGGTTCTGTGAGCCTTTGGGTCAGGCAGGCTGAGGAGCAGTTCCTCACCTGCTGTCGAGGTGCAGCGTGTTCTGGGGTGTCACTGCACCTGCTCTGCAGTGACTGCGCCAGGGCAGGGTGGGGGGAACTGCTCAGGGTGAAGCTGCTCAGTGAAAATGGGCCAAAGAAAGGAAGTGTATTTCTCCATGCTGGATTTTAGCCAGGATGCTGAAGTTAAACACCTGGTTAATTAATGAGAAGAGCTGCAACAGCACCATGCTCCCCACAGCCATGCTGGGACACTGGAATCTCTGTTGCTTTGTGGAGATGAACCTGGCTCTTCCATTACAGCTTCATTGCCACGAGTCTCAGGACTTTGCTGGAAGCGGCTCAGTTGAGTCTTGAATGGCAGCTGCTGTTTTTCCTGATGAAAAGGCTTTCCCAGCTGCAAGCCAGCCCAGCCTGCCTCTGCAGAGGGCTCAGTGCCTGTCCTACCCAGATCAAGGTATGTCATTATGTTTCATCTGGTGTAGGAGAGCAGGAGCTGCACAATAGCTCCACTGAGAGAGCTCATCCTTTGTGTTAGCAGAGGATCGTGTGTTTGGGAAGGGCAGAGAGAAGAACATGTCTGTCATCACCTCTTTCCCTGGGTTTGACTTGGGATGCCTCATTCCTGTTTCCATGTGGAATGGTCATCACAGCTTCTCTGTCCTAGGATTGGCTCCTGAGCAAGGAGCACTGGGACTTGGTTCTTGTGGATGATAAGAATCTCTCTGCTGAGAGCCAGCTCTGTTGAGGTGGGAGGACCTTGTGATGGCTGACCAGTGTAATTTCTGGTGGGAGTTACAGTATTGAAAACATCTTTTACTTAGAGGTTTTGGCCTACTGGAAACAAGGCTGTCTTTCGGTTTGCATCCAACACTAGAATCCCTGGAAACCTTCCCCTCTGCCTCTACCACCTCTGTCTATCAAAGATGAAGCTTTTCCTTATTGTGCTTTACCTGACTGATACAGGCATTGTCACTGTACTGAGGCTTTTAGTTCTGGTGTTCCAAACGTGAAGGGCCATGCTCAGCAATGTGTCAGTTTTCTGCAGGGACAGACAGAAGCTTGTCTTTCCCTAAGAGTACTGTTGTCCAGTTGAGCTGTTCCACCACATCAGCTGCTCTGACCTCTGGCTGTTCCATTTGCTCCCGTTTCAGTTGTTAGAGAAATAGACAATCATCTTGAAATCTCATTTTAGTCAAATATCTTCTCTTTTTGATTTCACCTACAAAAATACAATGTTAATAGAATTAGCTCTGCTTGCCAAGCAGATGAGCATCACCCTGTTTACAGAGTTCCCTGTCACAAGCATGGGGTTTTATCCCTGCAAACCACTGCTAGGAACATGGAGTATTCTGAAAACATAAGCTGAGGCTTTGACTTCCCATAAAACTTTGAATTGAATCCAGAGTAAAGGGAAGGACCTTGACATGCTTCCCGTATCAGGACTTGTGGGAATTCCTTTTGCCTGGTTTCACAAGATTGCACAAGGGAGAGGTTTAACACTTGAAATGCATTTCTTAAGGAAGGACTCAATGGTTTTCTTTGCATTACCTTGGACCTATGCCCCCTTCTGAGGCAAATCAGCCAAGTGCTGTGTTACAGGGGCCTCAGTGACAGAGTTTGAGGTCTGCCCCTCCTGTATTGGCACTGCTGTCTGTGACTCTAAAGCAATTGAGCTGCATGTCCTGGCTGGAATCCAGCTGAACTGGGTCTAGAATACAACCTTCAGTTACTTGCCCTTGGAGGTGATCTCTGGATTCGTCCACAGATGAGTGTGCTGATGTGGAACAGGAGAGGGCTTGAAATGATGTACTGGGGCAATGTCTGTGGTGGTGACTGGAGTCCTCCCTGTCTGAAAGTGGAAGGCGAGTGGGATTTTTGGTTTTTGTTCTGAAAGAGGAATTGGCTACATTTATTTCCTGACTTTTTGAGGTGCTGAAGGAGCACTGGTGTGCTTTGCATCAGGAACTGAGTTGTGGAATGCACTACATTCTCCCCTGCCTCCTTTTGACCTGGTTAAACCAGTGATGGTTGAATTGAGCTAAGATGGAGGAATGTGATGCTTTTGTCTTCCATCTTGATCTTTCAGGTTTTCCACCATCATCTTTTTGAATGCTTAACAGACCCAAAGCCTCCTGCTTCCCAGGGACCATCTGGCTGGGCTCTATCTATAAAGTCCTGTAGCTCTACCAAGTTCAGGGTCATTAAATTATTCCAAACAAACCTTCCTCTTGTGATTTCAATTGGATACAACAACTACCTTCGTTTCCTGCCCGAAGCTCTCTAATTGACAGTGTTGGTGGGACACCTGTTGTCCACTGAGGCTCCTGTTGGTCTCCCAGCATCAAGGCACAGCTCTTTCCTTTAGTTCTGCAAGCAACAAAGCACTCCTGCAGTCCTCCCATATGTCTCATACACTGAGTTTTCTACCTCTGAGAAAATCTCCACATCCCCAGTGTGGGGGATGTGGATATATATCATTTTCATGAGGACTTTGGTTTATGTAGCCTTCAGTTGAATTTTTGCTTTTTGAAGGGATTTTTATTCTGTTTTGTTTTGGGTTTTTTTCCCCTTTTCTGATTCCATCTCTTTGCTCCTAATCCCACCACCTGGTATGGCTCACACTGCAGAATCTCTCTGCCTCCTCAGTGTATACGCCCTTCAAATATTTGTAGACATTTATCACTTCCCCCTCTCTGCTTAGTCATCTCTCTGCCAAGCTAGACATATTTAGTTCTTCTAATCTTTCCTTGCAAGTGAGTCCCTCCAGCACTCATAATTCATTTCTCCTTGCTCTTCTTGGTATATTTTCCAGTTTGTCAGTACTTTAAGAATTTCTTATTTTGTGGTAGTTTAATATGAGCAGACACAAGGAAAAAAAATGAAGAAGAAAAGCTTCCTGAGGACAGAAGGGTTTTTTTGGCTCCAAGTCACTGGGAATAGATAAGAGTGGGTAGTTCTGGGAATTCCTTCTGCAAGTTCTGGGTGGGTGTCTGGAACACAGAAGAGTTGTCCCCTCTTCTCTTCTGAATTGCTCTATTCCCCATCCCTGAAATATGTAACAAACCAGATCAGTTAATATTTTGTCTGTTTGTTTCTGGAGTTCTCATCTTAACAAGAGAGTCTTGGCTCAGCTTCCCATTCCCTGTGTCCCTCCCAGACTAAAAGGTTCAGGGCTAGGAGTGATTTTTTGTAGTGGGCTGTGGGGTGCAAGTGCTTCAGAGGTAGTGGGTGTATCTTAGCAGTGCTGAATTTCTATTTCTCAGCTTTGTTCTTCTCAAATACTGGCAGGCATGGTGCCAAAGGATCAGCAGAGAGCAGCCAGCTCCTTTTTCTCAGGAAGATTTTTTTCCCTTCTGGACATTTGTTTCTGCAGTGTCCAAGCTATATAAAAAGGAATATAATTTCAAATGGGTCCTGTTTCTAGGAGCCCAGATGGACCTTTTTCCTTCAAATAACCAACTCAACAAATTCTTTATATAGAACCTTGTTAATTAAAGCTATACCCCAGGAGGATAGGCTGGAGATGCTGTTCAGTCTCCACCTCTCTTACTGAACTCCACAGTGGTTTTTGAGGCATTCCTGGTATCTCACCCTGATGGCAATTTGTGCTGTCTGAGATTACATGACGTGAGCAGAATTGAAAGGAATGATGGGGAGCAGCAAGTGTTCCTTCACTCATTAACTACAGCAAGGTCTGTGGCTTTGCTGTCTGCATTAAGGGCTTTTTTAATATTCCCCATCACCATCTAGTGACCTGCAAGGGAGCAGCAGTTTATCTAGCCAAGAGATTCTGTCAAATTTGCTGCACTGAGATAGGTATCAGTATCAAAATGCTTCCAAAACCAGGATAAAATCCATGGCAAACTTGCACTGTCTGCCTACCTTTACATGGTGCAATCTAGATTTCAACTGCAAATGCAAAACCAATGTGTTTTTCACATAGGAGGGATGAAAGATTCTGCTTTCCTTCCTTTTATATCATCATCTTCCCACCCAGACTAGATACTTATCAAACATCTGTCTTCTGTTTTGATTGTGTCCTGAGATCATGGAGTTTAAGTGGAAATGTGCTGGCTGGGCAGGAAATGTTTCTCCATTGTGCATGAAGGCTGTTTGTCTCTCTTAAGCCAATCTACAGAAGGAAGGGGAAAGTGGAGGAAACAAAAATAGTGTTGGTTGGATATGGGAATGCGATTCATTCTTTGCATCCAGCCCATGTCAGTCCATGCCACCAGCTGATGCTTCTGTATCATCAAAAAATGTAGAAGCAAGGAACCCCAAACTTCTTGAGCAAAGAGCAAAAGCAAGGAACCCCAAACTTCTTGAGCAAAGAGCAAAAGCTGCTGTTGCTTTGACAAGGGATCGACTTTCCCAGCTGCTTGTGGGAGCAGCCTTGGAGAGCAACATTGAGCAGTGCATTACAGATCTACACCCTGGATATCAAATCAGAGAGAAAGGGCATTTACTGTCACTCGCAGGGTGCCTTTCACCCTTCTAGTTGTCAGAGCATTCAGGAGCATTAAACAGCAGGTCTTTGTCTGGCAAAAGAAAACACTGCCTCTATCAGAAGCTCAGGCAGGAGTGGCAAAATCACTGTGAAGAATGGCTGGAAAGAAAAGCAATAGGCACTTTCACCAGCCCATCCTCAGATAAACTTGTCATGGGCCCTGATTCTTGAAACAGCACCATGTCATCTACTTTAGCACCTTCAAACTGCTGATTAGCATCATCATCCCACTGGCAGGCTGGGCTGGCCAGCTGCTGCCTTTGATGCAGTTGCAAAGGAGCTTGTCTTTCCCACAGGAATTGGCAGTCGGGCTGGCTTCAGTTTGTCATGTTTGTCTACTGTCATCCACATTTAGAAAGAGGGTGGGGTGGGCTTTTTTCTATTTGTGTTTCTGCTTTATAAGAATATGCAGTTGCTTAAGATCCATTTGGTTGACAAAGTGTTTTGCAAACAAACTGTACATGGGAATCACTTTGTTCGCTGCTGAAACGCAAGGCAATAATTTTTATTGTGGAATCTCGAGAGACAGATGTGGTTCAGCACAGCACGACTTTAAGGATTCAGCTGACTAGAGGTGGGATTACTACCATATTTAAAGCAAAGCATACATTCAAAAGCTTTGAGCTGAGGTTTATTCTGTGCAAATATTTGACAAGTGGCCTCTCATTTAAGTACAAATAAAAGTATTGAAGCTTGCACCATTTATAGCTGTTGGCAAAAGAAAATTGTTTCTAAACAAGTGTCTGTGAAGTGTAATGGTTATTTCTCCCCCTCATAAGTTCCTTTGTTATCTTGCTTGCCCCATTGACTCTTATAAAGAAAAGTGTGTGGGAATTTTATTTATTCAGTCCCCCTTTTAATGTTGTCTGAACTTCTGATCTTTAGTGAGAATTTTTATGTCTTTTTGCTTGAAATCAGCTCTGTATCAGTTGAAGTTCTTTGAGCTTAAATGACTAATACAAGGCCAGATGAGGTTTTTCCTTGCTCCTGTTCCCCAGGTGTTCCTGAACAGAGATGTTCAACCCCTGGCCTCATTTCCATTCATTGTAATGGAGTGATAACAAAACGCATGGCCGACTTCTCTAATTAGTCTCGTGTTCCTCAAGGTCTTTTGTTGTTGCCTGCTATTATTTCTTATAGTTTAGCTTTTTGGGCTTTGTTGGTATTTCCCTAAACACCCCTAATAGTTCTCCCCATCTTCCAAATTATCTCTTTGGGCATGAACTGATATATTGCAAACAAAGCAATGCAATATTCATCATTAATTGATCATGATCTCTCCCGGTTTTGTTGTTGCTGTTGGGTTTTATTTTAATTCCCACTCTGTTTAGGGGAAATTGTTTAATTTTATTCAATACCCTAACTTTTAAGTTTTTATTAAACTATAATGCAGATGTACATTCAGTGCAACTTTCATGAGTTTGTTTTCTTGTTGATCTCATTTTAATTAAAATAGGGAAAGCATAGAAAGGAAATTAGAGAAGGAATAAAAATAAGCAGTTGGTTGTCCCACAGTTCTACTGGGAGGAAAAGGTAGGGGATTTTACCTTTAAATGCAGTATATCATTCTTCTGCTCTCCAAAAACCATTAGAAAAGTGAAGAAAAAGGACCTGTGTCTGTAGAGGATGGAAATCTGCAGCTCTTCTCACAGTGAGAATCAGCCTCCCAGGAGACACCGTCTCAGACCAGGTTTGTTCAAGGGAACGCTTATTGTGTGGAATTGTGTCAAATGGTGAGGTGGGGTATAAAGAGATAATCAGAGTCCTCCAGCACTAATTATCTGTGCTCTACAGAAATCCCTATCTCCGTTCAGATCCTTTTTAAAGGAAAATCTCAGAGGAAACAAGTGAAGTCGGGTTCTGCAAGTGCCAGTTGAGATGGTAGAGAACAGGAAAGTCGTGGATTAAAGCGAGAGACTTCTCGAGACCTACCATAATATTTGACTTGGTTCTTCCCGCCCTCTCTTCTTCTTTTTGCATTCATGCATTGAAACATAACAAAAAATCTCTGCATTTCTCATGCCTCCTTTATTCTGAAATCTCTAGGCACTTTGCAAATATTAACTGTAAAATTTCACAGTTATCTACCCATCTATCCAATCTCTCTCAAAGCATTTAAGTTTTCCCAGCACAATTCAGAGGGATGACGATGAACAGAATATAATAAATATCAAAACAGTTTTCAGCAAAAGCAAATCATTTAATCTATTAGAAAATGATGAAGGACTCATGATTTAGCATTTGAAGAGAGTCAGGACAGCAGCTGTCAGGAAAAGGGTAATTGCTGTTTGACCAATGTCCAATGATAAGATTCAGGATCAAGATTATTAGTATTTTTCTATCAAAGGCATTAAAGTTTGCAAATAATCACATTTGTAATTTGCTCTTGCAAATTCAGAGGGAGAGAATGAGGGAATCTTGGGGGCAAAGTAGTGAGATCTTGAAAGAGAACATTCCGGAACAGTAAATCTAAAGAACATTTTCCTACCCAGCAGGAGGGAAGAATAAAAGCAATTTGAATCAGTGTTAACCTTTAAATCAGAAATATCACTTGGTGCATGTTTGTACTTGAGGATTCTCTATCACTGTTGCTGAATATAGGACCCAACTACATTAGAGATACACATACAAAGTACTCAATTTAAGTGAGCACAGATAAGAGGCAGGTCTTGCCACTTTGATTCATGCCACCAATAATTTCAAACACAGTACGCCCTGAGTACGGTGCTCCCGAGCACAGAGAGGTGCAGCCCGTTTCTGTATTTATGGGGAAGTATTAACATTCTGCAGAATGTCTCTCAGTCGTTAGGGACACCCGCATGGGTCTGTCAGTGGTTTTGATTTTGGGCAGGAATGTGAAAAGCAGCACGGGATGTTGGAAGTCAGGTTTGTCTTATCCTCAATGTCATCTCTTGGTGTGGAGTGAGCAGAAGGAATTCCTTCATGGAAGGGGCTAGGATGACAACAGGTCCTTATTTCAAAGCTTGACTATCTCAATTTTCAATTCATGTCATCGACTCCTAGGTATTATTCACCACAAAACCCAAATCAGTGCAGTTTTACTCCAAACCTTTCCTGATATCTTCAGCCAGGAGACTGGTCTAACCCATGGATGTTAGCACATTAATTTGCTTTGCATTCCATGACTTGTGTCTTAACTGACCCAGGCTGTTCTCTTTTGCCATATGGTTCTCCCAAGAGGGCCTGGTATTAACAATATTAATATATAGTCAGATCCAGCTGTTTGGAAATACACTCATGAATAGAAACTGATCAAATTGCCCTGGCACAACATGACTGCCTGCTGTACTTTGCTTCTCTGCTCTTTGTCCTTACATTTCCTTCAACTTGAAAGTACATTACATTCAACGCTTACTAGCCAAAATCCCTATCTCCAGGGCAAATTCAGACATCTGTCAAAGGTTAAGAGGTAAATGAGGAATCATCCCAACAAAATTAAGGCTAAGAATTAAAAAGAACCAATAGTTCATTCAGTAAATCTGCAAAATAATTTGCATCTCAAATCTTAGACAAGCAGAGCAGCAGTGTAATTTCTGTCTGTAGATTCACCACTGTGATGTTCATTATCTGATTATCTCTATCTACAACCTTCCTAGTGCTAATGCACATTGTCTTCCTGAGTCCTGAATTAGTGAAATGTGTCTGACACTAAATTTGCAGGTAATTGCTATGGCTCCCCTCAATGAAATGTCTCTTAGGACACTCTTGGAAATTAAATGTTCCTTCTCGAGCCATTATTTGCTGACTCTATCCCTATCTTATTAAATAATTACCAAGTAAGAATGTGTAATTTGAAATATGCATGTCATGTTTGGGTAATGAGAGAACCAGGCATTCTCAGTGGATTAATGACAGCAAAATATTGCCTTATATTCTCTTGAATAAGCCCCTTCCCAAGGTCCTGCTAGGACCTAATCAGAACTGACCACCCATCTTTGCATATGATGCCTCTCGATGCTGCTTTGAGGTGTCTGTCTTGAGTCCTTACAACTCCTATGGAGGAAACATGGGGCTAAGGGATGCCCTTGGAGTGTTATGAGCCTTGACTGAAGGATTTGAGCTTTGATGATCCTCATGGGTCTTTTCCAGCTCCAGATATTCTATGGTTCTGTGGTTCAGATTTGTGTTACGCTGGGAAGTTTTGTTCACGGTGGCAAATTTAAGGCCTGCATATGGTGCTTGAAAGTACAAAGCCTACATTTCCAATATTTAAAATATCATGTGCTCTATAAAGTTGATCCCACTACAATTCTCAAAATGTTTACAATGAACTGTAAATATTCATAGCAGTGTGATTTCATTGAAGTTACCAGAGATTTACACAGCAATAAGCAAGACCATAATCTAGTCCTTTTGTCCTTTCACTAAAGGATTTTATAAGGTAGTGATCGAATCTGAAGATCTTTATTCAGTTATAATTAAACCAGACAAATTAGAAATTCTTCTACTTCAGTCAGATTTTGGCGCAAGTTGAATATGAAATGTATTAATTTTCTGCTTAAAATAAATTCCCTTGTTTTTGATCATTATTTGTTTGCTTTAGCTTCAGCTCCGTCTCCTTCCTCAGCCCAATGACACTTTGATGGCTCAGTCTTCATTTTAATAGTCATAGCTTGAAGAAATTGAATATGACTAAGGAAGAAATAGAGGTGTCTGTTTCTCATATCTCTGCTTGGGAAGGGCTGTGCCTGATATCAGCCATGTGCCTCTTAAAGTCGGATATTTTTTATTCTCCAGCAACTCTGTCTTCTAGAAATAAACACTTATTTGTATAAGCTGAAACAAATCCTATACTTCAGCATCTTATCTATGTTTGTAAATTCTAGGAAACAGATTTCCAGTTGTCACTTAGATGTTTGGGGTTTTTTGTTCCTTCAACCAAAACCTTCCTTGATTTATTTTGTTGCTTGTTTCTAGCAAAGAAGTTGTTTTGTCTGCTTGGGTTCTGGTATATATGCAAAGGCAAAAGTTGTTATCGTCTGCAGAAGCAAATGTGAAGTGGAAATCCATTAATGTGGTGGCCTGGCACGCCTCCGTGGGAAACATATTCAACAAGAAAGCATGTCATCTTCCACGTTTGGGTTCTCTAGTTTGTTGGGAAAATAAAAGCCATGGAAAGTGTAAATGGGAAACTTGATCTCTATTTCAGCTGGCATTATTTCTTACAAGAGCAAGGGAAAAGCTTTTTTCTTAGTATACTGTTGGCTGTTCTTTAATGTGGTTTTCTTTTCTTTTGCTTTTTGTGTTTTTCACACTTGCTCATGTTGTGAGAGCTGTTCCTCTGTGGCTGTACTGCTCTAGCAGTCAGAGCAAATTTTTTTATTCCTGCCTTATGCTGGTGGCTTCATGTTGTGTAAAAGGTTAGTAAATTGATCCTTCAACCAAATGATTCTGGAATTTCCATGTTCCTGTGTAGGGTCCTGTTACAGACATCACCAAAGTAAGGGCTCTTTTTAGCCATTAATAGATTTTGGCAATGAGCATTTCCATTGTTCATCTACAAAGAAAACCATAACAGAGTAAGTTACTTAAGAGATTATGAGCATGCTCATACCTCATATTTCCCTTCACTGTGGATATTTTGCAAGAAAAGCTCAGGTTCACTTGTCTTCTAGGAATATATATATTTACATATGCATACAAGTGTGTGTGTAGCTATAGAGAGGGGGAAAATATAGAAATCAAAGCATATAAATACTTGCCTTCTAAATCAAACTGTCACTTCCTCCAGGGGTTATGAAGTGTATTCATTTAGTGGAATAGTTTGTTTTGAACTATTCAGTGAGGGAATCCACTGTGAAAAAGTCTAGTTCTCATTAGTGTGAGGGGGAAGGGAATCTACAGTGCAAAGAATGAAGACAGTATCTCAAAATTTTCATGGAGCTTTAGTGCCAGAGCTAGGAATGACCTGCCCACTGCAGAACTTGATCTCTCCATGGTCTGTAAGATTGCAGTAAATAAGCATTTGTCTGAGTTAGTTAGTGACAGGAGGGAAATGTATTTGTTCTTGTACACCATGGAGTGATCTACTGTTTGTAAGCAGATTGTAAGTGAGGAGCTGTAGAACAGCATTTCTGGCTTTTTGCCTCAGTTAATCATGGAACAGAGCAGACCCTGAGGCCCTGTGCAAATTTTAGGACCCATGAAAACTGAACAGTGAGTGAACGTAAATTAACTGGTCCTCTCGGGGATTAAAAAGACAGGCTCATTATTTTGTTTTTCATTCTGCTAAAAGGGCCGGTTTCCAGCAAGAATTGTAATAAAAAGAAATTATAGCTCTGTCTGAGGTAATTTTCTGCCAGTTGCACTACCTGATAGGTCTCCAGATGTTAGGGAGCATCGTTCAGCCTGGAGCACAAGGTATTCCAAGGATCACCCCACGGATCTATCGCCCTTGGGTCTTTTACTAACAACATTGATCTGACTGGTATGAGAAGGTGGAGTATAGAAAGGCCAGAGGAAGGTTTCCTATATGTTTGATATACATTATACTTCAGAAAATGTATTGAACATCTGTGTACAATATATGTGGCAATAGAAGAACCTTCTTTTCTAAAATATTTCAAAATTGGCCATTTTCCGTGTAACTTTAAATATATGGCATGTACTTGTATGCTTGACACAACATTCTGAATATGTTCTCCTATATTCAAAGTGTAATGGGTGAGATTCATCACAGGAAAAGAAACATTTTCCATGTAAGCAACGCTAGTGAATAAATTATATGGCATTCCTGCATTGCTTGCTATTATTATTTGATCTTTGCAGTTTAACTAGCAAGCAAAATTGCTTCTTACTGAATTTCTGTGTTTGTAGCTAAGGTTCCTGGGCTACCTAATAGCTGTTTGGAGAGCAATCCTGAAAGAGCTGGAATATTGCTCTGGCTCAGAATGGGCAGGTGCCTGTGCTAGCAGCCCTGTGACAGAACTGCAATCAGCTTGACTGGTTCATGCAATGTTCTTTTCACTGGAGTTGGCTGAGGGTCAGCGGGGTGAGACAGTGAGTTGTTCTGCATTTGTAAATAGCATGAGCCACAGAACAACACAGCTGTGGCTGAGGATTCTGTGTCCACACTGTATTTCAAGGGGGTTCCCTTAGGTCACTCTAGTCCAGCTTTACAGAGTGAATACTTGTTAGTGGTCACAGCATTTAAATGGCCCTGGAGCATATCTTCAGCTTAAGCATCATCCAAAAGGAATCTGGTTAACACACCCCAAAGAAACCCAACTAAGATCACTCCAAAAGGTGGTGAGTTAAAATACGGTAAAGTGGGAACAGTCTGGAGATTCAAGTTCAGGTTGGATGGGGCTCTGAGCAACCTGATCTGGTTCATGTCCCTGCTCACTGCAGATGACCTTTAAAAGTCCCTTCCACCCCAAACCATTCCATGCTCTTTAAAAGGACAGACCTGACACAAAATAACACATATATGCAGGTGGATCAGCTGTCTAATAGGAGAATTGTTTCATCACTTATTTAAAGAGGTAAAAGGTTACTAACACCACCTTAAAAGCAGTCAGAGCATTGACTGGCGAGCGGGGAAGTGGAGTGTGCTGACTGAGAGCACTCCTGTTTTGACACTCAGTACTGCTTGTTTTCCTCGTCCTTGTTTGTGTGGATAAGGGGATGTTCCCAAAAGCAGGGCGGTCAATTAAACCTGCCCCAGTTACAGTAAATGCAAACAGGTTCTTTGTTTAATTATTGCCATCTTAAATTGAACAGTGTAGGCACTTATTCAACTGGGTGGGCACAATAGGAGGTAATGGCACTTTGCAACAATTGTCCTAATGAAGGATGATGGGTTTCATTCAAGGTAGTGGGATTTACTAGGGACACTGGGGTCTCTGCCAGCACATCCTATTACAGGATCAGGACCCTCAACAATAAATGGTTCACATTCTTGGAACTAATGTCTCTAATGGGAATAACAGAAGTGGAGATAATAATAATGTATTACCTCGACCACAGGAGTGCATTGAAGGATTAATTGAATAATGGACTAAATTTATCTCTGATGCAACTGTGCTGATCTGATCAGCAGGATTTTACCTTCACGTTAATAAAACACATGAAAAAATAATCTTTGCAATTCTCATTTTGCTGTTATTATTATTAATGATTGTCTTATAAAACCAGAATGCAATTTAGCAGTCTGGTTTGCTTCAGATAAAAAATTTGAAGTCTTAGTTGGAAGCTACCCCAAACTTTTGTCTAAAATGCTGATTAACAACCTCAAGGGAATGAACTTCCTTGCAAGATTTCAACACTGCTGCTTAGTTTTGGGCAAAGCAAAAACAGTGTAAGAACAAGACTTTCCTAAGGATTTATTCTCTCTATGTTGTGTCAGCTAAAATGTAATACAGGGAACTTAACAAAAATGTGTTTTCTCCAGCAATCATGTAAATGTCTTATAAGCGTGTACTGTCACCTTTCTTCCTATTGAATTGTGCCTGAATCCATCCAGTTTCTCATTTCTCTTTGATTATTCACAGGAACACGTTACTTGAAATTTATACTTAATACTATGAGAAAGTGGCTTTAGGAATAAGCTAGTGAAGGAACACACAGGATCTGCTGTCTGTTTAACTCATGCCAATGTCAGGAATAACTGGTTGACATTCAATGACTCTTCCAGGGATATGGAAGGACAGCTAAATTTTTGTCTTTTGAATTTCCAAAGTGGTATTTTGGAGCTGAAGAGCAGCTTAAGCATACTTGTTATTTTCTTACTTGGTTTGGGGTGCCTCGATGCTTTTCCATAAATGTCTGCAGAATTCCTGCTTTTTCTCTTAGATTGTCAGTTGTCACCATTTGAGCCCTACTGACACATTTTTCAATGCACAGGTTAACCTGAGGTGTTAGTGCACTGCAATCTGCACATTGGCAGGGAGAGGAGAATGAAAACACAGGCAGAAATTACAGGATCTTGTTGCAGAAATGGATGATGACTGCTGAGGGCCACAGAAAGTTTCTCTTGGAAGATTTCTGCAGCAGAGGCTGATAGGGTCTAGAAAAGTGAATGTTGCTGGCACTGTCACCCTATGGTTTCCTGTACTACTTACAAGTGAAAGTGCTGAGAAAATTATCTGTTGCTTAAACATCTTCTGGAATAAGAACAAAACCTCATTTCCTTCAGCACTCCAGTGCCTGGCTCTTGCTTTAGTTGGGCAGGCCAAAGGAAGCATGGCCAGTGCACCTTGGTGGATTGGGGAAGCAGCCACACAATGTGAGTGTCCCACAGTGAGGATGGATATGCTCAGGAGGTGACAAATTAAAATGTTTTAATCCAATTTATCCAGAAACCATCTGCAAAACTCAAGCTGTCAAGGTCAGGTATGTTGGCATTGTGTCCATCTATGCCTGACCTAGAGTTGACCCTCTGCTTTATGTGAGACGTGAAAGAGAGGAGGAGCTGGAGCAGGGGGAAAGGGGAACAGTTCTGTGATTGGAAACGGCGAACACTGAGTGAAGGGAAGGTAAATCCTGTTTCCCCAGCTATATCCATTCATTAAAGATCAGTAAAGTGTTTTCTATCAGCTGTCGGTTCAGAACTACTGCAGTAAATAGACTTGAAATCTCCATGGGATGTTCAAGAGAAACAAACAATAATAGCCAACACTTTCCTTTGAGCCTTCCCCATCTCAAGGCAGGGGTGGGAAGATGCATTTAAATTCTTACGCTCGCTGCCCAAAAAACAAGGTCATGGAGAAATAGTGTGAAAATGACAATTGCACACTGGGAACATTGTCTTGGTTTGAATCAGGCTTCTCATGCAGAGATTACACCGTATCAAATTCAGGTCTTGCACAGCCTGAAACACCTTGCTAACAGTAATGTTTCCAAGATCATTCTATATTCACGTACAGGAATATGTAAATTTCTAAATTCAGGCACTATTAGCAAAACCATTTAAAAAATAATGTCACTGACACTTGTCATGCAAATATGTGTGTTAGACCAGTGATTTTTTTTTAGTGTTTTCTTTTGTTTTTTGTTTTGTTTTGGGTTGGTTTTTTTGGTTTTTTTTGTTGTTGTTGTTTGTTTGGGGTTTTTTTGTTTGTTTGGTTTTTTGTTTTGTTTTTGGGTTTTTTTGGGTTTTTTTGGTTGGTTTTTTAGGGTTTTTTTTTTTTTTACAAATTTCCCAGACACTTGGGATTTCCAATGCCTTTCTGCAGTCTTCTGCTGGAAACAGTGACATTCCTTAAACCACAGTATTATGGGCTCCTAGTCCTGCTCCATGGGCAAAAGTCTCCCGCAGTCAGGAAATTGGAAGGAACTGCTAGATTATTTATTTAAGTTTGCTCTGGGATAACTATAGGGAGGGGACTTCAACATGAACAAGCTTTAAGCTGACAGAGGGTGGGATTTCCCAAGTTTTAGCTTCGAAGGCATTGTTGAAAATAGTGAATATTTCAACCCTGAGCATGCTACAGCAATTTACCCTTTGTGCTTCCCCCCTGTCCAGGGCATAAACAGAATGGCTGTGAGTCCATCTTCCTTGTGTGAGCCTGCTCTGTATAATGCTGAAGTCAAATAGGGGCAAGTGGGAAGGATTTGCGTGCCTCAACACCACTTTAACGTGATTTAAGCCATTATACATGATCCATAAGCCCTTGGGCATATCATCCTCATTTGAAATTCCTGCTTACCTTTTTACAAGGGCTTCTCTAGAACACGAGCTCCTTAGGCCCTATTTTGCCCGTTTGCAGGATGTGTATTTACAGAAAACACAACATTAACAGTTTCTCTGAGCGTTCTGCGGCTCATTCGAGTGCCTAAGGTCAGCCTGCCAAGGCACTTCCTCTGTGCCTGCCTGTATCCGTATGCATTTAACAAGCTGACTCAGGGAATTCCCAGCCATTTCAGGCTCAGAGGGTTAAGAACCTGCCCTGAAAGACCAAGTTCTTACTTAGACATTTGTGTCTGGGTTGCTGTGCTTGGCTCTGTAGCTGTTACTCATTGGTTTTGCTGAAAGCTGGCTGGGTCATGCAGTGTCATCGCCCTGGAAGGAAATGGGATGAATCCCAGGGTCTGCTTTCTGCTGGCAGGGGTCTGGTGGCAGTGGGCTCTTGCATGGTCTTAAAGCTGGAGAAGACAGAAACTTTGGCCCTGGTGGCCCTGCTGTTGCTCCTGTGGCCTGTGGTGCAGGGAACAGGCGTGTTGGAAAAAATCATGTGTTGCTGCGGTTTAAAGGTGAAGCTCGAGAGTTTCTTTTTCTTTAGGTGAAACCCTGGAAGGGGAGAATATCACCCTCAGAGAGGAGCAGAAATTGTTTTCTTGCGTTATTACCTTGGCTTTCTAGCAGGCCCTAGCCAGCATTTTGCCATGTATGGCTGAACATTACATTCCCAGCTTATTCTTCATTTCATTCTCCTGCCAGTATAAGCAGGAAAACTGTAAGAAGAGCATTTAATTGCCATCGAAGGTGAGCTCTTATTTCTGTGTATGCCACACACTTCCACCACGACCTCTGTCAAATCATTGAGTTTCTCTAGATTCCATACTGAGGCTGCTAAGGTTTTTTTTGAGTTACCAAGTGTCTGTTTAATGTAAACATGTCTAGGCCTTAAAATTAAGGCGATCTCATCTCGAAGGGAGCCTTGAGGCACAACTGGTACATACATCAATAACAGATATGTATTTTTACAAGCAATCTGGACATTAAGGGTTTATTATATGCCAACAATGTATCAATGACTATAACTAACTGTTTATAAGGCAGTGGAAAGCCCCAGGATATTTCAGATTTGGCTTTGAGCCATAGCTTGCTTCCTACAAGAAAAGAGAAAGTAAAAAAAAAAAAAAGAAAAAACGGGGAAGGAAATCAGCCTGTAAATATTTTCTGAGCAGCGTGAGCAAGGCGAACCAGACAATTTTGTTTTATCCACTGGCTAAGGATTGGAATCTGGTGGTGTTGCCAGAGATCTTGTTGCTACCTTTATGCTAGCAGTTGTTTATTGTATATAGTGGTGTTATTAATTCGTTGTTGCATTCATGAGGGTTTAACAGCACAGCAGTGACAGTGTAGGATGCTATAAAAGATCTCCAGGGCCCTGTGAAAAAACAGGGGTAGGCAGCAGTGGTAGTGTTGTTAGGAAGGATAAAACAATTGTTCTTCCTTGGGTCTCCCCAGAGGACTCCAGCAGGGACACAGCCAGCCAATAACGAATTTTAAAAAGGCTTCTTTAAGCACTCAATATGTTCATAAGTCCACACACACTAATGCAGTTAGGAAGTCTCATATGATCAATGCAATGTGTGTGCAGATGGTGACAGTAAATGTACAGGAGAGCTGTGGAAAAAGATTAAATAAATGTTATCAATGTGATTCCAGTGGTGATAATGGGAAATGAGACCAAGAAGTATTACAAAGAAACAGTGACGTGAAACCTTTTGGGGAGGGGAGTGATTACAAAGGAAACAGCACTAATTTAGAGAACTAATTATCATACAGGCTTCACACCATCCAAAAAGGAACCTGGAAGCCATTAGCAACACACCCCATGGTTTTGCTCAAGTAGGGGATTAATGGCACAGGGTCCATAAAGGCAGCAGCAGTAATGAATCTCCTTAAACAGTAATGATCTCCATGACAGATATTTCAGAGAACTGCATTGTCAACCCTCCTATGACTGTCTTTTGCTTCGTTTCTAATATTGTCTTGGAGAAAAAATTGAGGTTTCCCTTGCAGCTCTGTATGTAGCTTTTCCCCATCGTGGCCAAATGAGGAAATGTTTTATGGATAGTTATGATGGATCCAAAACCTCTCATCGTAGGAATGAGGTAATGCTGCTTAAGAGTCCTTGAAATTCTGTGAAACGATGCTTTGGAGCACAGAACTGTGCTTTGCTGATAGGGAGTGTGCACAAATGCCCTGCCCCTGTGGCAGAATATTTCCTAGATTCCAGGGTTTCACTTTTTATCACAATATTTTAGAAGAGAATGTAAAACCTGGTTTGGGCTTGTCCATGGCTGGCAAGGCACTGGGTGATGCTCAGGGTGAGGGTGGAGGTGTCTGTGGGAGGTTGTTCCTCTCCAAGCCTGGCTGCAGTGAAGCAGCGAGTGCTGCTCTGTCCTGGCTGTGCCCCACAGTGGGCTGCAATGAGCCTCCTGGGCTGTCCGTCTCACACCTCCACCAGCACTAAATCCACCAAAAGAAAACTTTACTAAATATGCCATGTGTGGGTGCCACTCACGATAAACAGAGTCTCTGTTTTAATCTGCTTCAAATTCCATTTGCTTGTGATTACCTGAACAGCCCTTGTTTGTGCTGGCTTTCTCAGTCTGTTATTCGCAGATGTCTCTCAATAGACAAGCTTCCTTTCCAGTTTAATGTGTTTAAATTTTATAAATAAACTTTTCAGGGAACCGGTTGGTTACTGTTCCTCTTCCAGTATCAAAGTGTGTTGCTCTTCCTTTGTAATGTACTCCTACACCCTTTGATATCTCCTTTCTTCAGTTTTTAAACCAACCTTTTAAACCCAAGCTGACTTGTGGGGTTGGAAACAAGCTCGTGGGAACAAAACAGAGGCAGTGAATAGTTTAATCCACAATGAACCTCCCTGTCACATTTTTGTGTGATTTAGAGGAAAACATTTTGGTTGAAAAAAGGCTGTGTTGTTTGTACTGTAATAGGCTAAGGATCTAGATAAGACATTTATTAGACAAACTGATATAGACAAGAACAGAGACACAAGTGCCAGACTAGAGAGCTAAGTATAATTTGAGAAATCATCAGAGTTTTGTTAGAGGGATGAGTAATACCATCTCTGTGGGAAAATGCAGTTGGCAGAGGAGAGAGTGCTAGCAGAGGAAGAGAAAGGTGAAGAGGTAATTATCTCCTAGGAGAATGGCACAGAGAGAGACACGCTCAGCTCAGGCAGCCTGGGAAGAGAGAGAGAACATCACACACTGTGAAACCAACACCACAACTGGTATTTGGGGGTTCTGGAGGATGTAAAGAACTTCTGTCCCTAAGGAAAACATAACTAAAAAAAAAATGTAAAAACCATACCAAAAATTACTAAATAGGGCTTTTACCTAAAGAGGAGGCTCTTCTATTGAAGGAAGGAGCATTTTTAAATAGATTTCAGACCTAAATGCTGTGAAAAAACCCATCAGGATTGATGAAGAAAACCTCCTGTGACTGCCATGTACGGTGCTGCTCTGCAGCTCATGTGGAAATTCATTGAGCAGTTGCCAGTGGAAATAGATCTTGTCCTGCTTTAAAAAAGCCATTCTTCTTGATCCCAAAATTAAATTGGTCAGGAAAAGGCCAGAAAACTACCCACAGACTGTCCTCATCTCAGCAGTGCTACTTAATGACATTTTAAGCACTTCAAGCTACATTATCCTGTGTGGAAGAACAGCTCTGTGTCTCAAATCTCAGTTTAGGACATGAGAACAAGTTTAAATCTTTCTCGTTCCAGGCTTCCTGTCTGGCTTTCGGATGGGATTTGTTCTTCTCTCATTTTAGCTGTCAGGTCTGAGCTGTGAGGTGGGTGGGATGAATCTCTCTCTGGAGAGCCTGATTTCTGGCTGTTGACAGCAGGAGGAGCTTGTAAAAAAGACATTCAGCCTGTTTTTTAAGTTGCTATTTGCTAGATAGGTGAGAGCAATCCCAACCTTTGCCGATTGTCTACGTTTATTTATTTTTTCTTAATTGCTTTTTGTTCCTTATAAAGGAAGTGCCATACAGAAGTTCCTTATGGTAAAGAAATAAATGTATTGAAGTTTGTAGTGTAACAAGATGCTCTCCTAAGCTGTGCACCATATGTAACTTAGAAAGATGGATCGTTGTTTATGGTGGGAGTGTTTCTGTTTCAGAATGATTTCTCTTTCTTAAATCCCTTTTTCTGCTGTTGCTCACAAAAGCACAAAATCTTGCGCTGCAAATGATGCAGAAATCATCCCCCTTTTCCCCTTCTCTCTTAATTGTTATGTTCACACTTTAGATGAAGTGTCTGAGTGGAGGGTTTAATTTAGATTTAATAGGATAATTATTGCATGACAAATTAATGCCAAACAATTATTAAGTACATCTCTACTGAGGCTTCTGGAGTTTGTAATAGGATAGCTATCAGCTACCTGGTGGTTCAACTTCAAGAAGTCTGCTCCTAATAATCACAGCATTTATTTAACATACAATTTAAATACTGCTTTAGGTATAGCATTGTCAGAAAATAACTCAATTCTCCTGACACCTGAAAACTGGTAATGCCATTTTTTTTATTGAGGAGTTTTAGGGTGGCCCTCAGGGATGGAGATGGGATTATTGCTGGTGTTATCAGTACTGTCTGCACTACATCTTTGGAAAGAATTATTAAACCCCCAGATCTTCCCTTGTGCATTCCATATCATCTGCAGTCAACGGAATTGCTCCGGGGTAAAATTGATTGCAAAGAGTGAAGAATCAGGTCCTGGTTTGTTAATATGGTCTTTGTTGGACTAGGTATCCAATTAATTTGGGGTGCTGCAAGGTATTTCTTAAAACAAAATTACTTGGAACCGTGTGAAATTATTTTAACACTGAGGGTCAACTTCTATCTAAACTATTATTAAACTAACTAAACTTCTATAAAACTATCCCCTCAGAGCTTCCTGATAGAGGCAGAAATGGAGGGGTTGTCCATGAGTGTCCTGGGTCTTGGAGTCCTGGAGTCTTGCTCTGCCAGGTTGTGTCTCCTAAAACTACTGCAAGCAAACTGCAGTTTCCTCTCCCCTCTGCTAAGGATGAGACAAGAATTGTTGTCCTTTTCATGGGTGCAGCTCACCTCCTCCCTGGCTGGAAGAAGAAATTCCTTTTCCCATGGAGTCTTCCAAATGAGTTGCCCTGGGAAGGTTGTAGGTGCTCTGATGTACCTAATACAGATGTTTACAGCAAATCAGCAATTATTATTGATTGCTAATTATTAGCTCGTAAAACCACTGCTAGAGGAGATGGGGCTGGGGGAGACTGCAAAAATGGCAGGTGTCCTCTGCTGGTCTTATGCTAAAAAATCATTCAATGCCTGATCTAAACTCTGGCATAACTTCTCGACCTTCAAAATGTTCTGCAAAGCTCTTGTTTGGGTGGCTGGGGAATTTTTTGTCTTTTCCAAAAGGTTGGGACAGGGTGAGTGACAGGAGGGTAGTTTTGTTTGCGGCTGTGATGTTAATTTTGTGGCTGCAAACCTTAGCTGATTATCAGCAGTCTGGATAGTGAAACTGGCTGCCAGCCTGTCATTACATTTCGATTAGTGCTTTTAAAAACAGCTCCAAAAAAGAGTGCCCAGAGCTGGTATTTATTTATTTACAATGGGCTTACATTTGCAAAGGAATAAATAACATGCCTTCCCATGAGCTGAGAAAGGGAGGTTATTGCAAGGCACTCAGGGTAAGTACAACAGGAAGACATTTGGACCAAAAATACCTCTCTCTCTCCCTGCAATGCAAAGTAAATATATTGCTCTGTATGTCTTTGCATGTATATGTGTGTGCAAGGAACTGAAAAAAAATGTTATGAGAGCTTGCCCCCTTTCCTGCCTGTTGCCACTAGTTGCATTTAAAAACAGCAGGAGAGCATTTCCTCTCCTGTCACACTGGGCGGCTTGTCCCATCTTGGGAAGCAGCAAGCTTTTGATATGGCACTTGAGATTGATCAGATATTTGGAATAAATATCCCAACAGAAGCTTGAAATCTTGTTTTTGTGGTAGGGGCAGTGTTTGTGTCCTCTGGAGCTGCCTGGAGTACCCGTAGGACGTGAACTAGATTTGAACCTGGCTGTTTGCAGATTAACCTGTCCCTACAAAGATTCCTTTTTAGATCCCATTATTTATGAGGCAAGATTGTTCTTCCCCTCCTCCTTCCTCCCCACCCCTCTCCCAGGCTTCAAATCTTATTGCTGTGCCATCTAGTTTAATCTAACCCACAGCAATTAATGTCCTTGACTGGCAGTGTTTAAGCAGCAAACAATTTCATCCTGCAAATGGTAGTTTGCTGCCTGGAATATGAACAGATCTTTAACAGTTACATCAGACTATATTTCCCCATGGCAGTTGTAAAAACCTGCTGTATTTTGCTGCTACCTGTGGCAAACGCTACCTGTGACACAAACATTATTCACACGGTCGTTTAAGGAATTGCCAAAATCGCGTTTTCCGGAGTCGGGTGCTTGGCTTTGTGTTCCTGTGCCTGGTATTGCCTCTTCAGCACAGAGCAGTGGTGGGGATGATTCCTAATCCCTCATTGCCAAGAGGATGTGGGTCATGTCAAGGGAAATCCGAGCTGCTGGGGAGCACATGGAAATGTGCAAGGTGATATTTGACTTGGTGCTTTGGTCCCTCCCTGGGAGGATGGGGAGGAGGAAGGTCGGTGCTTTCAGCCTTGGGTTTGTCAGCAGAGGTCCCCAGTCCAGCATCGCTGCTGCTGGGGGTTTTTGTTTTGAGCACCTGTCTGGGGTGGTGCTGGGCTGTGCTCACCGGCAGCTCCTCAATCACAGCGGGAATCATTCTGCAGAGCACCCGTCAGAGCTGATCACCCACAGCCTGCTCCGAAACAGCATTGCCTTTTATTGCATTGTACCTGTGGCTCCCAAGCCTTTTCCCTCCAGTAACTTCTAGGAATGAATCTCTAAAAACTCACAGCACCTTGCTTTCAGATGTTAATCTTCCAGCTAATGCAAAGATGGGGAAAAGGCTGATTTGGAGGAATGAGGCTCCAGCTGCTTCTGCTGGCAGAAGGGACTGAGAGCCCTTACAGACAGTGCTGTTCTGGGGAAACTGATGGAAGAAACAGTAGTGTTTCCTGGTGGCTCTTGAAGCACAGGATCTGAATCCCAAGATGGTAAATGCAGTTGAGAAGTACTAATTATCAGCCCCAAGCAAATGAATCTATTTAGTGTGAGGCTGTGATTTCCTCTGAGAAAGCCCTTGAGAAATGCTGATGCCTTCAGAAGCTTGATTCCAGTGAAAAGTGGAAGCTGAAGCTCTCAGAGAGAGATTGCCTGAAGTTCATGGGTAGGGGATCTTAGGACATGGAGCCTCCATTATCCAGATTAACAGTTAACATTTTCCTACATCAGATTAAAATATATAGGCTCATTTATTATTTATTATCTTACTCAGCTGCTATTTCAACTGCTGCCACATCTGATAAGAACAGCAGAGCCTCCCAGGGGGCTTTTATCACAGAAGCAGATGATACCCATATTGCTGTAGATAGATAGAAGGCAGATGAATAATCTTTCATGGTCTGTCATTCAGGATAGTGAAACTATGGCTGATATCTCAGGGTAGTCTCCTCAACAGAAAAAGGTTCATTTTCTATCCCCTGGTATCACCTTTTACTACTGCTGAAACAAAATAGACACAAAAGGAAAATGTTTTAACACTCATAAAATCTTTTGCATATTTTCAAACTAACCAATCATCTGAAATTGGAAAGCAGAGTTACCTTTTTTTCAGTAAACACACAGATGAAGCAAATCATCTGATTTGAAGTCGTGTCATGTGTTTGTAGCATGTTCAGCTTCAGAATTAAAAGAGAAAAACCCAGTAGAGGGCTCCTTTAAAAAATATTGACGATACCCTTTCTGTGACACATAAGGCCAAATGTATTTTTATACTCCTTTATTTGCTCCCTGCGTATGGCTCATCTTCACAGAAATCTACACTCACCCATGAATATCTATAAAAATGACTGGGAAGATATTTCCCTTAGGGTATTGAATGGCCAGTAAGTTACAGGGTCTTGTGTACTGCTGTTTATTTCTTGACAAATTGTCATATTGTAACTGCTAAGCTGTTTTTTATTTAATCTGTGTGGGCCAACCACATTGCATTGCATTCTTAGAAATCATTTGAAAGATTGTAAATTCTAAAAATTGTAAATTCTGCAATTCTGAAGGGTTATACAGCATTATATGAGCAGTCAAGGGAGTTCCTGTGCTGGTGCCAGTTTCCTAATTCAAATGCTAGAGGGACCAAGCTTGGCTAATGCTTTACTTGACTAAATACTCACAAGAAGGGAGGAATTGGTGGCAAAACTCTCCAGCACACATATTGCTGTGAAGAGCATATTAAAAAACATGTACAGGAGTAAAGACGGGGCTTTGGCAAACAAATCTCCAGTGCTTAGCCTCATTTTTATATGGTTATAAATAATTAACACTGCAGAACATTGGTAACACTGCAAAAGCCAGTCAATAGCATTTTCTTTTCCAAAAAGGTCAGGTGGACCAAAAAATAAAAAGGGAGGAAAACAGCATTAAGGCAACACTTCTGGATTCTTACAAATAAATTGGTGAGGAAGGGGCTGGTTTTGCAATGCCTAAATCGGGATGCAGGCTTGAATTCCTGCGAAACCACCACAGAGCTGGATGTCTGAGAGTGCATCTTGCCCCAGGGTTCTCCTGGGTAGGGACAGGGTTGGGACCGTGTGTGATTCCCTGGGAAGGAGTGGAGGGGCTGAACAAGGCTGTGCTGCTCTGGCCACGCTGCAGTTCTGGCTGTGCCCACTCCTCATTTCTTCCCAGGGCCACCTGGCTCTGCAGAAATGCACTGGATCCTCACTGCTGTGCCACAGTGGGAAGCCTCAGCTCTGCCAGTCCTAAAAGCTGCTGAACTTTGAAACCTGGCAGCGTGTACCTGGTCACGGCGCCAGGAGCTCAACAGCTTAATGCCTCTCCACATCGCTGAGCACCATAATTCCCATCCTAATTATGACCTGGTCATTGTACGGAGAAAGGAAGCACGGCCAGACACAGTCCAGTTGTAATCCCTTAACTGCTGCTCAAATGAGCTGTCCTTGTGCTGTCTAATGATGCCAGATTACAGCAGGCAGGGAAAAGCCATGGAAAATGATCAATCTCTGTGCGACCTACAGGAAAGTGCTGGATGCTGAAACCCCCCCACGGGGTAACTTAGCTCACTCTGGATATTTCAGTCCCATCACTTTTAAAAAGTGGATGGGACAGTGTTTGGATATGCTCCTCTCCTCCTCTCCACAGGTCTGTAAGCTCCAGCAGCATGCACAGAATGGCACAGGGGGGAAAAACTGATGTTCCTTCTGTCTCAGGGAGTTTCTAGAACAGGGAAGATGCAGCAGTACCAGTGCTTTCAGGGAAAGCTAGCTGGTGCATTGGCTCATCAGCACCTGGGACCTGGGTGTAATCATAGAGGGACAACTCAAATCGTGACCTCCACAGCAGTGCTTTTACAGCCTCCTCAGGGTGAGCAAAAGTAAAGCCTTTTTGAGAAAAGTGGAGCAGGACATGATTTTTATACCCAAGAATAACACATCTTATATTTTCTTTGAGAATATGAACATTTCTACCCTCCAGAAAGTACTTTCTCTCTCCCAAACTCCCTCAGCTCAAATGATAGTTGGCAAAATGGGTTAAGAAGCCTAAATTTCTCTGACAGTTAAAATACAAGAACCTGAATAATTTATGCAGCTTCACCCCAAGTTACGAGGCAGACATCAGCCAGTGTGCTGCAGCCAGAGTTCCTTGAAATCCTACCTCAGCTTTGGGTATTTTATGTTTATTTTATTCAAGAATTATGGAAAGAGAAGTGGAGGAATATGAGCAAGTATACCCAAAATCTCTTCTAATTGAAGGTGACATGAGCTGAAATAATAATGAATCCCAGCACCTCTGTTAGATGCATTAGTCCTGTGTGTGCCTAAGGTGTTCTGCACACACACCAAACTCCTGCTAAAGCACTTCAGCTTATGCTGTTGTACCAGAAGAACCAAAATCTCCATTGTACCTTGAAAATTACTCCCCAGTGAGATCTTAAATATTAATCTCTTTCAGGTTATTAATCATGTAGAACACGATAAATCTATTTAGGCCATGGAGTAGAATGGAGACTCTCCTTTGTCACTGTGACAGAGGTGGGATAAGGTGTCTTGGAATGGTGGCAGTGGGCACCATCTCTCCTTTGCAGCTGCCTGCCTGTGGCGAGAGTGCTTTCCAAAATGCTGTGAGCACTGCCTGGGATGGAATAGCTGGGGGCAGAACCAGTGCCAGAGTCAGTGGGTGAGGACAGATCTCAGAATTTGCTTCTAGGGCACAGTGAAAAGCCCCATCAGGCCTGCAGTGAGGTGTGAGCCTCAGGAACCCTTGAGAGATCCTGCTTTCCCCTTCCCACCACTGCAGCGGATTACAAGCCACATCCATGTCAGACATGGGATGAGCTTGCATCATGTTCTACGCACGGCATCCCTGGAAATCTTAAAGATTAAAAATGTAGCAAACCATAAATATTTGAAATCCCCTGAAGCTGGCATATGTACTGTCTTTAAGCAGAGCTTTTTGATCTGGTATCTGTTTTTTCTGCAACAGCAACATGCCTCTTGCAAAGTTTTTTTTTTCGTTTTTCTTCCATTTCCCTTCTCTGGCAACAGAAAATTTCACATTGCTCTGGCACAGCAGGAACAGAACATCACAAATTCCATTTGCCCAGATGCACAGACAGGAGGGGAGGCTTCAGCCTCTCCTGACCCCTGTGCCAGCCCTCTCTGTTTCCTTCTTGTCTGGATTTTACCTGAGTGTGTGGTGATCTGATGGCATGAAGGATGGCTAGGTAGCAAGGTTGCCCTCTGCATCTGCACAGGAATGGGTCTAAAATGGGGAGACTTCTTTTTGCTGAGCACTCAGGAGGTGCAGGGCAGCATGTGCTGTCTGCCCTGAGATCTGCTCCTGCAGGACCTGCCCCTAGGTCCTTCTGAAGGGTGTGGGAATCTCTTCCCAGTGTTTAATCCAAGAGATTCTGGTGGTGGTGTGGTGGAAGGGGCAGTGCTTAGCTCTGGCATTCCTCGCATTAATGGAGACAAGTGGTGCATGTTGCAGCATCACTCAAAGCACCCTCTGAGCTGAAGTTGCTCTTGGACAGCCTGGGAAGACTGGCAAACGTTCCATGGCAGGGTGGACAGACATTTTCTTGAATTTTCTCTGACTAACGCTGGGAATGTAATCAGGCTATCTCCTATGTTCTGTGCATCTGCTCTAATAAGCACTCTCCTGTCTGTCGAAGAGAAGAGCCAGGAACAGCACCAAAAGAAATTCCCACTTGCATCCAAATGAGTGTTGCCTGGGGGGAGGAAGAACATATTCCTTCCCTTGACTTATAATGAGAGGGAAGAAACAAATCAGAGTTTTGCAATGAAGTAATACAATTTTTATAGCCCAGGATTCATCCAGTTACCCTGTATGACTATATCCAACATTACCCCAGGGTGTCCCAGCATTGTCCTGCAGTGATTCTCCCTCAGGAGCTGAACTCTGCAGACTTTGCTTTACAAGATATCTCTCTGGAGCTGGAGATTGGCAGCTGTAGTAATTCTCATTAGCAGGCTCATTAGCCTTGGATATGGATCACCCTGTAGGGGGAGACAGTGGTTCTCCCTGGTAAAACATTTTATGTGATCAAAGACAGGGAATATCTCACCCTCGTTTCCTTACAGTTAAGCTGAAATGCAATTATGTTCTTCCCGAGGCCAGGGAATAGGGAGATAATAGCAAGCACTGACTTTCCCCTGATGAACTTCTTTTCCGAGCAATTTTTCAGAAGGATTTCCCCACCCACCTTTGCTCTGCTGATGCTGCAGACAGACCTCTAAGGGCACCTCAGGGTTTGGTTCTTTCTCAGCCTATTGCTATTTTTAGCCTGGTTTCCCAAGCTAAGGATCCATAATCATGTGCTCCCTCACCTTTGGTCTGGCAGTGCCTCAGACTTCCTCTAATGTTGTGTGAATTAATTGACCAATTTTAGCCATTCTGGACAGCAGAAATGATGTTTCTTTGAGTAGAACAGGCAAAGGAGAGAGGTTTTCATGTTTCTGTTAATGAGGGTTGCCGTGAGCATCACCTGTCCTGCTCAGTCTAGATGGCTGGTCAGCACACACACAGGCCTGACACAGACTGGTCATTTCTTGCCTTGGACAAGTGCCATGGGAAAGAAAAGGAGGGGAAGACTTCAGTGCTAAGAAAGGATTATGTGTGAGGGGCACTCGTGAAGAAGAACTGGGCTCCTTAAAGCCAGCAGGGATATAGGACACTGATCCACTGGAGAAGGAGTTTTATTTGTTTCCAAAATCTGCTGCACTGCTGATGGTGGTAGAAAGGATTTCTGCTGTTAGAAGATGTCCTAAGGACATTATTCAATGTCATACCAAAGACACCAGACGTACTCCCCATTTAACTCTTCCTTGGAAGAACCTAACTAGGAGAAAGACCTCACTGCCCAACAACATCTCAGCTCCCTCGGAGATTTATCTAAACTTCATCTCCTATAATTCCCAAACTTCCCTTGCAGACATCAATTAAGAAGATCTTCAAATGCTTCCTGTTTAGCACTCACAAGCACTGCTAACATAGACAGCTGTCATCTGCAGGCCAGCAAATTGCATTGACCCACTCGCCAATGAGCAATGAATTCCCTTTCTTGTCTCTCCATAGAAAGCCAGGGTTGTGCCTTCATCTAATCCTCTGTCCAACTCACACCTTTTTTGACCTTCTAACAGCTTTGCAATCAAGATCCAGTTTTGGCTCAGGGCTTATTTGAAGTTGTAAACCTTTTTGGGTGTGTGGGGAAGTTGTGGTACTTCAAGGGGAAAGCAGCAGTGTTACTGCTTCTTTGTCCTTTTGAAGTACTGCTAATAGAAGAGGCTATGTGACTCCATCACATGGGGAGTTAATTGAAACCCTGCCTGTCTGCTCTTGGCCATTATGTCAGGCTGAATTGCATGTCATTCATCCAGAGCATCCTGAACCCTCCCCTGATGCTTCTTACCCCCATCAATTTGGATTTCCAAGATAGCAGTTGGAGGGAAGACAAAATTTTCATGTCTCTGAGCAACAAACGCGATATTCATTTTGCACAGATTTATTACGTGTCTGGAAAATGTATTGCTGCTACGTCCACCACATAACAAAGCTGGCCAGTATGGATGGTGCCTCGTTGTGCTCTGCACTGGTGGCTATCACTGGGAGCAGGATTGCCAGATGTACTGGCAGGACATCAGCCATTCCCTGGAAGTGGCCAAACGCTCTGACTCATGCTCTGTGTTGCAGGGAGTGGGTGTTGTTGAGTAGCTGCAACAGCATCAGTAGCCCTTGTGTCCCAGGGGACCAGGAGCTGCTTAAATCATGGCATTGAGATTCTATATGGTGGTTCATAACAATGAACTTTATTGATCCTGTCCACGCTGGGGGCCTGATCCAGCCAAGCACCTGAGCAGGAATATTGCTCTGAGGCAGCAAGCGTGTGCTTCCTCTTTGTTTTGCTCCAATTTGAAATGAAAAGTACATCCTCAGTACAAATCTCATTGGCTCGTGTAGAAAGGGAATCCTATTCCCCTCAGAGTGCCAGCTGCAGCAACATCATGTCAGAGTGGTACAGCATCAGTGAACCCTGAGAGGAGAGACCTGAGTCAGCTCTGAAAGGACTGAGGAGCTCCTGCACAATCCATTGCAGGGTTTCAGTCAGAGGGAGGTGGGAGTGGGGCAGCAGCCCCTGGGTGGTGATGATGTTCAGCTCGGGGTGATCATTTCGGATCTGCAGGAACATGCTGGAGGCAACCTCATGACTGTCCTGATTCAGCTAGATTGGTAGTTGTATCCAACAAACAGGGTTTTTGCCAGGCTCTGAGCATGATACCATTGAAAGTAGGACTGGCAGTGCCCTCAACCTGTTTCTCATCTCCATATGCAGCAGTGGGTCATCAGAAGGCCCCTCCCCACTTCCCTCCCCCATTTTTTTCTCATTTACAGCCCTTTGGGGGGTGGTTGTAGATCGTTTTGGAGCATATGACAAGCCAGGATCTTTGCCTGCAAGTGTGAGAAAATTCTCAATTTACAGCTGTGTGGGATATTTATAAGGCTGCACTTAGCTTTTGAATGTAACTCCAGTGGATGTTTTAATTAGGCTAAATCCATCTGGGAACCTTGTGCTGGGACTCTCCTGTCACTGCAGGTTAGGGTCTGCCACTAACCACAGCTGTGGAAGGAAGAGATATGTTGTTCAGAAAACACTTTTATTTCAAGAAGAGAATGTTTGTCAGCACCTGGGAGGCCACATGGGGGGCAGATGCATCCACACCTCCCTGTATGTCCCAGCCTAATGCAGTACTGAACCAGTGGCTCTGTGCTGGAATTAACTGCAGAAGTGGATGTGTTTTGGTGATCTCTCATCTGAGGTGCCTCAGGACACAGCAACATCTGCAACACTGACAAGTGCATTTTACTCTGCTTTTATCCCAGGCTGTTTTTTTTTAATTGCAGTCGTGTTTTACAGGGTTCTGTGTGTTGTGTTGTGACCATTTCACATGTAGAACTTGGAGATCTAATTTAAGAAATCTCAGCAAGCTGTCTCTTTCTCTGGCTCCTGTTTCACTCGTTGTCACACCTGCTTTGATGTATTAAGACATCACTTGTTGTGTGCGTGCTTTTTAATCCTTTTAATTCCTTTGATTGCTAGATGTTGAAAGACAAAAGGAATAAATAACTGGAACAAAGACTGAAACGTGCACTTGAAGCGTGCTTCCTCCTCCTGAAGTTGAGGTTGTTTTGCTTTTACTCATAGAATTAGTCCAGTTCACTTAATCATCTTTTTCTGATGGGAGATGCACAAAAGGAGGGATTTTCTTAGGTGAGGTTCAGCAGTTGAGGTGTTCAGGGAACCAGCGAGACTCTTGCCTGCCCTTAAGCTTCTTAATTTGCTTGCTAATTAAAAAAAAAATTCAAAGCACTCCCCCCAAAATGAAATCAGGGTTTTGTCTTTATATCCACGGGAAAGCTCTTTCTCCTTTGGTGAAGAAAGCACTCTGGGCAACTCGTGCTTTTAATAACTTCTCCCCCTACAAAGGTGGAGGGATCTATAGTCCAATTAAAAAGCATCTACACCAATGCACACAGCACAGGCAATAAACAGGAGGAGCTGGAAGCAGCTGCTGTGCATCTGGAACACCGTGACACAGTTGGAAACACTGGAAACTTTGTGGGGTGACTGGGACAACTGGAGTGCAGCAGTGGATGGCTATAAACTCTTCAGAAGGGATAGGCAGGGAAGGAGAGACACTGGGGTAACCCTGTTAGGGAGTGTTTTTAATGTCTGGAGCTTAAGGGTGGGGACAAATAGGATAGAGGGGGAACGCCACCAAGGCAGGAATCCTGGTGGGAGTCTGTCGTCCAAATGTGTCCACCATCCTTTGGTGGACAAAGAGGTAGATGAAATATTCTATGAGCAGCTAGAAGAAAGGTTTGCCCACAGGAATGGTTGACTCACCATCCCTGGAGGTATTTAAGAGATGTATAGATGTGGCACTTGGGGACATGGGTTCGTGGTGGATTTGGCAGTGCTTGTTACTGGTTGGACTTGCTGACCTGAAGGTCTTTTCCAGCCTAAATGAGTGTGATTCCATGAATACTGACTAGAGACAGTCTTACCCAAGTGACAGACGCATTTACAATTCAGCCTCCAGCTGGGAGGTGACCATGCTCTGACACTTGCCCTCACAAACATTTACAGGGACTTTGTGGCCAGCCCAGGCTGGAATAACATGGTGTAATTAAAGTGAATTTGTGCTGTGCCATACAGATTGAGGGGCTGAGGCCAGAACAGGCTCAAAACTCAGAGAGATGAATGAAAAGAAGTTTTCTCCTCTCAGGGGTCCTGTTGATCAGCAGGATTTACTGTTTGGTGTTAAGGATCTGAAGTCAATAATCATCAGTAATAACACATTGATAGTGAAGCACTTGTAGCCTGAGTGTGCCTTGTGCTGGCTTTGCCCCCTTTTTCATCTGCAAAGCCCAGGTACCCTGGCAGGGCGATGTGCACTGCTGCAGCTCCCTGCATTTCTGTCCTGAAAATGGAAAGGGATTATTTTTGTATGCTTTTGAATGTGTGAACATTTCTAATTTTCTTGCCTGCTCCTGAGGCTTTAGCTTTGTTAACATTTTGGTAATGAAGCTGTGCCTAAAAAAAACCCTTTCACAAAAAAAGCATTCAAGCAATCAGTTCAGAGCAACCAAAGTCCTGTAGCTTCAGAGTAACTACGTTGCCTTGTTCATTTTTTCCATTTAATGGTATTGCCTCCCCTGCTCACCTCACACGCTTACTTCAGTGGGAATAGTCAAGTGGGAGCTCCAAAATTCAAATTATATTGGATGTGTTCTTTTGTTCCTTTTGAAGAGAGGTATAAAAGACCAGGCTGTGAAAATTTAAGATTGCATTTTTGTTGTACTTAGGAAAGTATTTATTACCTCATGTCCTAATCTCTCTGTTGCTTTACTTTGTGCCCACCTATAGAAAGGATCATAGGCTGGCACAGCAGTGAGAGGATGGAATCCATTTTCTATCCTGTGCTTTGAGAAGGATAAGTGTCCTCTTGAAGAGGAACAGCAATAATCCAAGATCCCAGGGCATCAGGGGCAGGATGGTCTCAGAGATGTTCCCAGCTCCTCCCAGGAGCAGTAATTTAATTATCTCCCACCTTTGCATGTGGCTGTCCTGGATCTCTGTTTGCAGTAAATACTGGGCTCAGCAGCACCTTTGGGACACTGGCAGAGCAGGACATTTCCATCAAGGCCACACCCATCCTCTGACCCCATCTTGTCACAGCACTGGCATGTGGCTGGCCATGGCAAAGGTTAGGACTGTGTCCAGGGGGTTAAAACTGAGGCATTTTCAGCTGAGCTTGTAATTTAATCTTCCAGCTGGTCTCACAGTCCTCCTTCTGCATCATCCATCCCTCCAGTATAACCCCATCCAAACAGTGAGAACCAGGATTTGTTTTCTAAATTTACACATGCAAAAAGTGCAATTTCTTCGTAATGTGAGCCAGGATCCTTCTCCGCACAACCCAGAATGTTGCTGGATAAACCCATCTTCCTGATTCTTGGGGTATTTTTGCTTTTCTCGTGCAAAAATTTTCTCATTTTTCTTCAAGCCAAAAGGTACAAGTAATGTAAGGTATTGTTCCTGCAAGGGAGTCAATAGCCTGGATGTCAGACATGCAGAACTGGTCCCTGTATAATTCTATAGGCCAAGTTTGACTCTAGGGGTAAATATTTAATCTTTTTCATTTGTTTAGTCATAATTTAATAAGACAAATGACAACGTCAGAGAAATAGCATCATCTTTGGTATTAGAAAGAGTTGTTGCAATCTGTTTAGTAAAGACATAAACATTTTTAATTAATAAAGTGTTCTTCAAAAATGCATTATTTACTGATTTGAATAGTAATGAGAAAACAATTTATCTTATTTAATGAACCATTTAAAAACATTTTTTTGACAGAGAGAGCAACAGACTGTTCCCTTTGGCATTTTTCTTCTTCTCCTGTTGCTACTTGCACATAAAACCAAACAATAATACGGTGAAACAGTGTAAGACTTTCCAGAATCTGGGCCATGAAGTCAGGTTTAGCTCACCCCAGTTATCTGGGGAATGCATTTCTCTGTCCCAGACCAGGGTCTATTGAAACACATTACTGAAGAAATAAGAACAGTTGACATTGTTGAAATGTCACCTCTTGGTAACCTCAGTTTATTCAGGGAACAAAATGATCTCTCAGTACAAACCTGTCCTGATAATCTCTGGAGAAATCCCTCCATAAGACTATTTAAAGGTTATCTGCAATTTGGCTGGAAAATAGAGTCAAAGCTGTTAACACGACTCTGTCTTTGTACAATCCTGGAAAGTTCAATGTGTTTCTGAGTTGTCAAGTGCAGAGATTTTGGCCTGCTTACATCTATGGCAAATACTCCTGAGGATTCTTGTCAGAATTTAGAAATGTATTGATCAGGATGAGTAAGAGGAAAAGAGTAAAAAGTCAACATGAAGCATCCTGAAACTGAAATGCAAGGATCAAGGAACAAAATATAATCAAAACTTATCAAAGACCTTTTCTGACACTAAGAATATGTTAATTGGTGTATGTTAATTCTATCAAGTGTTCCTTCACGCTGTGGAGGAAAAGGTTAGATTGTTGCTGCATTGGAACTCATTATTGGACTTACATGCCTTGTTTTTGACAAAATATATGTATGCACAGTGGAACAAACCAGTAAAATGGGGAAAATGAGGCTTTTCTTGATGCTTACAAAATAGAAGCCAGTCAGTCCCAGCTGAGTGTTCAGATGGGGATGGGGGAGCCACAGGGACTATTTCCCTTATCTGGACACCCGTGTTGATGTTTTGGTTAGATCTGTTTCATGCATCTTTCCTTCTCACCTCCTGCTTGATGGGCTTGCTCAGCCTGGTCGTGCTGTGCTGTGCTGTGTGGGATGAGCCATCTCAGGCAAAGGAAAGGGGAAAACTGGGCAGGAAACACGAGCAGGATGAGGTACGTGAGGAGGAGAGAGCAGAGTGTGAGGCTGGGAGACCCTTGCTTCTCCACAGTGACCAGCTAATGAGCCAGAGGACCTTTGAAAGAGACCTTATAGCAAAGACAGAGCCAAACTCTTCCCAGAGGTGCACAATCAATGGACAAGAGCCAGTGGGCACAAGCTGCAGCAAAAAGAATTTCTGGCTGTATATATATATAAAAAAGAAAAAAATTGATGTGAGCTTTTTGAAGTACTGGAACAGGGGCCCAGAGAGGTGTGGCTCTGCATCCTTGGGGCTTTCAAGATTTGACTACAAAAGACCTTCAGCAGCCTGATCTTGCTTTGAAGTTAACTCTGCAGGCAGTCGTACTAGGTGACCTACAGAGATCCCTTCCAACCTAAATTATTCTACAATTCTAAGAAAATGAGGCTTATGTTTTATGAATAGGCACCGTATGGTACAGCAAACAAATACAACAAAGGAATGAAATGTTATTTTTTTAAAAAAATTAAGCATTTCTTCTCCCTTGCCAAGATTTGGGTGAAAGATTTCCTTAGCAACACCAGAATGTATTTTTTGGCAGAGAAGGGGTGGTGCAGAAGTACTGTTCCAGCACAGTGTAGGTGCTTGGCCCATCAGCAGGTGCAGTGTGAAAAGACAGATCTCTGAACCCTAAGTTTGGCAGGTTTAAGTTTAGGGAAAAAAAGAAAAGGGAAACCATCTGTACCTCAAGTTCTGCTGAAACAGAGTTAAGCAGTGAAAGACAAAGTACCTTTAAAGCAGTCACCTGAGCTTTTTCTTTTCATTCGAATGTTGCCAAGGAATAAGAATAATGTTATACCAAATGTTCTTGCAAAAATGGAGAAAATAGCTGCAGTCGAGCACTATAAAGCACCTGACCAGCATTTCAAATACACCTTCTTCCCCTTCCTCCCTTGGTCAGCAGTCTCTAGGAAATGAGAAACAATCACTTTGGTGGTGTTTTCCCCAGTGGGCAGCCTTGCCTGTAAGCGCTTTGTCATTTAGCACAGTTAAATGAGAGATCATGTTTTTGTTTTTCTCCTGTTAGCCAAGCAGTGATCCTGCTGCTGCTGCAGCAGCGAGCATGCTCCCCTCCCTCTCCTCTCCTCTCCCTACCTGCCAAACACACACACAAACACCAGCTCTGTCTGGCCTGCAGTCCTGCTGTACTTTACAGCATGGAATAGCCAGGGAATCATCCAGCCTCAGGAACAGCGCCAACATCGGCTGAAGGAAATAACAGGAGGCAAGGAAAATGATGTGATGTGAAGCTCAGCCCAGCAGCACCGGTGCTCTGCAGTCCTTTACCGTGTCTCCTCTGAAATTCCTCTTCCTCTCTTCCATAGGTTGGGGAGGAGTCACTCCAGCCCTTTTCCCCATGGTGCTGAGAGCTGGTTGCATAAGGAGCAATTGGTCAGATTTGCAATTTAGGGACGCCTTCTTTGAGCCTCTCAGGAGAAGTTAGCAAGCCAAACTATCCCTAAATTTGGGATGGTCCCTCCAGTGATGTCTGGGACCAAGAGATAACCGGCCAGCTCTTGATGGTGGTTTTTGTCTGGGATGAGAGGGGAAGCTGACTGAGGACTATTGTCCCTTGACATGTGGTCCAGGAGAGGTTCTGCATGTGGGGATAACAGAGCATACCAGAAGCAGTTTCATGCAGCACAGGGCCTGAATTAATCTTGGAAATATGAATGTCTCTAAACCTGTATGATCCTATTCTCCTGTGCAAAAGGATTATTGTTACTGTGAAGTTCTACCTGCAGACAGATACTACAGCTCTTTACCAGCTGCTTTAGACAAATCATAAACCTGTTCTCCTTATTTTCTCTTTCTGTCACCATATGCCTGCAAATGTACAATAAATAAACAAATAAAAGAAGAATATGGCTGTTAGTCAAAAGTAAGCATCAAGGAGGTGAGAACATCTCTCTCCAGAACGACTAGTGCCTGGAAAATGAGCCTTGAGGGGAAAAAAAATGAAGGGAAGTCATGGAAATGAACAACAGGAGAATGCTACAAAATGTTGTTGCTTCTCAGTAGAATTTTACCCATCAGCTTTGACATAAGTACCATATTCCGGCTGTAAAACATAATTAGAGCAGTGAATCAGAAAGGAGCTGTCCATCGAACAGCACAGTGTGTTCTCAGCCAAGGAGAGGGATGTGAAACTCATGCAAATAAGGCTGAGTTCCCCTGCTTCCTCCTTAGGAAACTGAGTGTGACACAATCAGCAAAAAACGTTTGCAGCGAGCTGCAAATTTCACATGCTGTTGGGAGCCGGAATCCGCCTCCGAGCCCTGCATTAGGTGGAGGGAGCTGCCTCCCTCCATCAGCTGCTGCTCTCTGAGCTCCCCTCACAGAATGCAACTGTTCCACTGCGCTGCTCCACAGCTCTGTTTGAGGGGAAAGCGATGGCCAAACTCAACAGATTTGGATGCGAGCTCGAAGCCTGTTCCAGGACACGGCAGAGAAAGTCTTCCAGCTCAGTGGTGTGGGTTCTTCTGATGTTCGCCAGGCTTGATCCAATCATCCATCATTTCATCAACTATGCTGGCTCTGTGCACAGAGGACTCAAAAGCTGGGTCTTTTAAAGGGCCTGTTCAGAAAACAAGCAGGCTCGCTCTCATTTTGGTTTCTTAAGGGTTTTATCTGTGTTTTTTCACACTATTCTACAGCTTGGTAGTCTATGTCTCCAGCATTATGGACTATAATGTTATTTAGATATTTACTGCTGCAGTCCTGATCCTCAGAGTTGCCTTTGTATTGTGTCACACTCTGCCTGTTTTGACCTACCAAATCTGCTTTCTAGGCTGGGGAGTTCAGACACTATGGGGTACACATGGCTTACTCCCAAACACTGCCCCTCCAGCCAGTTTGACACAAACGGCCTAAGTCATAGTCTTCTGCAAGCCAAACCTTCATTTGATCCTGGTTATTGGGAACAGGGCAAACCTGACCATAGATCTGAGTACATTACACATCCAGCTAAACAGACTGAGGTTTATAATGGCTTTTGACTGCTTAACATTGCGTCAATTTTGGAGACACAGCAGCAGCACAAGGAACACAGGCAATCAATGCTGAATGGGTGGAATTTCACTGCTTGCACATTCCCTACAACTAGGACTTTGTCCCTGAGGAGCTTCTGGAATCCAACAAAAATTGCTTATCCTGGTTAATATTTGAAATGAAACACATCCTCCCTGCCCCAAGCTGACCCAGAATCTGTGATGAGGAACATCTCCTGCCTAGTGGCCAAGCTCACAGGGATGTCTGTCCCTGAGGAATCCAACATCCCTTTCATTTGTGCAAGGGAAATTAATTGTGTGCTAAATGTAAATTCATCTTAGAGAAGCGCAGCTGGTAGCAGTGGCCTCCTCAAATGCATTCAGCTCTCCAAAGGCTGCTGATTCCGAGCTACACGTGCTGGCTCCTCTCTTGTGCTCTGAGGATCTGTGCTCCAGCTCTGTTGTTAAGCCCATTTTCCCCTTAGGTACTTGCAGCGTGTGTGGGCAGCACTCAGCTGTGGTGTATAACAAGCAGGATTTGTCTATCAGCACTGTGTCATTTTGGCAGCACAGAAAGGATCATTCTTTGATATGGAACAGCCAAGGTTTTGCTGAGTGGTGATAACCAGCCTGAGCCGGGCACTTCTGCAAAGCTCCTGCACACTTCAACTGTGCCTCATCAGACCCTTTGTCTTTGAGTTTCTTGGCTCACAGATTGAATTTTCCTCTTGAAACTAAATGTCCCCGTTCCATAACTGATAGAAAGCCACAGGGATTTTGAGACAAAACCAGATACCTGAATATAGGTGTGGCATTTCAGGTGCCCAAGGGTAGCAGAGACTGGCAAATATATCCAGGACTCAGTGGAGACTTTAGACCTTTAGAAACCATTATCTGAATACCAGGCAGCATGTCCTACAGGTGTCTGAAGGCATTTTGGACACGATGTTTTGCAGCTGGATATTCCTCTTTCCACCTCATGACCCTTCTCAGAAGGTATTGGGGTCCCTGTGAAAGGAATTCTTGATTTCTAACTAATTTGCTTCAGCCAAGAAGGAGCAAAGGCAAGGAAGGGCAAAATGGCAGTACGAGCAATAAATAACAGCAGATCTCTGTGAAGAGATCAGGGAGATTGTCCCAGCCCAGTAGGCATGGCTGAACCTCACTGGCTGAATGAATTGAAGAAATGAGCACGTATCTAGGTTTTATCATCAAATGTATCATTTTCAGTGTAATGGCATCCCTGCTATTAACTTAGCAAGAGAAGAGGGACCTGCTGGGAATCATTTTTCCATTTTCGTTTTAATCAAGAAATCAGTAAATTAATATTAGCTCTGTGAAAACAGCATGGCCTTTTTGTTTTCCCTGGTGAATATTTATTCAGGTTTTTGAACAAGTTCTCATCATCCGCTTCTTTTATTTTCCACAAATTTTGAGTATTTCTGCCAGTAAGGTTCAACTAAGAGCTTATAGCAGCGTTGCTTGAATGCCACTTCATGGATATCTGTCACAGGAGTCAGAAATATCTTGATCTGATTTATGTTGGAAATGATCCAGCTGCAGGGCACTAGTCAAACTCCATCATGCTCAGGGGAAAGGATGGAAACACACCTGAGTGTGTGGTTAGGTCAGGCAGAACCCTGATGGAGAAAAAGGGCTCTCACACAAAGGTGGAAGACAGGCAGGGTTTTGGAAAGTGCAAATGGAAAGCACTTTGGAAAGTGGAGATGACAGTTCAGGTATTTTGTTTTCAGAATTAATATTGGACCATGGGAGTTGAATTGGGCTCTCAGCAGGCACTTCACAGTTTCCAGCAGTCTCTAACTTTGGCCGTGATGTGAAAATATGGATAGTGAGTGAATCTTGGTAATTACCCACTTATCTAACCAGATTAATTCATCACCAGAAAGAAGAAGTGTCAAGAGGAAGGGGGAACAGAAAGGCCTGAGCTTTCTTGGCCGTGGCTTATTGGCCTTTTCCAGAGCTGTGGGAATGGGCATACCCTGGATTAGTAGAGTTTGGTGTATCTCAGTGGCCAGGGAATCAGTCCATGAGGCAAGGAACATCTGGTTTATCCCTAGTTTTTCTTCATCTGCTGGATGACTTGGCATGGTGGGAGGTCAGGCTGCCTTTTGTCTCCATCCTTGAGGATCCTTTGTGTGATGCTGAAGACAAGAGGAGCAGGTGTGGAATGGGCTTTTCCACTGCAGGTGCTGAGGCCAGAGGACATTCTGGTCACTGTCACAGCTCAGGCCTTTGTCACCTTGCTCAGGAAGAACAAATTCACTGCAATGAGCTCTAGAGAAAGCTCCAAATGACAGTAGTGCCTCCACTGGCTCTGCCAAAGTGTTGACAGTCCTGCAATCAGAGAGCTGGGGTTCTTTTCCCTTTTTGTTTTTTTCTTTCCTGTACTGTATTTCTCCTACGCCACCACCACACCCGCATATGGTGGGAAAAAAAAAAAAGAAAAGAAAAATAAGAAAAAAGATTCAACCAGAATGGCATTTCTGTGATGACATCACAAAACAACAGTGAAGATAAACACAGCAGAAAGCACTGTCTTAAACATCCAGCAGTGATATGATTTTGCCCTGTTTCTGACAGGTTGAGGTGTCCAAGAATTCACCTGCCCTTTTCTAGCCCTGAGGTCTCATTACTTACTATTTTCCTTGCTCTTTTCTCTTTCACTGTATTTCCTCGTGTGGTTGATCTTATTTTGTTTTTAAGGTTGCACTCTAAAATAAGGACAAGAACAAAAACTTCACAATACTTTTTTTCCTTTCCCATAAATACCATATTTAAATACATCTAACAGAGTGTCTAGAGGGGTCATCTTATGCTACAGAAGCTGTTGCTAGAGAAATAAGGCATAAGAGATCTTGTAAAATGAAAGTTTGACATAATTTTCTACACTGCAAGGACTTCTAGTTGAGATAACTCTTTTGCATGTTTAACAAAAGAATAAAATTATTTTTAATTGTTGTTTCTTGCCACTAGAGCTTGTCATGGCTTACTAAACTCTCTAACAAAAAAAAAAAAAAAGAAAGTCTCTGAAGTTCATTTAGAAATTTTTAGTGTTTTACTTGCTTTGGACATATTATTAACTTTGATATTTCATGCCCATTTATTCCATCAAAATTAGCATAACCATTTCCTACCAATAAAATAATAATTGTTCCTTTCTATTATTTTTGTTACTATAGAAGTGAAATACAGGGCTCTGTTTTCATCTTTTACTTTCCAGGGCTTTAGTAGTACAATTGCAAAATGAGGTTTTTGTCCCATCAAATGATTCAAGTCTTTCAAAAATATTTCTGTCCCACGCCTTTGGAGAAAAAAATCATGTCTTAATAGGTTTTTTGAGAGAGAGTCTTTTATTTAGTTAATTTGGATATCTTGTAGCAGTCTGAAACATCTTCTCTTATTCAGAAAGATGATTTATTTTTTACCCTATGTAAAAACCCTTGCTAACTCTCTAGCTAAGTAAGGAAAAACAAGGTTTTTTTCGAAAAAACAAAAAACTAAACAACAAAACAAATAGAAAACAAAACAAATAGAAACCCCAACAAAAAAAAGACAGCCCAAACCCCACTTATGTGCACAAGATCTTCTGAAATCTTTTGAACAAAGAAATTAATTAAAACTCAGCCTTTTAAGGATTCTTTTTTTTGTCTTATACAGATTTTTTTCTTTAAGTAGACAGTGAATGATATTTAAAAAAAAAATAAATTACCAGCTCTAAATCTGAGTGTTAAGCACAAAAATGGGGAAGAAGGGCGTGCTTTCAGTCTGGTGCCTTCTACAACAGACTTATTTAAAAATAAAAACCAGAAAGAGATGCAGAGATTGGCCTGAAATCTGATCTAAATCTTTTCCTGGCAGGGGAAGGAACCAGGTAGCGTTATCAGCCTTTCCTGTTGTGACTGGATTTCGCAGCCCTGCCTTTGACTTGACAGGTTCTGGCAGGTGTTTTGTTCTCATCTGGGGTGAGAAGCTGCAGGGATTCAATCCACGGGGCGACTGCAGCCTGCAGCTCTCTGAGGTGCACCTTTCCTGTGGCAGCTGGAGGAGTAAATGTGCAGTGGAAGCTGTGGTGCCAGGTGTGTGACACAGGTGTCACATCCCAGCATCGCTGTGACCTGTCCGGGATGGTGAGGGGTGCCCGTGTGCTTCCTTGGGAGGCAGGATGGACACCACCTGTAAAATTCAAGGCTCCTCCATTAATTTATCTGACTGGAAAGCTGAGGAAGTCAGTCCTGCTTTTAGCTCTGGGAAAAAATACCCCAAACCCTTCTAGAGGTGTAAATATGCTTTTACAAATCTCAGGTACCCCCCACAATCTGAGGGCCACACGCCAATGTCCACGTGCCTGCTGTCTGCACCTCTGACTTCTTTTACTTGCAAGGGGAAAATAGTTTGATTCCCTGCCCCAAACCCAACACCCTGAGCAGAGTGTCCATGAGCAGAGACCCGCTGGCAGCTGTGTAGAGAGCCCTGGGCTCGTGCTCTCTGGAGCTGCCCAGCATAATCTGGTCCCTGCTGCAGCAAACTCCATCAGCACGTAGCAGACTTTCAATCTCAGGCTCTCAGAAACAGACCCATCTTCAAAATCTATAATGCAATTCACAGAGTCAATTTTTCATCTAGTGCTCCACGTCCGGGGTGAGCCAAGTTTCTGAGAGTTGCAGTCTGGGTTTTTTTTGCCTTTCTGGGTTTTTTTTGGTTTGTATTTTGTTTGGTTGGGTTTTTTTTCCCTTTCCTCTCTCAGATGATTAATGTGAGTCATTGACTGTTTTTTCTGCTTCTCTGATGATTTGATTGGCTTTGTAAGGCCAGAATGAACCCAGTCCCTTGTGGAAGTATTTGAAGGCCTTTGCTAATTCAATTAACTCTAAATTCCTTCTGGGAGGAAGTTAGTGAAAACTGCCTGGTGGGGAAGGAATTCTGCTCACTTAAACTTCAGTCCTCTGTGCCACCGCACTGACCTGTTTCACAAACATCCCTGAGAATGGCAGAATCCAAGAGAGATGTAGGTTTATTTCTGAGACCATTAAGTCACCATTCAGCTGTTTGAGGCATAGGACTAGAAGGGACAATTTTGAGTCATCGAGTCCTGTCCTTTCCAGCAGAGGCAGACTTAGAGAAAGTAGGTGTCCAAGAAATACTTGCAGAACAGCTTCTCTACCTGCCCTCAAAGAACATGCCCCACTGCCCTCCACCCCACATCAGTGACCTGGGGTGAGAGATGAAAACAAAACCCCACAGCTATCCTTCACAAGGGAAGACAGCAGGAGAGATGGGATGTCTCTCGTGTCCTAGATTTTCCTAGAGTAGCGTGGCTCTTGAGTAAAACTCCTGGGTGAGCCAGTGAACCAGACCACACAGCACACCAGCAGGGACAGGAAAGTTTAGCTGACATCAGGGAAAAAAATCTCACAGTCTCACACAAAGCAAAATAACCAAACCCAGGCACCTGGCAAAATAGCCAATCTCCCTCCAGAGCAGAAAACAAGGCTGGGCCCTCCCCACGGAGCTCCGGAGCTGTCTGCACACAAATGCGTGACTGCTCTGGTATGTTATTCACTGCAGAGGTGGAGGAAGGAGCTGAGCAGAGGGATCTGGATGTCATCACTCCATTTCCAGAAGGAAACCCCTCATTTCAAAGTTTCACTCCCTGTCTGAGGGAAGGTGAGGGGCTGGGAGGCACCCGGGGCTGGGACAGTGCCTGCCACTTTCACCCTGTTTGCTGAACTGAGGAAATGGGCAGCACAGGGATAAATTCCCAAATCACATGACCCATTTTACTGGAGCTGAATTGAAAAATTTGCATTTCATTTTGAACTTTGGCTTAACCTTTAAAAGAAAAATCTGTCAGCCTCCAAAATAGGACCTCAAAAGGTTTTGTTTAAAAGAAAAGCTGAATCAAAACATTGAGAGACTTCTAGATTTCTTCATATCACCTCTCCAGAAAAAGCTGTTTTGCACCTCACAGATTTTAGGTGCTCACAGAATCCTTTTTTTCCCACCTTTGAGCATGAAATCATCAAGAGTCACTGCTGAGCACTGCAGTGAGCTTCTGTCCCTCTTCTCCAGCTGAACCTCAAAAATGCAGGGACCTCAAAAAAACATCTCTTTGGTTTAAATCACTCCTGTCAAACCAGTGTGTCCTTTCCTGATCACTGGGAAGCCTTTGCTCTCCAAGATCATTTTCTATTCACTTCCCATGTGGTTCTGCCATCAGTCAACCCAGGAGATGTGAGTTTCAACCAGAATCTTTTATGAAGCAGCAGCAAAAGTGCTGGTGGATTAAAAGATGCCATGCTGTTTGTTGTTGTTTTAAATCTGATGTCTTTACAAAGGGAAAACATTTCCAGGGATGGGTTTGTAGTGTTAATAAAGATCTGAAGCAAGTGAACAGGAGGAGGAAGTAGGAGGAAGGTTTTGAGAACACTTTGGGGGGGTTCGGGGGGGAAGTCAACATGAAATGGAAGTTAAAATGAGAGGTGCAATGATTTGAGAAAAGACACTCAGCTGCTTCCCTCTCTCCTTGCTCTGCCTTTCTTCCCTGATAAACATATGGATGGGAGAGTTGAAACAGATTTAGAGTAGGAATGCAAATGAGGTTTACACGAAGCAGCATCTTGTCCGTTGTTGCTGGAGGAACCTGGATCTCTCCCAAATTCCCAGGCAGAGGTTTGCTCAGGTACAGCAGGAGCAGCAGGTGCCTCCAGGCTTCACTCGTGGACCATCCGCTCACGCAGCAAGAGTTTTGCTGTGCCAGGTGCACAAGACTAGAAAGTGGGGAAATGGGCCTGATCCAAACTTGTGCTCGGTGTGATTTCCATCCTGGATGGCTTAGTGGCCCTTGAGGGCATGTGGCTGCTCACACATTGTGCTCAGCATCTCACAGAAAAAGGCTAATATTGGCTAAAGCTTTGATGTTGTTCCATTGGTCTGTGCCTCGCCTTGGACAGTCTGTCACACAAGCCAGGCATCCAAAATATAGGTCAAAGAGCTTCTTGTTATGATTCTCCACACCTAAAAACTTCTCCTGCACAAATTTCAGTAGAATATCGGCAGTGTCTGAGGATTTTTAATAGTCTGAATGGCATCTTCCTCAAATCTGCATGCAATCTCAAAATCCCCTAACCTGATATTTAATGTCTTCCTGGGGCTGACAGCCCCAAGTACGCAGAAGGGGGCAGGCAGGATAGTCCTGTTGTCGCTGTGCTGTCTCACATGGGAGCAAGGATGGCATTGATAAGCAATAAATGCCCAAAAGCTCTTCCTTCCCAACCCCTGGAAATCTGTGAAATACCCAGCCAAGGTGCTCAACTACCCTGGACTAACGTGAGAGACACCAGCACCTCCACACGGAAGCAAAATAAACTGCTCCCTGGAAGTATTTCCACTGACTCTGCAGGAGGTTGCAGTTCGAGTAATTTGGCTGTACTTGGATAAATCTGGGCTAATCTTTGCTCAAAACTTGCTCTTGGCAACATCTTTCCCTTTCCAGGATGCCATACACCCATTCCCAATGTTCCCGTATCCATGCTTTTGAGTGAAAGAGACCAAAAAATGGGTGTGGAGGAAATAAGACTCGACAACCGAAACCTTTTATTTTAAGGGCTGGAAAATGGTCACATAATCCTGGCTGCGTTCCCCCAGGTTGGAAATATTGTGAGCTGGAGTTTGCCACAATGCTCTCTTCTCAGTGACTAAATATCTCATTAGTTTGGGATGTAGGATGTGAGGGGGATGGCTGTTGTCAAAATGAAACATTATGAAACAGGTAGATTTCAGGATGAGCTCTTAAAACTTCCATGTAACTACTTGGCATTTCTTCTTAACTCCCAGAAGGACTGGATTTAATGACACCCTTATACATTGTGTGCTTGACCTCATGTCTGCTCGCCCAAGGATGGCCCAAAAAATCAATGGCAAGGCTTTAATCAGCTCTAATAAGTTCACGGAAGAGAATCATTTACCAAGGCCACTCTGTGCACTGTGGTTCCAACTGATTTTTTATGCCAATTATTAACTATGAATCAGGTTTGGAGGGAAAATAATCTGTGCTTGGTCAACCTTGTGCTTTCTGAGATTTTCAGGTGACAAGACCAGCAGCCCCCTCTACCTCTTATCCTTCTATTGCAACATTTAATTGATATGTTTCCCTCTTAAATTATCTGTGGTGAATTTTTTTCTCTACTTTTCATAAAGTAGAGCAAAACCATACTGTGGTTGGAGAAAACAATTTATTCATTATGACTCCAAGCAACTTTAACCCAGGCTCAGGGGCTAGGAAGCAACTTGGGTGATTTGTGCACAGATTAGATGCAGTTTTCATACACAGCCATACATTTCTGTAGTAAACAATTTAAAACCAAAATCTTAAAAAAAACCCCCACAGTATCACACAACTCTGGGAGTTATAATTTTTACATAAAAAGGTCTATCTGAGCTCTGCTAAAAGCTAGCAATTAGCTTTTACTGCAAGAAGTGGAAGGCAGACAGCAAGTGGCACCTCAGTGGTTGTCTTTGCTGTTTCACTGCTATTGGGTCCATCAGAGAGATGTCATCACCATGACAGTGAGGAAAAAAATCAAACCCTTTCTGAGGAATAGCATGCTCAGCTCTTCAGCTGTGTGCTTAGCAGAGAGCGAGCTTGGTAGCACCACCTAGTTAATTAAATCTTACTTTGTCTCTTTTTAACATTGTAATTACACCAATTACAAGTCAGATTCTGATGTTTTTTCAAGGGGTTTCTGAGAGCTCAGCTCCTTGAGACTGACTTTATGAGACAGATGAGGTGGAAGAGATGGGTTTGTTTCGGGGTGGTCCGTGGCTGCCAGTTGCAAAAGCACCTTTTCCTGTGGGTGTCTGGTGTACAGACAATGGACACCCAGGCAGAGAGGGAAATCAGAGGCTTGGTACACAGACTGGGTCTGTTAATAACCTTACATCTCCGTGCTGTGGAAAGCACACAGAACTGGCTCCTGCAACCCTTTGCCTGTAGGAACCTCTGGGACCTAGTGGCAGGCTCTGTCCTGTGCAGGTCTGCTAAAAAGCTGTATTTTAGGGAGGCAATACTAACAATAAATTATGCCAATAATAAGCCTTAGCTCTGCTCCTCCTGGGAGTGTTTGGGAGGCAGCAAAGCGTGCTCAGCCCATGGAAGGATTACTGACACTCTGAAAAGTAAAAGTCATACAGGGATCTCGGTTCTCCTAATGCTGTTACAGCAAGTGTGAAAAAAAGGCTTGTGTGTGTTCCCACCCTACACAAGGACCTTGTGCTCAAATGAAAAAAGCACTGCTCAGGCAAGGGATTAGGCCACTGCCAATTTTCCTAGGCTGACAGCACTGCTGAAATAGAAAAAAACCCAAACATTATTCCTCATACCCCTGCAGCTTCCCATAGTCTTGCTTTGGAGCTCTCTCTAGCAGTGCCAGCACAGGCAAGGCTCCTCCTTTCCCCTGCTCCCCTGGAAGCATCAGGCTCTTCACTGAATGACAAACAGGCTCTGAGAACAGAGGGGCTGGACATTATAGCTTATTGGTGAGCTGGGTATTCCCAGACAGCTCAGAAACAGGAGCTGCACTGCCAGACTCCAGCCCCTGATAATGCTCAGAAACACAGGCTGCACCTCTGAGAGCTTCCAGGTACCATCCCTGCCGTGACCATCTGGAGCCATGAGGGATGATGGTGATTCCAGACCAGCAGAGAGAGCTCTTGATATGCACTCGTGGCTGAGGACATTGCGAAAGCACATCACAGCCATTTCCATGGCAACTGGCTTTGATGGACTTCAGGGCAGTGGGAAACTAAGGAATAAGTTGACTTAGGGCAGGGGAAGGAACACTGTGGTTATAAGTGCTGTGTGAGTGCACATGGGCTGTTTATCTGTGCTGGGTGTGTGTGGGGAGGTTTTCACACGTGTGAGGGTGGAACTTATCCTAAGCCACTGCCCAGGATATTTGTCTCAGTTGGGGCCCAGCTTTTGCCTGCTGCCAAACACGTGAAGCTTTACTTTAATTGGTGGCTGCTGCTTCAATGTTTCTACCACTTTAGGAATACCACCACTTGAAATCCATGAAAAAAACCTCTGCATGGCAGGGATTTCCCCTGGCAGCATGACCTTGGAGTCTCCTGTGAATACTGGACTTGGGATCAACAGGGCAATTCTGCATAATGATGGGCTTTGGAGAGTAAAGCTCAGGGATGCACTGTCAGTGGGCTTGAAAAACCAAGCCCCAAATAAAGCATTTTTTGTGAATCTGTGGCAAAATCTATGTACTAGCAGTGCATGTACAGGCAAAGTGTGTGAGTCAGGTGCTGGGAGAGGATTGCATTAATTTATTTTCCTGTGAATGTCATATTCAAAAGAGAGAAGCAGCGCCGCATAGCAAAAACCAGCATGGATTAAGCACAACTTCTATTCCGTTCCTGAAAACAGCTCTGGGTGTACTGGTAGTTTAAGGCTAATTGGAAAGGGCTTGTGATGGTCCCATCAGAGTGAGAGGAATGATTCAGTCACTCCTGCTGAGCAGAGTCAAATGCTTCCAGCTTTTGGGTTGCACTCCAAGAGATAGGATGCTTGGCCAGGCTTACTTGTTCTGGTGTGAGCATCAGGGAGCAAAGACGAACAGAGAAGCTTAATCCTCAAAGAAAGTAAGTTTCTCACATGCAGAGTTTTGCAAAACAGCTGCTCAAGACAGAGCAGAGCCCAGACAAGCTTTTTTTCTTGCCTTGTCTTCCCCAGTGATATCAGCCTAAACCCCAAAGCCGGAGCGTGAATGTGCTGAGCCGTGTGCTGCCGTGGGCCAAATCTGTGCTTGCACTGACCTGGAGGCTTAGAGTTACCCTTTGGTGTGAACAAAGAGGTGTTTTTCTAACTAATCATTTAGAAACGAGAAAGTGGGCCAGAGACATGGAACCTGTGAACCCACAGAGCACCTTGGACACCTGGTTCTCATCAGGCAGGACGTCCTGCCAACAGGGGCCTGTCGGAGGCATTTTCTGTCGGGGCTCATTAGCACCCCTAAATCACAGCTACAGCCCTTCTCACATGCTTGCCTCTGACTCAGAATTTATCATTCCCGTCCCCACCCCTTTCTGTTTGGCATTCCGGAGTTATTTATTTATATCAGGAGAGACAATGGCAGTGTTTCACAGGTGGTCGCAGCGGAATGCTAAGCAGGCAGGACCAGGTCCCGCAGGTACCGCAGGATGTGGAGTTGATTTGTCCGATCCTACGTGACTAATATTAAATATCACCATATGGAGCCGAAGTCTTCCCCAGGAGTTTATCATTAATTCATCTAAGGGTGACTTTTGTTGTCAGTGTTAAAGTAACGCTGGGCTTTTCTCTTTTTTCTGTGTTGCTACACCGTCTTCCTTTTTTTCCTTTCCCTCCTGTTTCTGAGAACTACTCAAGGCAAACAGAAATATTAATTAAACTGTTTAAAAAATAATCCCAGCAGAAAGGTTATTCTTCTTGCACTGAGATGTGTGAATGGAAAGTGTGTAATTTGGTCACAAGGGGGAAAAAAATAGCTCACTTCCTACCTATCTCTTGTGAAATCAGTTGCTTAGCTGTGAACCTTATTCTTAGCAGAGAAGCAGAATTTATTCCATGTAAACAGTATCATCTATCAACTGGTGTGTTTTTTTGGTTTTTTTTTTCCTGTTTGCACAAGTATTTTGTGAGTTTATATTTGCCAGCTGGACTATTTAGCTGGCAGTTTTAAGGGAATCAATTCAAGCCTTCAACACATGGTGAAAGTTGTTCACCTTGACTCTTCACTTCTTAGAAACAATTACTGGATTCTCAGAGTTGTGTACACACAGTTCTTTGATCAGATCCCTGATCAAATGGCTGGCATGCCTAGCCAGATATAACTAACCAAACCTCTTTCTCAGGGCAGGATTCTCTCATGTGCATGGAAGTAAAGCCTATCCCCTTACTCTTCCCAATGAGCTCCTGCTCTTGCTCCTTTCTCTAACCAATCTCTTTTATTGCTGTTTATTTCCAGAATCCCATTGTGCTGGGCACTGTGAAAACACAGAAGCAGGACAGATCTTTGAATCCTTACAGCTGAAACATGTCCCTGATGCATCAAATTAGCCTTTTAAATCAAGAGCTGCCTCCTGCTTGGAAACTCAGAGCTGCTTCTGCTTTCTCTGTTGCCCTCACAGAGATATTTTTGTTTTCTGATGTCCAGACCAGAATCCTGTTTTCTCTCTTGACCGTTCTACTGAGTTTTGTCCACAGTGAGAGATGCTCTCTCCAGACTCCCTTTCCAAGCATCAGAGAGGCAACTCAGGGTTGAGAATTACAGCCAGGGCAAGCAGCTCTGCTCTCAGGCTTGTTCCTCGGGATTGCTGCATAACGTGCGAGTGATGAGGGGAAGATTGATGTAGTGGCGAGCACAGTTCAGGTTGCAGCCGCTTGCTCCCTGAGAGCCCATTAAAGGGAAGATTTAGATGCAGCAGTAGTTGTTGGGATGGCTGGAGAGTTAATTCCACATGGAGGACAATTAACGGCTCCTGGTGAGGCAGAACCTCCTGCACGGTGCATGCTGTCATGCTCAGGGCTTCCTTCCCTGCCCTGAGGAAGATTTTGCCTCACCTGAGCCATCTTCTTCCTCACTGCCTCCTGCAGAACAAGGGGGAAATGTCAGCCAGGGGAAGGTGCGTGGGGCTGTGCAGCCTGCTGGATCCAAGCTCCTGTTCCAGCCCTGTGTGCAAAATTCCTAATGTTTTGCACCAAATAAAGGCAGGATATTTTTAGGTGGTCGTGGCTTGTTCACCACCTTGCTGTACTTAGAGGAAAGACATGAGGGGAAATGGATTGAGTGGAGAAATAGAGCAGCCCAAGGCTGATCCTCCTTCAGCTGTGTTCTTGGCACTGTCACGGACAAAGAACTTTTGCTCCAATTCTCTGATGACACATGAGGAAGCATTGAGCCATCCAAGCCTGGCCATTGTCACACCATGAAATAGGAAGGTGGTTACACTTACAGATATTCAATATAATCAGGCTCCTAAGTGATGGTCTTTAAAGACCCATTCAATTATGTTTCACGCATTTTCACTAAAGTATCAGCACTGCAGTGAGAGCAGAGATCACTTATCACCTTTCCTGTTCCTACCTGAATGTAAAATTACTTGGGTTTTTTTGTTTCCCAGTAGAATAGTTCTGAAGCAGGTTTTTCAAGATTTGGGTTGGGGACCATTTGCAGTCACTTTCAAAAAGTTTCACCTGTACATTACACACATGATGCAATTTAAACTCCATTTTAACTTCATTTTTCTCTAAGAACAGCTTTAATTTCTTTTTTTTATTTTCCCTTAACTATCAGAAATGTCACACAAAACTGGTAACGAAACCCAAAGAGACTGTTATTAGAGAATAGTGCTACAGATTAGCAGTCATACAGAACCTGCCTTACATTGTATGTTTTTAAATTCATTTTAAAGACAGATTTTCACATTGAGTTTCAGTCTTTTCAAGTCTACAAACTTACTACTGAAACTAAAAACCTCTTAATATTTCACTTTGTAAGAAGTTGCTTGATTTACCCATCTTTTAGGGGCACATCTGGTCCAGAGACTTTGCAGCTTGTGGACCAGTGCCCCGAGAGACCAGGCAGCAAACAGCAGCTGGCAATTCCTACCTGAGTGGCACTGGCAGAGCTGCCAAAACCCACCAGTGACTCTGTCCCAACATTCACCATTTCCTTCTAGCTCAAAACTGGATTTCCCTTGGTTGTGGAGCAGAAGAAAGTTGGTAACCTCCACACAATTACACAAACTCTAATACAGCAATCAGCGTAATTTATTTAAATAAGCCCATACTGCAATTTCTTGATTTACGTGAGTTTGTATTTGCAGTCCTTTCAAATCATTTGGGACAAAGAAGAAATTGCCTTAGATGCTGCTCTTCTTTGAAGGGGCTGAATTTATGATTAGTGTTATTTCATAAACAAATTAATTGATTTATTTGTACATCTTCAAAAACTTCATTGCATACTCAAAGAGTAAGAGTTATGGTTTTAAGGATGAAAAGCTGCGTCCTTCATATGACTTTAAGAAATTAAATCCTGGTTAGGTACAGGAGAGAGTGATGAACTTATGATTCTTGTCTGAGAATATGATAACAAGACTGAAAATGACCGAATTTTCAGGGTTTGATGAATTTCTTCCCTTTTAGCAGTGTTCAGTTGCTATCTGACATCTGTGATAACCTACTTTCAGGTACATGATCCCACTTTTTGTACTAAGCAATATTTTGGACCCATCCAACTACACAATAGCAGCCAAAGAGCTACTTAGTCCTTGAGTTGTTCCTCTCCTCTCTTAAAACCTCCAACTCCTACTCCAAATACCACAATTTTGAAATGTTCATCTCTTTTCTACCTGAAGATGCACGGTGGCTGGTCCATACTCAGGGACGGTACATTCGTGGGAGTATACTTCTATAAAATTTAATGTTACAGGATTTACATCTTTGCGTTGTTCTTTGCCTCATCTTCTAAGGTGCTTTATTATAAACAGCCGTAACGATGATTAATAGTAAAGCAGCAAATTAATTCCAAAAAGTCTTGAAATTAATCTGTCAGCCAGAAGTTCATTCAAATATTACCCAAACCACGCTTGCCTTAAGATGTCCAAGAGTAGTTCTGCACAGAAGAGACATTGTCTTAATTAACTGACTTCTGGGTTATTTTTGAGACCATTTTTTTCTCTCCTTGTGACTAGGGTTAATATTCAGCTGAAATGTTCTGTTGCTTAGGAACCATCTCATAATGCTGAATTCATTAAGGCTTTTTCCAGCTTGCTCCCAGGAACCTTGTTAGATAGTGTTTCCCACTTTTATCCTAATTAACAGGTACCTAGGAAAAAAAAAAAAAGGAAACTTATTTCAGTAGAGAGCATTTCTGTTTATCTTTTGCCAGTCTTTTTTCTTCCACCTGTAAAGAAGCTGTAGTATTTCTGACCTCAAGCTCCTAATTCTTTTTCAGTCAATTACAATATCCTTTGAGCAATGCAAGTACAGTTCTCAGACTGGTGCTGGCATTGCTGACTGTCAGGAGGATTGGGTGGGCTCTCCCCCTGAGCTTGGGTGAGCTCAGCAGATGATTTCAGTCCAGGCTACTGTTTCAGACCAGGCAATGTCAGTGATATTTTGATTTAAATGGGGTAGCAGGCTGGGATTTGTGACATCAGCATGGCCAGAAAGGTGAGTGGTTCATGCACAGAGCCAGGGGGCTGCAGGAACCCAGCAGCTGTCCATCATTCACACCCAGGGGACAAGAGGCACAGCTGAAAGTTGGACAAGTGCTTCCATCATTTTCTCCATCCATGACCTCCTCTGAAGTTATCCTTTAGGGCCTCATCTCCTGCCACATAGACAGCTCTTACCTGCTTTGCACTGCAGGGTGCTTAGCTCGTGCTTCTTGTTTTCTTCTGCTCATGGGTGCCCAAAAGCCACAGGGGAGCACAGCCAAGTGTTTTTGTTAAGAAATTGGGTATTCTTGGACCAATTTGGAATCTCAGTTACATCAACAGGCAAAACAGGAGAAGCTCTATCGATGCCATTAAACCACCTGCATATTATGAACAGAGGATGAGAGCTCTGGAATCTGTCTGATGAAGAGAAGGCTCTGCTTTCAAAAGGTTTATTTCTCTAAGTTTTGTTGATCAAGACTTTTATTTTGGGTGTGCTGCCCCTCCAGCCATATTTGCCCCAGTGATACTCCGGGACTCAGTGTCTGGGAAAGGATAAGTTACAAATCTCCTTGGGTTTTTTTCCACTTTTTATGTAACTCTAGAGGCAAGAACCTTTTCAGATTCAAAAAGAGGGGCGGAGGGGAGTATGGATAACCTAAAATATATGTGTTGATTGCTGCTGTGCCTCCCACTCCCATTCTGCATGCAGAGCCTGGAAATGCCAAGGCAAAGGTGTTTCCATGGTGTTTACTGTTTAGACCTCTATAGTCAATATCCCGCCCTGATAATAGCAAAGAGAATGTTAACATGTGATTTTCAGCCAAGATCTGCGAATTCAAATGTGCTGAGAATAATAGCCATGGATATGAATAAAGAACTGGATTTCTGGATGCTTGTGCAAGCCTCCCATGCCCCCAAGATAACAATTTCTCCATACTGATAATAAAGAGACTTGCTTTTTCCATGCTGAGTTCTCAGGCAGAACTGCTGATGCCACAAACATTTTATTTATTGCCAGCCCTGATTAGATTTACCAATATTTAGCAGCCAGACACAGAATTAAGTGATTTTAAGTGATCACATCCTATTAAACATTTGTCTTTGACGTGGCCCTGTTAATTGCTTTGCTCTGCTTTAAGAAGCCAATTCAGATTCTTTTAAAGTTCTGTTAAATAAGGAAGACAATATGCTGCCTGTTTTGTAAAAGCTGACAGCAGTGTTCAGGTAAAATAAAGATGAATTCAAGGAAGTTATTTATGTCCCAAACTAAACTGGAGGTAATTTTGGATAATGATTCACCTTAGTTATTTTAATAGCAAATGGAATAAAACAAGAAAAGTGAAATGGCATCGGGAAGTTTTTTTCTGATAGGGCTGAATATCTGAATGAAAGAGTTTTATTTTGCTTTTTTTCTTAAACAGTAAATACAGTTTGGTGGGTTTAATTCAGACATTTCATTAATGTAGGTCCATTCAATCAGTTTTAACTCAAGAAAGTGAACATTCTGGAAGGGGAAAATAAAAAGGCTCAGTAATTTTGGGATATATACCAACAAAAAATCAAAAGCTGAAAGAAACTTAATTTTTAGTTCACTAAAAATCTTTCTATTGAATGACCGCAATTTGAAAGTTTTCATTTTGTTTGATGAGGGTGTTTTTTAAAATATGTGCTTTGCATTGCCCTGAAATCAATCTCTCTTCTGATCTTCCAGCACTGCAAGAAAATAAACAACAACAGAAAAAATCCCTTATTCATGCACCTCTGCTCATGAGGGAATCTGTCTCTGAAAGCATTCCAGCACACTTTCACAGATGTTAGACCTTCAGATTGCTCTGATAGGAGTCAGGGAGATGTCCAGACAGTGAGATCTTCACTGATACTTTCTGGCACTCACTATCAATAACACATCTCACCAGATATCCTCTTCATCATATCAGCATGCTCAGACCTATGATTGGCAAAATCACACACACACACAAAAGAAAAATAGAGCTTACAGGTGAGATATGTCTGATATTTTGCTTCATGCCTCTTTTCATGTCCTCAAAACAAGATTTGCAAATGAGAGACAGGAAAAACAGAAGTGGCAGCCCTATGAATTTGTATCTGCTTAAAAGACCACTTATAACCCCAGTTTCAAGAAAAGGTCAATGAGTAAGATGATGGGTGACTCTGTTCTAGTTTTGGTTGGACTGCAGGAGACAGCTCAGATCTGTCAGGCACCAGGCTCTGAAGACAAGCTCAGTCTCAGTGCGAGCAGAAGGTAAAACATGGCCTGTCCTTTCACTGCTTTTCTCGTCTAAGGGAAATGAGAATATGGAAAAGAGTGTGACAGGAAAGATGGACAGAAAGAAGGAGAGCAAATCTGCTCCTTGGCGTGGAAGGAGAGGATGTGAGCATGTCTGAGTAAGCCATCTCTGTGGAGGGAGGCTTGGAAACACAGGCATGGAGCTGCTTCCATGTGTGACTCATATTAAAAGTCAGCATTAAATGAAGTGTGGCTGATTTGTGTGGTTCATGTGGAAAGTCACTGTTTAGGTGAAGTGGAAGGTGAAACCTAAGGGATTAATTGCCAGGTTTTTTCAAGGGCCCTCCCTGATTCTCCAGCTTGCTGAAGGTATTTCTGAGTGAGCAGCACTGGGAGCCTCATGAGAAATGCTGCTCCTGTGAGTTGGCCATTCTGCTCTGCAGAGCAGCTGAGCACTGGGTGAGCATTTGTACAGGGAAGAAAGCTGGAAGAAGCTGCTTTTGTGGCTTAGATTTTGCAATAGGCCCTGGTAGATACAGATTTAAGTCCAATTTCTGTTGCAGACTCACTAAAGAGGTGTGAGTTAGTTGCTTACCTCAGCTGCCTATCCAACACCGGAAGAATACTGCTTCCCATTGCTGCTTTCCTGTCCTATTCAGATCATATTCCTTCCTGTGGAGGAAATCTGTCTCAGTTGGCAGTGGCATCATGCCAAAACCAAGGACTCCAGTCACAAGTGATGCCTCTGCATGTTTGTATTATTGCATTCCTCTTTTCAAACCTCTGCCTCTTTTGCAACATCACCCTTACCAGCATGAGGGGCTCACAGTGCCTGGGGCTGAGCCAGCAAAGTCAGGAGATGGTACAGTTTGGATCCCATCCCCTTTGTCCTTTCAGGATTGCCACCTGATTTTCAAAGCTTCTGCCTCCCTCTGCAGCAGCAGCACTGCTCCAGCTGAGAGGCTGTCGAGTGATTCGTGCCTGTCCCTCTGCTCATGGCATTGAGGGACCTGCTGACCCAGATTAAACGTGAGCTGCAGAGCTCTGGCACTTTCTAGGCACAGGCCATTGTGGCAGGAGATCCGAGGCCCCCAGAGGAGGTGCTGTGTTTGGATGGGCTCCTCTTGAGGGTTCAATTTTCCCCCTGCACAATAACCCTCAAGTCCTCACTTTTTAAAATACGTTTAGTGAGGAGATAGAAACAGCTTGAAGAGAGGCTACAGAGCCAGAAGTGGGTCTTGGGGACAGAAGAAAGTCACCTCTCTGTAGCTCTGAACTTCTCAGTTTCTCATGGCATTGCACAGGGCACACTAATCCATGGCAAACAAAACTATCAGTAAATTTTCTTATCAATCCTGCTGCTCGCTCACCTACTCCCCCTCCAGCTCAGGCAATCAAAAAATCAGGTCACTGAAATTGCATTGTGGGAACAAATACATCTATAAAGGGAATGTTTGGAGTCAGGGTTTCAGTCCCATAATATGACTATCCATAAATGGGGTGAGCAATTTTTTAATTATTGGTTGATTCATTTTTGTTCTTCCCTTGGAGAGAACTTAAGGGCACACCCGCACACAGGTCCTGGGCCTGTCACACTCACTGCATTTCCATCAGCAGCTCCCAGCCAGCTCTCATGCACAGCACTCTGCTCACAGGCCCATACAATAAGTCCTTGTGATTCAATATTCCCCAGCCTTTCATTTATACCTCGTGCTATAGATCTACTGGACATTAGTGTGTGTATACACAGACAAACATATTCGATTTATGGAAACTATAATGACCTGCAATGAGATAATCTCACCTGTCCCCAGAGTGTTAATCTTCATTTCCCACAGTCACTTACTCTTAAATCTGACTAAAGGCTACTGGGTCTGGCAGGAGAACTATAACAGCCTTCTCCTGCTCTGAGATAACAGGAGTGGAGCCCAGGAAACAAGAACGATGCTGACAAGCCAAAGAATCCTGTATAAATTACACAGCCGTCATCTAGATTTCATGGGAGCTAATCCTATTTGTGTTTTGCTCTGTGTTTCTCAGTGGTCAGGTTCCCGCCATTATTACACCTGCAACCTTCTCTTTCTTAAGCTTCTTTTTCAGCATCCAAGCCCAAGGTCATGCTGCAGAGCTCCAGGCTGACCAGGCAGTGGCTTGAGATTTTAAGTGCAACAGGTCTCATGTTTTCATGTACATGAGTGCACTGGAATTATTATTTGAATGGGTTAGCAAGCAATACAATATCATGGCTGAGTGTACTGATAAGACTGAAAGAAAACCTTTTCAAAATATTTTGGTTCATGAAAAAAAAAATAATTAAATGTTTTAACTTGTTGTCCTGGTTCATGGTTAAAGCAGCCAGAGAAACCTTGTCCTTTCCCACAAAATCGAATTTTCATTTTCTGTCCAGCCTGGGGGATATTTCCCCATTCTCAGGGCGCTGGGTGGACCAGAGCAGCATTCCTGGCACAGTGCAGCCCCGTGTCAGGTTCTGAGATGAACACATGCTCATTAGAGCACAAACCAGGACACCCGTGGTCTGTTCCCAGACACAGCCCTGGGTTTATTAAATCCCCTCTGCACCTTAGTGACACCAGCTGGACAGTGCCTCAGTGAAAGCTTATCTTGGGGTAATAACAGTCCTGACATATTTATGGAATAACGTGTGAAACATGTTTTTAATTAGTGGCTGCAAAGGTGCTCTTTAAGCTCGTCAATGCGTGCGTATTTTTATGTAAGAGAAATAGGGGGGCAGTAAAAAGGAATCTCATTGATCCCAGAAATAATTTGTCATCATGAATAAGAGAACGTGAGAGTCCTTGTGTTAGAACTGTTGATTGTAAAATAAACAGGACTTTTTATTGAGTAGCCATGCCTGCTCCCCAGAGCCTGCAGATCCATTACTTACACTGCTCCAGTCTCACCATGAAGCCAGTCAGTCAGCAGTGTAAATCTTTCTTCTCCTCAGGTCATCACAGAACACTTCAGCTGTGGGTTTTTTCTTCTTTTTTTTTTCTCTTGTGTTGTTTATAAACCTGCCAAGGTCTGAAGAAGGAACTTGTGTTTGTCCCAGAGGTCACATATTATACAACTCATTTGCTGGTTCAGTTACAGACACCACAAGCTGTCTTGCCTTCAGTTTGCAAGCTGGAACCACTTTCCATTTGTAATTGACCCAGCTCTTCCCCATGTGTGTGGTGGGACCTGTTGGACACTGCATCTTTGTCTGATCCTGTTCAAGCTGTACAGAACCCATTCGAGATATCTGGAAAAGAGTTTTGGGTTGTAAGGGGTTGGCCAGATCCGAGGATGTCATTTTATTCTGGGATTTCAACACCTAGCAAATGTTTTGGTGGTGATGTTCAGTAGGAAAAGAGGGAGCTATAGAACATGAGTATTTTTGTGTTTTTTCACAAAAATTGATGAAGGCAAAATGAGACAATGAACTGTGCTGAGTTTCCCAAGGAGCTGTTTTAAAAAAAAAAAAAAGAGAGGGAGAGAAAAAGTTCCCCACGGAGCTTCTGGATCAGAGCAGGGCACACAGCCACGGAAGCATTGAGTCCTGGGTAGTGTCTTCAGCCTGGTGCACAGCAATGCACGTGGGGATGGTTGTCATGAAACACCAGAGTGAGCTGCTGATGGATACAGGATGAAAGACCCAGAGTGCATAAGGAGCTTAACACAAGCCTGGGAAGGGTTTCTGGCCTTTGTGCTACCTCAAGGACAAGTGCTAAACGTAAGGAGGACTGTGAAAGAAAAGAGAAAAGAGGGAAGGTGGTGTACTAGAGCTTCAAAGTGCAAGATAATATGAGACTGGCCCTTTCTCAAGAGCTTAGAAGCAAAATTGGCTTCCTGGAGAGAGAACATAAGAAATCTGGCAACCTAAATATATTTAAAGGGCTTACAGCTCTCCAGGGAAAATTTTGAGGCTATTGAAGTGGAAAAACCCATTTGCTAAAATTAAACAGGCTTTTTTTTTTTCCCCAGAAAAAGAAAAAAGTAAAAAACTGACAAAGCAGACAAATGTTTGGCAGGAGACCCAGAAAAGAAAAAAAAAACAAACATCACAACCTGGCAATAGCAACAACATGATGTGGGAAATCTGGGTGGGGGAGAGGTCCAGCCCGCTTCCCTTTTGTCTTCCACAAAATCTGCAAGGGGAAAGTGAGATATTAGTCCATGCAGATTTTCCTAAAGAGCCAACTTTGCAAAAAGAAAATTAAAAAAAAAAAAGTTCTTAAAAAGCCAGAAGAGAGCCTTTCCAAGCAGAAATTTGAAAGTGTAAGGCCAGTGAGAACTGTTGCAGAGCTAATGTTGAACAAGCCCTAATAGCTGGTGTGTGATGGGGAATGGTGATTGCTGCTCCACCTTGGGCTCCAGCCTAATGCTGAGAACAGGCATGGTCACAGCGAGTGGCTCATGTGATGAAATGGCAGGTGCTGAATGGTTTTGGCTAATTTGATTGCACATTTTGAAGAAATTGGCTGTGAAAATGTTAGTGTGAAACAGTGCCTGGTCCGGGCCTCTGTCCCTCCATGCCTGAAGCAAGGCACACGCCACTGAGATGGATTTATTCCTCTTGGGTTCTCAGCATCTGCCTCCCTGCAGCCCACGGGAAGCTGGAGAGCACAACGTGTGACATCTCAGCTCTCACCCTGGCAGAGAGCTGTTGACCTGGAATTGAAGGTTTGCCCCAGGGAGGAGTGGAATCAGGGAGGGAGCAAAGTTGCTGCTGAAACAGTCCGTAAATTTTGGTATGTGTGAAGTGGATGGCAGGTCATGGAGAACATCTCTGCACTGACAGCGAGGGAAGGGTGGGAACACTCCACTCACAGCAGGGCTGCTGCTGAATCCAAAGGAATAATGGGGCTTTTGGGAGAGATGCCCTTGTGTTTCCACGGCCAGCTAGGTGTGAAGGGCCCCAGCAGAAGGTCAGCACTAACCTGCCTTGTTAATGCTGTGAGCCGAGATGTCAAGCTGATCAGCCCTTCCCTCCCTCAAGTATGCAAGATGGATGTAGATTCTCACAGAGTGTATTCCCCTAAGATCAATGACCTGGTTGAGGCTAATTACCACACACTCTCACTCTAAATTAAAAGGACCTTAGTAACTGAAAGCCCTGTATGATTAAGTGGCTCCAAAGATTAACTGTGATAAGAGTGGTATGGAGTTTCAAGGTTTCCTCAGTGCTATGTATTTGTCACTCTGTGAACCCACCACAGGGACCTTGGAGCTCTGCTTCTAAAGGTCTGCAAAGTGAATTCGGGGTCGTTTCGCAGTTGGGAGTGGACAAACCAAAGAATGCTTTTGAGCTTTGTCAGAGCAGCAGAAGTTTGATGCCTGGGGTTTTGGCTAGGATAGTGAGCCTGGTGCTCCTCCATCAGCATCCACCCTGCTCCTGCTGCCCTTGCTGTCACCCATGTGCTGAGCCCAGGGCAGCTTTAGGAGAATTTTCTCCCTGACTTCATGTGAGTGCTGAAGGTGCTGGTGGCTCCTGAGCAAGTGCAGGATGCAGCACCAGTGTGACACCCCACTGACAACTTCTGTGCTTTGGACTTGGCTGACGCAGATTTTCTGCAAAAGCAGCAGCTTTCCACCCCTAATGCAATGGGAGAAAGGAAGAAATCTTGGAGAAGCAAGGCTGAGGGCTGATGGAAATGCTTCTAGTCTATTCCCTACAACAGGGAAGACAACAGCCTAAGAGCAAACCTCCAGTCTCAGAGCAAACGTCCAGCTGGAGCAGAACAGTCCCTCTGTCCATGGCTTGTAGTGGGTGCTTAGAAATGAGTATAAGAAAGAGAAAAAAACAGAGAAAGAAAACTCCCTGTCAACACCTCTCCTCATTTTTCAGTAATCTGCAGCTTAAAGAGTCCCAAATTGGAGCTTGGATCCACTTCACTGTGTTTAATAAGCCCTTGATGTACTTTTCTTCCATGAATTTGCCTAATTGCTTTTTGAACCCATTTATACTTTGGGCAATGAGCTCTACAGTTTGATTATGCTTTGTGTGTGAAAAAGGGCCTTCTTTTCTCTGCTTAAATCTGTGGCCTGATCGGTTTATTCGGTGCCTCTTGTTTCTGCCTTACAAGAAGCAGTGAATAATTGTTTGTACTCCCTTCTGTGCTATTTGTGATTTTATATAACCACACATACACCCTTCACTCATCAAACTGAGGAGCCCCAGCTTTCTGATTTCTGTGCCCAGGACCTGCTCCATACCCACCTGGTTGTGTTTTCAGCCATCTCTGTGTCCCTTCTACTGCTACAGAATTTTTGTCTGAGATGGCACAACCAGAATAACCAAAAAGTGAGTAATTTTAGCAGTGCCTTTTATTCTTTTGTACTCTAGATATTTCCTCATTGTTACTAGCATACTCTTGACCTCTGCTGAGAGCTGAACTGACTTTTTCAGAGAAATTCCTAGTAATTCCAAGATAACTCCTGAGAGACTCCAGCTAATTTGGAACCATTTCTATGTATTTACAATTAAAATTGATTTTCCTCATGTGCAACACTTCATGTTTATCTGGTCTGGAAGGGTTGTTACCATTCACTTTGTGAAAAAATATTCTGAAAGTTGTTCTAGTCAAATTTCCAATAGAGAATTCTTCAGATTCATCTGTCGTAAACTACTGACCTCCTCCCTGGTGAACTCTGATAAAAGAATTTATTAGGCTTTTCCACTTCAGCTTTTTCTTTCTTGAGGACCCATTACACACTAATCATGAACTGCCAGTATAAAATATCTGACAAGTTTCTTGTTTCTGATGTGCTTGAATTGTGACTTCAATTGCCTCTCAGGAGCTGTTTCTGAAAACCATTTTTGCCCTGCCATATGACAGATTAACATTGAACTTGGCTAAGCTCCTTTCTGTTTTCCTCTTTTTGGCCCAATTTCTGCTCTTCAGTGGATATATTCTACTTTAAGTATCTTTCTTTTTTTTTTTTTTTTTTATTCTATGGCTGAACCAAACATAGTCCTTTTCCCTGTATTCACTCCCTCTGCAATTTTTGATGCTATAAATTTTAGTGAACAGCTAATGTGATCTTTTCAATAATTTTCATGCCACAGGAAAAAGTTTCTTACCCTCTTAGCTGTTGATTTTCTGCTTCATTTTTTATGAGGCTGGCTTTCCTCAAGATAAATTCTAATGCTACTGAAGTGAAGGGTTTGTTTATTTGTTTCTGAATCCTACAAGGCTGTTGAATTGAATTAAATTGTGCCTGTTATTACAGATGGATTCTTAAATAGCTGTGTCTCAAATCCAGTCCTGGTCAGAACTGGATGAAGAGTTGCCTTTTCCTCCTAGAGGATGTCAGAGCTGTGTATCCAGACTTTCTATATTCATCAAGCTCAATACACAGACATGGATTAATAGGGACTGCAGAATTATGCCTGGCTGGGACATGGATTCCTTTCAGGCTCCAACAGCTCATATGATAAATAACTGGGTTAGCACATAAACAGTCTGAGATCATTGGAATTAGTTTTTGTTTGGGTTTTGTTTGTTTGTTTGTTTTTGTTTTGGGGGTTTAAAAATTTTTTTGTTTGTTTTTTGTTTTGTTTTGTGGGGGTTTTTTGTCACTTTTGTTTATTTGTTTATTAATAATTCACAAGTCTAGGTGTCCAGAAGTAGACTCATATATTGCATATCTCTGTGCTGTGTTCCTGTCACAGTTCACAAGGAAAAGGAACAGATTTTCAGTGTGATAATGCCCACTTTTATCCAAAAATATGTAGTTGCTTTTCTTCAGCTGCTCAGAAAATTACTGGCCACTCCTGAAAGTCTGTAATTACATCGTCCTTTCTGCTTTTCTCAAGAATTTCCCCAAATTCTGCCACTTTATAAATAGTATTTATAAGGTACCCAAGTGTTCAAGGCTTGTGTCATCTGTACCAGCATTTCCTGAAAGCTGGCTCTACTCTCAGATGCAATAAATATTGCTTAGAACATCCAAGACTATAAATCAGCAGGAGAATAACCTGAACCCAGTAGCAAATTATCACAGGCAAACTTACAGATCTGTAGAGACTTGCAAACTTTACTTGAACCCAAACTCAAATGTTTAATATGTGGGACCTGTACGTGGGATCAGCTGGACTGCAGACCCTTTCTCTGTGACCCTTTAATAAATCCATGCCTTTATTTTTAGTAGCAGCTCTAACTGCCAAGTTATCTGTCATGTCTGGCCTGTCTGGTCTTCTTCACTGTCATATCAGAGTGCTCATATTAGATAATATACTGGCACCATGTTTCTGTGAGAGGATTTTGATAAGCAATAAAGGGAGAGTCTGATAGCATTGCCACACCGTAAGGAGAGCTGAATCCTCCCATTGTGTACCCGAATTAGCTCTGCCAGTGCCTTTCCCAGAACAGCTGGCTTTGCTGGCTGTCCCAGCCCCACATTTCTGAAGCATTCAGCAAAATCCACTTCTCTCTGCGCTGCACCTGCTGTTCAGGGGAGAAGCCCTCACACAGTGACCCCACAGCACTGTCCACCTCTGTATTCCTACATTCTCCTCCTGTGCCTGGAGTGCCAGGCAAGAGAACAGTGGGATATTCCCTGCTCTTGATAAACAGTGACAGGATACAGGTGGCTGAGCTCATTTCCTCTGTAGCCTTGAGCAGGTCTGAAGCTCCATCTCCGGTGTTGAGAGTTTTAGCATCTCATCTGCTGCCCTTTGCTACCTGCTCCAAGGTCAGATCTACTAAAGAAGGGATCTGCATTCATTGTCATGGAAAAGAGGAGATTTCAAGGTAACTGCCTTGAAATAGGAAGGCTGGAAACACAGGGCAAATAAATTAGACTGCTTTCACGTCCCCACTCAGTGTTTCTGTATTGCCCATGTGCTGGAGGAGGATTCCTGGGCTGTGCTTCCCCCATCCCTGGGCTCTGAAAGGCCAGGGGGAGTGGTGTGCAGAAGCACACAAAAACATAATTGCTTTCAAATTTCTCTTTTGTAGTGAAATTTTATGATCAGGTTGCAGGGTGATCTGCAAGACAGGTTGGCAGAGGTTTTGGGCCAAACATAATTTGGGATCACTGCCCCAGAAATCCTGGAACTAGATAGAGACATAAAAATGCTCTGAATGCAGGTTGAGAACTAAGTACAGTGTTTGTTATTCTGTCTGTCTTAGTCTGGCAGGAGACTGGAATAATAAGAGCATTGTTTCTGCTATGGATACAGCGTGATTACCGTTTCTTGGAATGTATCTCTTTAGAGGAGATGTATAAAAGTGACCAGGGCAATCTGCATGTTCCCAGCAAAGGTCTGCAAAATTACAGGCTGAAATCCCAAAGGTAGTGTGGCAGAAATGCTCCAGCAATGATTTGTAATCTCCCACTGGCTGAATTCTGATAGTGGGGAGCGAATAGGACAGGCGTGATGCAATGCCTTGGAGGAGAGAGCTGTTATTTATGCACAAATACTTTAATAATCAACAATGATGAGAAATGAAAGAGAAAATTCACGTGGCAATTTAATAGGATTTTGGGAACTTCTGATATACTTATGAAGTTTTACATGAATCCAAAAAGGGACTCCAATAAATTCCTTTTCCCCGTTTTAATGGAGGTTAAACAGATTTTAGCACATCTTAGGGCATATTTATTAAATATTATGTAGATTTTTACAAACCCACTGGAGATTCAATAACAGTTATTTTTGAGTTAGCAAATCTTTCCTTGTGCTTGTTAGAGATCTTGGTAGATTAAACAAGGAGCCAGGTCTAGCAAATGTTGAAATTTAATATTTAGAGTCAGTCTGAATAAACCACGGGTGGATTTTGCAGTGACGTGTTCAAGATTTAACAAATATTGTCTCATCTCAAGAAAATAAAAGTTAAATAAGGATGAAGCTAATAAGGTTCAGCAAGACAAGAGCTCCATTTACAACTCTTTTATGTATTTAATAAATACATTTATTAAATGAAGTGCAGTGCTCATTGGAGATTGTATCAATGTAAGAAATTCATCTCCAGTATGACTTAATCAGACTAATTCCCCATTTATTAAATGTTCTTGGGATTTAAAGAGTCCACATCAAGCTGAATGTGCATCTGGAAGGCTCTGTAAAGCGTTCATAAGGAATGGCAGCAGTGGCAGCCTTGGGGTTAGGGAATATCTTCATCCTTTATTCTCATGCTTCACCCCAGGAAAGGGACGTCTGAAGGAAGGAGTAGGAAGTCATTTTGAAATTAAAGTGTTTCTAATATTAAATTTGTGTGGGAGAGAAACTTCTGGACATAGTCATGGAGACAGAGAAGTTCATGCCCAGAAGCAGGAGGACAATGAGTTAAGTGGGGTTGTGGTAGCTGTAAGATTATACAGACCTGACACACTGGGACAGACACCAAGAATCTGGAACACTGAATATTCAGCATTTTTAGCATTAAGGAAAATATATATCCTGCAGATTGCAGTGGACTGACCCTTTAGCCACAGTCCAGGTGGAATAGCAGGGTGAGCATCTGTTAGTCATTTGTCTTTCTGTTCTCTACCTGTGATTTCTATTCCTGGCCAGCTCAGCTCTTGGCTGCCTTGCTGAGATGAACAGAGAGGTGATGAGTTGATCTGGTCATTTTATGTGCAATTTTCTGTCCCCTGGGAGGTGGAGCGAGGCTCTCAGGTCACACCTGGGACCCCTGGAGAGCTCCTAGATGGTCTCAGGGCTCAGCAGGTGCTGCTCTGGGGAATGGTGTGCTAAGAACCTGAAGGACTTGCATAAATTTGAGCCCACTGATGACCCCAAGTGTGGTTTGGTCACTCAAAATTTGCACTGTCCAATGTCACTGTGCTCTTCCCAATGACAACACAGAGGCATGCTCACTGTTCCCAGAGCATTATCCCTTCCATGAACTCCTACTGCACATGGAGCCCTCAAGAATTGGCCACGTGAACACAACAACGTTCAGGGTGTGATTTGATAGGCCTGGGACAAATGTATTTGACTTGTTTTCACATCTAGAAGAAGTTCTTTAGAGAAAAACTCTTAGAGATGACATTTGCAATGTCAAAATCTTGACTTTGGCTTGGCTTAGTTCATTCAGAAGATGATATAAATTAAATGTGGATCCGTGCTACCTGCAGCACATTTTGAGAGTCTCCCACCTTCTCTCGTAGAGGGGGACAAAGCAAGGGGACCTCAACGAGGCAGGGGAGGCCAGCAGGAGTGCACACTTAATACAAACAGGATTATTTACTGCTGTCTGCTGCTGAAAAAAAAAAGATTTCCCAACAGCAGAGAAAACATCTCTCAGAAGAGATAATAATCATAATTGAAATCAGAAAACCCTCAAGAATCTTTGTGTGTGCAGCAATAGCATGACATCTCGAATCACAGTGGGATTAATAACGGGGAGAAAGGTTCTGCCACTGGTGGTGTGTTTTGTTTGGGGCAGGGGGATGAGCTGTGCTGCACAATCTCCCCCCGACCCTCACTGAAGGAGGGGTGGCATCTGGTTTGCCACTCAGTGGAAGAATGACCAGAGCTCAAGCTGAAGCTGGCATGATGGAACTGAAGCTATTTAACATTCTGGCACTCCACACAGGAGGAAGAGAGAAGCACAGGAAAGCTAAGCCGATATTCAGCTCACACCAAATTTTGCAGGAACAATTATAAAATGCAAATACTCTAGACACTTGCTTAACAAAGCAAATCTAGCCATTACCTGCCTCTGTTCTTTTATCAAACATCCATTTAGAGAGAAAATTCTCTTCTGTTTTTTCCTCTCCCAAGGTCTATGATGTTAATGCAAGCTGTCCATCAGAATCGTCACTGTATCACCATGCCAAAGGAAGCTGACTCCTACTAAATGCTTCTGTGTCACATCAGATAACGATGATAACTCTGCTGGGCATCTCCTTGTGCCGAGCAGCTTTTTACAGCAGGAAGGTTTATGGCAGGTGAGAACTCCTCATTTTACAGCAGGAACACAGAGAAAACCACACTTTTTGCCAGAGCAACTCCCACATTTTGGCAGGAAGCCACCAATCAGATTAACCCATGTGAGCAAGCAAGATGTGCTAAAGAAACAGCCATTGCCTGAGCTGGTCACTTTTATTTCTAAACCAGCCTTGACCTGAATCTATAGCAGCTCTGACTACAGCATCACCTGCTGCTGATCCCTTCTCTCCTGGCCAGGGTCCAAGGGCAGCTCAGTCCCATCTATTTCAGAACCTGAGATAGTGGAAAAAAAAACCCCTCAGGTTATCAAGATGTCTCCCAAATATTGAAAAACATGCAAAGGACCTGAAAAAAAAACCAGAAAAGCAAAGCAGTATACAGCTGGAGAGAGCCTCTCCTCCCTAACCCAGACAGCTGGGTTTTTTCCTCGCTGTTAAACCTGCTTCACTCCTCCCAGCGTGGACAAGCTGATCCCCTGCTGTGGAAGCTGGGACTCCCTTTCCCAAGCTGGAGGAGGCAGCTCTCTCCCAGATTTCGGGAAGGTGGCAGTGCCAGGTGGCTCCGCAGCAGGTGTCAGCAGTGACGCAGGGAAGCAGACAAGTGTCTCAGTGTTCCCTGTCTGTCGGCCCCTCTCTCCCTCTGCCATTTACATGATGTGCAAATTATTAGAGCCTTTTGCTGCCTTCAACAGGATTTTGAAAGTAGATCATCTGAAATTAAGGTCACTTTTCTCCCTTTTCTGATTAGCACTGAGCTGCTTCCATATCTCAGGGGTGGGGAACAAAATGTAAATGAGTTTCCACAATTATTAGGAAATTTTCTTTAGGATGCTGTTACATTCTTGCTTCTGAGATCTATTTCTTCACAGCAATCAATTTTAAGAGTCACTATTTAATTCAGGTGACAGGTCCAGGGGAGTGAGACATGGGCAAATTTGAGGCTTAAAGTTAGAATAAAAGAGGAATCAAATGGAATTGGGTTTTACACTCTGACTTTCACACTGGGCACATTGTTATTCACATTTATCCCCCTCTATAAAAGATGTAAGAAGAGGAGGAAAAAAGCAGGAAATGAAATGCCAAAAAAATAACTGTCTTTAAATGATGAGCAGCTGAAGAAAGCCAGAGAATTCAGACTGGGAAGGACACTCTGAGATAAGGCCCTGAATGCTGGATTTGTTAATGGGAGAGATGAGCTGGAAGACACACAGATTGATGTGGGAATTTACAAAACTCTTCACAGTGTGAGAAATCAACTCATTCTTAACTCCCTTAATTTGCAGACCCAATTATCTTCACCCCATCAAAAAGTGCTCCACAACAAGCAAAAAAAAAAAGCCCAGAAAGCAGCCCACCATAACATTACCTTTCCATTTTTACCAGTGTTTAATAGCAGAGTGCTCTGCTGAGATTTCCCAGCGCTAAGAATCCATTACTTTTAACTCAATATGCCACAGCACTTTATGAGCACACTAACTAGCACTGTAAATAATTGAAAATAAGTGATACTTGTTAAAATAAATGAATGAAGTGTATTTTGTAATGCAGTACCTTTGATTTTTTTATTGTGTTTGATTGCTAATTTGCAGAATTCTCCACTCCCAAATACATCTCTTAGTCATTAGTGGAACTTGTTCTGATCTGTTTCATGAATAGAAATGACTACACCGTTTTGATATCAGTAAAATAGGGGATTCCTCAGCTATGGAATATGTCAGTTAAATAAGAGGAAAGGACAGGAGTTGCTGCTGTTATGTAGTTTAGGAATTTATCCTGCTTGTTCTTCATCCTGTTGAAGCTGGAGTGCTCTGTAAGTGGAGGCAACAGGAGAAAAGGGTTAGGAGAAATTGAAAGTCAGAGATACTTCTTTTACATGAGGTATAAATTTAATATAAACCCAAAATTTTCTGGTTTTATTTTTCATGATAGGGGTTGAATGAAAGAACCATGAAATGAGTTCCTTTTTTCCTGAATAAAGGAGTAACAGGCTGAGCTGTTCCTTCCCTGTGTCAGTGACTCCATCACTGTCATTTCAGGAGACACCAAGGTGAATGCCACCAGCCTGGTCTCACAATCCACGCTGGCCAAAAGATAACAGAAAACGTCGAGTCAGTTATATCAGGAACCATTTTATGGCTGTACCAGTAACAACCCCAGAGCCTCAGAAACCTCTGGGCATCCTGACCCAGCAGAGAACTGCACAAGCAGGCACCAGGCTACAGCCAGCAGCTCCTTGCTGGGAAAAAGGTTCTGTGTGCATTCACTCCATTGCTTAACCAGGGTGATTTTTCTTTTTTTGTGCCTTCATTTACATCCAATGTTGATTGCTGCTCACCTTCTACATGTTCATGTCTTCCTTCTGTTTCAAAACCTGCTCATTATTTTAGAGCCTCATCCTGCTTGCTGATATCAAACAGGAATGCTTTGCCCTATAAAATTATGGGAATTGCATTTGAAAGGGACTTGAGCAGAGCAGCAGATCCATTTCCCTGCCCCAAGGCAGGATGAACTGTCCTCCTGTCAGCCCTGACAGATGTTTGTCCCATTTAAAACTACCAGAGGCAGGTACTGAGTTCCTGGTGCTCTGCTCTCTTCATCACTTGAAAGTTTTTCCTGATATCTCTTCTGAGACTTTCCTGCAATTTATTCTCGCTTCTACTTACCCTGCTAACTGAAAGCGGAGGACAGATTACCACCTTTCTGAGTGTCTTTTTAATGTTATTCAAAACTTAAGTTCCCCACTGAATTTTCTCTTCTCTTAGCTGAACGATCCCAGGCTGTTCAGTCTTTGCTTGCAGGTCGTGTTTCAGTCATTTGATCTTCCTGCTTTCCTTTGGTCTCTCTCCAACAACGCTGCCTGTCCCTTGAAGTGTGCATTAAAACCTCCCAACGATTGCCTAGGAAAGCCTCCAACACACCAGGTTTCACTGCTGCTTAAAAGAGACTGAACTCATACCTCATAGCCCAGGATTTCTGTTTTCCTGGGATTTTCGTTTCCACATTTCCAGCAAGCAGGTACAATGAAACAGTCTTTACAGCACTTGGTCTGGCCACGTTCAATTGCTTGTTGTTCAGTCAGAATAAAAGTTGGCTACTCTCAGTCAAGCCAAGTTCCCAACTAGCTGGATCAGGATTTATTGAGGACTCCAGGATTTGACCTTCTGTTCTAGATCATGTGCATGACCCCAAGATGTACCAGAAAACAGCCTGTTAGCTAAACCATCTCTGCATTTTTTAATGAGGGACTGGTTCAAAGTGAAAGAAGTCTAGCAGTGTGTCAAATAATTTTTCCCTGTGCATGAATTTGTATGAGCCATATGGAAAGGAAGAGGCGTAGGGCACCAAATTTCCACATAAAGCCTTTTCGCCACGATAACAAGGATTCACAATTCCTTTTGCAGGCAGAATCTAAAAGGTTAAACATGCCAGTAGAGCTGCCACTGTCACCCTCCCCACTTTTCCCCCCAAAACAGCTAATTTTTTTCGACAAAGCCAATTATCTGAAAATGACAGGAAATGATTAGTCATGTTAATTAAAAATAATTTTCTTTCCCACTCCTAAAAAGGTCAGAACGTCAGCTGTATGGAAAATTGAGCCTTCATGCACTTTCATTTGATTTCCCATTCAAAGTCTAATTAGTTACAATTTGTTGTTAAAAGAGATCATTTTTTTGATAAAGCCGACATTTTTTATCCTCTCCCTAGTCATTATGAGGTTGATATTATTATTGCACTATGTGTGTATGTGATTTCATCACACAGGCTTATCAAAACAGCCTTATGTAATGGGCACAGAGGGAAAAGACAGGGTGGAACTGGGGAAGTTTGCAGTTATTTCTAACCAAGAAGAACTTGAGCAGCACAGGGCAGTTGCACCAGAGGCCTCACAGTCAGAGGGTTTTGTTTCACCATCTCTAACTAAAAAAAATAAGAGTTTGGAAATACCATTAGGGCTGTCCCTGCTGTTGGGTTTCAAGGCTCCAGAATGCAGAGCCAAGACAAGAGGCAGAGACGATAAAACAGCAGCAGAGAATGGTGGGAAAGGTTCATTTTAATTTCTCTGATAGAAAGGCCAGGGAATTTCCTAAGCTGACTGATCAGCTCTGCCATTTGATCAGTCAGACATAACCTCACTCACCCCACGTCAGGTGGGCTGACTGGTGGCTTTATCTTCTGCATGCAGTTCATACAACCTGGCTGTTCCCAAATTTCATGTGATGGTGAGATGAGTTCCATGAAAAATGTATGATTTTCTGTCTTCCGTGGGGAATTTTCTTCAGATGTTCCTTCTTTCCCCCCACCCCCTTTCCTTTCAAGGGAAATAAGTCACATGACTAGTGACTAATACACAGAAAATAGTTCTGAAGGATGAGCACTCACAAGTTGTTTATGTACAAACTCTACACAAAGAGACAATGCTGACAGGAGTGAACAATTACAGCACCATCCATAACATATTGGCACACTCCCTAGGCTCGCAGAGACTTCCTGACAGGATCTGAGTGATAAATACCATTTTGGGGAAGTCCTCAATAGGAGAATTGATTAATTTAAAGATTTCCAGTCTCAGCTCCATTCATACTGGAACCAGTGCTCTGACCCTTTCTGGTCGCCTTGAGGTACGTTATTCCCAAAGAAAATTGCTTTTTTATTTTAATGAGAATTTGTGCTTCCGCGTCTCCTCCCACCTCCTGTGGGCGCGGCGAACCTGGGGAACAAATAGAAGTGTTATTACTGAAAATAACAGCTTATAACAGTTTCAGACTAACTCCCTGTGACTTAATGGAGCCCGTCAACATGGAGAGACCATTGAGCAGCACAAGTCAAATGAGAAACCACTTAGCAGCCCAGCAGTGTGAGAGATTAAAATGCTTCTTTGCAGAATATAAAGGTCAGTGAGGCAGTAAACTCCTTAAAGGGGAAGACAAAACATTTCATGCATGAAGGACCAGGATGCATGTCAGTTACATGTGTCAATAATCCCTTCTAAAGGAAAATATATTACTAATTTTCATTTGGGGACTTAATGGCACATGGAGGCAGCGACAGCGCTGTGGTCAGTCGCAGGCTTCCCAGATGGGATGGGAACCCTCAGAGACAGAGTTATTCCTGGTTTTCTGTATAAACCCACTTCTGACACCTGAGAGAGCAGCTCATGCCATGAGACACCAACCCACCCTGCCCCACTCTCATTCCCATTTCTCCCTGCCATCCAGGCTTAGCCACCTAATGGGATTGCTCATTGAGCAGGCACACAACTGTGTGTGTGTGTGCTAACATCCATCCTAAAGGGTTTTAAATTGCCCTTGTCATCCAGATATTTGAATCTGTGCAGCTTACAAGATTGTAAGCCTTGTCACCCTGTGTGAGTCCACTTAGCTAACTGAAGTGCTGTCCAAAGACTTCCTTCTCCTGAGCATCAGTGTCACCTCTCTATTCTGTGCAAATGGGAAAAAAAAAAAAAATAAAGGCAAAAGCCACAAATGGAGCATTAAGGAGTTAGTTTTTATGTCATGACAGGCAGTGGTGGCATGTGAATGAATCCACCAGAGTGGAGGAGCTGAGAGCTGAGAGCACCTGATGTATTCATAAGCAGAAACACGTAGGCAAAGAGAGGTGGACAGTATTTTGTAGAGTTGAATTCTGCTCTCCTTTGGACCTCTGTGAATTCAAAACCATATTACTAGTGAGCACAGAAAGCTGTAGCAGAATCTATCCCCTTGCCTCTGTTTTCCAGCTCCATTTCCTCTGCATATTATTGATGATAATAATAACAATAATAATACCCAGCTCTTAAAGCTTTTCCAGAAAAAGCTGATGTCTCTAAGCCTGCTGCCAGCAGGGGATATGGAACAGCCTGCTATGAGAAAATGCTGATTCTGAAAATCTGAGTGTTTCAAGGGACAGTATCAATTTCATCTGACTTTTATTTAACATTCTGCCTGGGTAAGGTTGAAGCACTTTTTTTCAGCCTCATTGTGTTGGCTCTCATATGAATTATATTATTCACCAAAAAACGTTGCAATGGGGCAATTTACAAAAGCAGTTTAGGAAGGGAAATTTCATTTAACGAGAAATTTCAAAATACTGGGGTCCTTCTTCAGAAATCACTCATTTTTCTTCTGAATTTTCTCTGTAAAGAAGAGAAACTGAAATATTTGGGGAGAATAGGCTGGAAAGCAGAAACTCCACAAAGACAGTGATTTTGAGAGTGAATTCAACCTATTCTAAAAGCCACCAAAGTGGGGATGGAGAAAGTAGACTGAAATTCCTGCAAAACACAGGAATCAGCTTTCCTGAGGAGATTCCTATGACTGTGTTTTTCGTCATCTTTTTCAAGAGTCCAAGAGCTTTTTAGAGCTGGCTCAAGGTTTCTCAGCAGCTTGGGCAGGACTGAGCAGTGCCATTCCCCAGGCAGGACACAGGGACATCAGCAGGAGCACAGAGGAGAAAGTGAGCTCAGAAATGGTGCCCAGAGCAGGGTTCTGGATCCCCTCAGCACTGGAGATGCAGTCATACAAAATTCCTGGATCTGTGCAGCTGGGAAAACAAACCAAAGGCACTTTGCTTCCTGAAAAATCCAGTGTCAACAGCCGGTGCCATCCCTGAAGGCACTGCCAGCAGGACACAGTTATTAAATGCAGGCGGGCTCACATCTGTACCCCTGGCCTGCTCTGCATCCCTTTATGAACTGCTTCATCTCTGCCTCCTCACCACCTTCTGGTTTTGTCCAATTTAGCTCTTCCTGAGGGCAAGAACTCCAGGTGGCTCTTTAGTGTCTAACACAACCTTGGTTAGCGCTTTGAGGCAGGAATGTGTTACAGATAATAAACCTGAGTGCTTGGGATGATGAAAATAGCCTGGGGTTTTCATTCAACACTACACTCAACATGAGCATATATGAGATCAGATCTTGCATTATCTTAATCTTTGCAATGGGTTTTGTGGCACCAGGAACTCAATGAAAGCCATAAAACCAAGCCATGAAGCGCTGCTGCCTGCATCCACCCGATTTTGACTTGGATGTTAAACCACGTGGAAACTGCACACTCACTATAAATACATTAGGGAGGCAAAACCAAAGAGGAAAAAACATCTCAAGGAAATGGGAAATGGGAAAAAGGCTTCTGAATTTTTTAATAACGCATGCTCTGGTTGAAGGGTTTGCTGGGGATCTTGTTGATATTCCTGCAGCAAATAAAGTACTGTGAAATAAAAGCTGTTTGGTCCTTTCAAGCTAACAGCCCTTTGTTCACAGCACATTACTGGAACAATTTTTAAATAATGACTTAATTATTTTTTTATTCCTTGAAAGATGCTTTTTTTGCAGTCAGAGTCTGGTTCTTTGTTTTCCCAGTCTGCACTCTGATTCATTAGTGCTACTTGCATCCAACTTGTAGAGGTTTATTTGTTCAGCTAGAAATGGAACATTAACATTTTAAGAGAATGATGCATAGCTTTTAGAGATAATATTCACTCTGTCCTATTCTGCTGATGCTCTCTTAGAAAGTGTAGAAAGCCACATTCTCTTGCTCCAAAATGATGAGTTTATTATTAACAGTCATCACTTGGGACATGATCTTCTTTTTTTTCCCCCCCAACTTTTTCTGATAAAAACACTTAAATTTTTCTGCATGCGCTTACTGGGCTGAAAAGTTAAGACTGGCAGTTTTGTTCAGGATCAAGGAAAAGGCAGGCAGGACATGAACTTTTATCACCCCGCTCTTGGAGCCTTTCTAAAGGCAAGTCAGGGTCCCCCTGCCTCTCCTGCCTGTGCTCTTGTCCCTGTCCTGACCTCTGCCCAGGTCTGATCTCCCACACCTGAGCATCAGCAGTCACTGCAAATCTGGGACACCTGAGGAGGAGTCAAGCATCAAATCACTCTAAGATACTTCCCCACTGAGGGAAGAATAAGTCCTGCATTACGTGAAAAATGCTGCATTGAAGGGGTGTTAAGGGTGTAAAATTAGGTGCTTGTAAATTAAGCCACGCCGTAGTTACAATTTCCTACACAGTCTGGAAGTACAAGGACTGTGAAATTCCACGTGCTTCTCTTTCTCTGTTTGGAGCTTGGCTAGAAGAGTGTTGGTGAAATACAGGGAAAACCTCCTATTTCTTATAAGGAGGATCTCCCCACCAGCATATTACATTCCTGCACCTGTTTGCAGAGTACGTGCATATAGAATTTTCCCGTAAAATTCCTGCTGGAATTTCTTAGAATCAGTAAAACAAAGAATTTCTGCCTCTTCAGGTACTAGTAAATGACTGGATGATGTGCAAAGTAAAACTTTAAAAATAAATAAATAAAAAACGCAAGCCAAAATTACAAAGGCAAGCTCATCTGGCATGAAATGAAGCACCTAAACAGTTTGTCATAAAACAATAGTTTAGGAGGCTTTTGCAGTACCTACTTGTGCCTTTTTAGCTTCAATATTTACCAAAATCAAATATTCCTATGTCCTCTCACAGGAACATTTTTTCATTTTGCCTATCCCAGACAGCCCTCAAACCTGGGAAATCTGCTGGCAGTGGCAAAAGCTCATCTCCTGCCCACAGCTGTGCTGTAGTTGTGCTACCCCAAGGCAAGCTGCGTGGTCCAAAGATGTTCACTTCCATCTTCCAGGCACTGGCTTTCCCTCCTCCAGCTTCCTGATCTTGAACACATGGTTACATCTGCCAGGGTTAATTTTTGCAGCATCTTGAACTACCTGATGCCAGGAATTGTGAGAGGGGAGGCAGGGGGCTGTGACTGAATAGTCAGAGCTGGTAAATCATGGGGCAATTTAGGTGTGAGACTTGAACCTGTGAGTGGGGTGAGACACATCAGCTCCACTCCCCGAGCTGCCAGCAGGAGCCTGCACGTTCTTGGGTAAACCACACATATTTTTTGGGGGGGAAATCTCTCCCTTAATGCTTAGGTCATGGGGTTTATCCATCTGGCTTTGGATCTGGAAAAAAATGTGTCTGTGTTTCCTAAAACAATGGGCATAGACATATATTGATCATTCTGTGACCACACTTCACACCCAGCAGTCACAGCTGACCATATTTTTAAACAGAACGATATGAGGGTCGTGATCTAGATTTGAGAGTGATCTAGAGTAGGAAGAGGAGCAGGGCATCATTTGTGTGAGCAAATGTGGTATTTAAATATGTGCTCATTGAGAGTGGTTCAACAGCAAACTAAATTGACTGCACCAGCTACCTGGCAACAAAGGGACACTGAAGCTTCACTGAGACCAGATTTGTCAGACTGGACAGATTCAGGCAGAGTAACAGGAATAAAAATGTGGTTCTCATGAATTTCCTGGCTTTTATCAGCTCGTGTCATGCAGTCCTAGTATCAAGTGAATCTACATTTGTATTTATTATCATCTATTTGGGTGACCGAGACTAGAAATTAATAATAACAGCATCAGGAATAGCACAGCTTTCTGAGCTGGAAAATATCTGACACTGATTAAACTGCAAATCTAAATAATTGATATTAATTACATGAAGTTTTTAGCAATAATCTGCACAAAAGAACTCTGAAATTAGAGGATTAGAAACTAGAGATAATACTCAGCAGCTGGTTCAGAGGCATTATGCAAGCACATAGTTGACATGAACCCAAGGAGTATGATTCATAGAGCTCTTCATCTTCCCTCGCTCATCTTAAACTGGCATTTGCAAAAGTAAGATGCTCTTACTGGCTGGCAGAGAAGGGATTACTCGGTCCCTAGCATGTTAAAAATAAAATAATTTTAACTTTCTGTCTTTGAACAAGCAAGCATTCATGGAAGATTTTTAGTAACAAGATCTTATTTTAATATTTTGGACCCTCCTTTCAACTCCCAGTTTGTAATCTCAGGGCAGTGTATGCACAATGACACACCATTCCATGGAGATGCGAACAGACCATGGATTCACGTGTCATGGACATAGCTTGGACCTCAAAATCAGCAACAATATTTTAATATATATATTTCTTCCCTGTAAAGACAGTGAATAATGCTGAAGCTGTGGCAGTGAGAACCTTGTGGATAGATGTCAGGCACCAGCTGAGCATCTGGCCCCTTATTGTATTTTAAATGATACACATTTATAACTGTAAAGCAGACAGACAAGCGATACTGTCTAACATCACCATCACTAATAGCTCTAATAGCTCATGTATCCACAGCCTGCCTCATCCTGTCCTAGCTCAAAGCAATTTTGAGACAATGGGCCCAGCTCTTCTCAGATAGATATAAATGAGATGCACAGAAAAGGCACATTTCCCCCTGCAACAGTCCAACAATGCCAGGCTGAACCACCATCTAGTTGTACCTCAGAGAGGCAAATGTCATGTAGAAATCCAGTGGAATTCTTCCATTTCTTTTTAACTCATTACTTGTGCCGTAGAAAATATTTCAACACCATGTTTTTTGTTATTATTTTGGTGGTGCAGTCCTTTTAAGGAAAAAAAATCCTGAAATATGGAAATCTGGAATTGGGCTCCTACCAGCAAAATGAAGACCTAGAAATGCTCCTCTGGAAGGGAAAAGGAGGAAAAAGAAAAGGGGCTGAGGTAATAAGCACTGGGAACCCATGATATGACATGTTTTGGCTCTTTCCAAACCTAATGCGGTTTTTATATGTGGACATAAAAGACCACATTTTCTGACTCCCCTAAAATAATTACCTGATAAACCCCCACTTTTGGAGTTGGTCCGAGCCATCCATTACACCACTGCCATGAACTTTATTTCATACCACACCAGGGAGGAGACAGAGCAGTTGGAGTGCTCAGACACTGCTTGTAATAACTGGCCATAAAAATCAATGTAAAATTTAATGCAAAAGGTCTGTGGGCACCCAACCATTGGAGTCCAGTGATAAGGCAGATGGAGAGCACCACTGTGCTTTCCAGCAAGTGCTATATTTTCTCTAAAGTTCCTGAATTATAAATGCTGTTGCTGTTTTGTCCATCTACATACCATTAAAATGTGCTGCAACCATGATATTTATGTCTCTGGGTGGTTTTTGGTTGCAGTTTCCTGGACGTGGGATGTGCTTTGTGTTCTGGATGGGTCCCATCGCAGGACCTGGAAGGGAGAGAAGGAATATCTTCCCACTGTTTTCTCTGGAGCAACCTGATTGATACCCAGCCAGGAATCCTGCTGTGCCCTACTCTTCATGGGAGGGACTGGGAGCAAAGTTGCTGCTCCCCGTGTGTGCCTGACCCAGCCAGTCCTAAAGAACAAAAGTTGCATTTACGTGCAAGCTCGGTGTCATGGGTGTCACTCAGCTGGTCTTCAATGAACTTTTGGGGCTCAGACGAATAATTTTATTTAAAGAAACAGCTCTCGTCAACCAGAGGATCCTTCCCAACTCACTGTCTCCTTCACAGCATTCAGAGAAAGGAGCACGGGATCTGCCTGAAATATTAGAAAAGAAAAAATAATAGAAAATAGCAGAGAGTCATTGACTTTTGCTTCCAGTCCAATTCTTCTGTTCCTATCTGCCTTTGTCACTCAGCATACAACTTCTCACGTGCATTCCCACAGGAATGAAGAAAGCAAGAAGGATATTGTTTGGCTGTTATCAATTTTAGCATGCACAGGTGCTCAGATATTAACAACTGAGACCAGAGAAATCATTGCTGCTCTGATGTACCTATAAAGGCGAAGAAGCAGGAGTCCTACCTTGGTTGTAATGCTAAGAATTACATTGTTCCTAACGATTTTAGCAGTGGACTTATTTCAAACATCAGTAACAAACAGAATGAGCCACTCTATTAGCTTCCTTTTGGATGTACAGCTGCAGAGGCTGTGCATGAAGTATATTAAGTCTGGGGTATTTTCTCTTTATTCTGGGAGCTGCTATTGATTTTACCCTAATAGATACTTGGGTCCAACACATGATGAAAAGTCATTTAGAAGAGAAATAGAAAAGAATTCTTAACTCCTTACACTTGTGATTCAAAACATCTCTGTTTAGGTATCACCGCACAATTCCAAGGGGGAAAAAATGACCAGAAGGATGGAGAACATTGCAGGCAGGCTGGAAGAAGCTGAAACAGGATTTTGTGAAGCCATTTTACAATGCAGCTAAAGTGTTCTGAAGTATTTATTAAAGCAAACAATTATGCTATTCTGTACAGTTTAAGGTTATTACAGAACTTGTATTAGACGAGTAATTGCCTCTGGATGAGCATATGGCTTCGTCTGCTGGTGAAAAAAAGAGTATTTCCACAGGCTAATGATTTCTGTGTAAGAAGGGGATGGCAGTGATTCACAGAATGCAACAGCTGATTCTTCAGGCATAATGTAAGTCTGTCTTAAATGAAAATGCACAACAGCATTTGCACACAAGGTTATGTCCCATGTACTAATGCACATGTGTATGAGTGTCACCTGTGCACATGTGCATGGATGGGGAGCACCTTTCCTGCAGGTGCACACCCCTGCCAGGCTTTGCCCACAGCACCCAGCCAAAAGGATAAATTCTGCACCATCTGTCCACCCCAGTGCATCCTGCTGTGTTGCTGCTTGGGAAAAAAAAAAAAAAAGGAGAAAGTTTCAGTAAATTCTACCTTGCTGTAATATTGTTTTGCACTCTGAGATGGGCTGAGGCCTCTTTGAAGATTCCCCTGAAATCACAACATTCATTCAGACCAACTCGTTTGACTTATGGAGAGCTCAGAGGAGATATTTGATATTCTCACAAATGCTCATTCAATCAATTGGAAATCTTTGGAGTGCCAGGATTGTTTATCTTGAATCGAGCTGCCACACTTCTCTTTGAAACAGAACATGGTTCCCTTCTGTTGCTTCATGATTTATTAGCAGGTAAAGGATTGGTTAAGCTGGGAAACCCGTTGAGTGGTGAGGAAGGAGTGGATAAAGGCCAGCATCTGGTGCAAGTGGTATTGGAACTCCCTTCTGAGGGGTTTTAAACAGGATTTAACAGCTGCAGACACTGAGCCTGGAGCTATGTGACAGAATAAGCAAATGACATTCCCAATCCACAGAATGGTGAGGGAACTGACTGGGTTGCTGGTTATCACACTGTAAGGTAGTAGTAGAGTTAGAGAAGTGTGTGGAGAGCAACCTAAAGCCTCATCCAAGAGCTCCCTGGATGGAGCAGCAGAGAGAGAGGGAGAGAGCAGCAAGGAGAAGGAGCAGAGGAATGACAAAGAAAGTGAAGCGCTGTCGAAGTTCCTAAATTGTGCTTGGCTCTGGGACACATTGCCAAGTGCCACGGCTATCTAGAGAACACCATGTGACAGGTACATCGGGGTCACTGCCTCGGAAGAGGCTGGAGTGATGAAAACTTGCTGGAGGGCTGCAGATAGAGGGAAGCGCTGGGAAGGAAGCCAACACCTCAGGCACAGGGAAGCTGGAGGCTGTCCAAGTGACGTGGACGGTGAGAGCCAGCGGGTATCCTGTTCATGGGGCTATTTGTCACACTAAACTAGATTATCAGGAAATAAAAGTCCAGCCTACATGTTTATAAATCCTTCCACATCCCAGCCACGGGGCTCTGGATGTGATGTGCAGGTAGCTGGCTACGAGGTTTCTGACTCATGACAAACGGGGCTCTATTCCCCAGCTGGGAAAGGGAAAGCAGTGTGGGGGTCGAGCTCTCCTTGCAGCTGAGCTCTTCCCTGTGCACCCCTCCCCTTTCCTCCCCTCGATTTGGCTGCAATGTTTCATTTACAGGAACCTGCAGGAGCCGAGGCTGTTCATCTCCGCCACTGAGCCTTCCTCCCACTGCAGGCACTGCCACACACGTAGGCAAAGGACCCTTGTTATCATCAGCTGCTGCTGGTAGCATGAAGAACAGTTAAACAGGCTGCACTGAGATCATCTCGGTGCTGAACTTGCAGTTTCCAATGTTAAAGCAACATGGAAACACCCAATCCTGTTTCCATTTGCCCAGCGAGGGTTTGAAGCTGGAATGGAAAGGGCTAAGTAATTCTGGTAGTCTCGAGCTCTGGAGTCACTGCTATGAGCCCAAGACCTCAGCTGAGGGTGTCCCTCTGCACTCTAAGGACCCAGAGCAAAAACAACCCTGCAAGACAAACCCATCTTTGTTGCTGTGGTTCTGTTTCTCAGATAAAACCAGGACTGGGAGAAAAGACCACAGGCATGGCCAGGAAACAACAGAAAAATGGCCGTAAGTCAGGGAAAAGCACTATTTGCTGATGGGTGAGGGCTCTGCTTTTGTTCCTGTGTCCCACCAATGGCCTCTTGCCTCTGCAGAAAACAAATTAAAACTTAAATTTTGTGTAAAAACCAACATAGTTCTGCCAGACCTTGCCAAAGAGGAAGTGACGGGCTGGTGTGAGCAGAGGGACCGTGCATCTCGAGTAATGAACTTAATTCATTACTCTGCAAAGCAGCCTCCAGAGTCACATGGGGATAAAAAACTCAGTGATGAATCAGGCCCAGCATTTGCTGCAAATTTAGACTGCTGTCTAGTTGGCAAATAGCTCTGAAACCAGTCCCAGTGCTGCGTAAGTACCTTCATTACTCTTAAGTGCTATATTTATTCAATAATTTGGACCAATCATTTTCGGGTTCATTAGTCCCAATTGTTCATTTTTCTCATGGTTTGATTTGTTTCTGAACCTCATGGTTTTAGTTTTCCTCCAAAACTGAGAGTAGTAGGTAAAAAAGTGCTAATAACAAGAAATACACCTTCTGGAAAGTTGGTTTTTTGCTCTTTTTAACTGAATAATGACCTGAACAAAAGCTCGTTAAACTCTAGGGGTTTTGGAACATTGTCTGGATGCACCAGAGCAATCTGAGTACTTGGGGAAAGCAAAACTAGAAATCCAAGATCAACTGAAGATAATTCACTCTCTCAAGGCTACTTCAGATTATATTTGGCAGTCTTGAACCTTAGCTCTCAGCTGCACTTGTTAAACATGGATGTCAATAACTCCTGAGGCCACAGTCTTGTCCTCCAGGGCTAGTGGCCCTCTCCACTGGTTTTCCATGTTTCATCCAGCTCAGTTCACTTCCAAACCCCGACTTGTGGCACCACAGATCGTTTGGTGTAGAAATGGGTAGAAAATTATCAGAAGGAAGAAAAGATTGAAATGAAGCTGCCAATGATGCAGTTTCCATGACAACTGCCCTTCCACCTACAGTTTTAACCCACTTTTCCAGGCAGCCATTCCAGGAAGTGCAGGAAACCACACAACAGATGCACATATCCTATTTCTAACACATCTCCTGATTAAAATAATTATTCCGTATATAGAGATTGCTCTGAATGGCAGTGGCTGAAGGTTTTGGATAGCCTGGGGGAGGCGATTTCTCCCAGTGCTAGATGCTTTCTGAAATAGTATATGTGGTGCAAACCCTAGTATTTGCTGGAGGCAGGGTGAGGAAAGCATATCCCAAAGCCATTACAATGGGATATCTCCTGTTGTCCCTACAGAACTGTATGTCCTGTGTGTGTCACCCTGTTGGATGGATTCAAAACTACTCTTGTCTGTGCCTTTAAGCTGCATGTGCTGAGACCTTATTTTAGCAGAAGTAGCAGGTTTAAAGCCAGAGCACACGACTTGCTGTCACACTCCGTGTTCAACATTTGTGAAGATTGATGACAGCCCCAGAGCCACCCTCACCTTCAAATCGTCCCCTCGCAAGTGCAAACTGATGAAGTATTTTGTAGGGGAATCATTCCTGTAATCCTGGTGGGACCACATGGTGATTGCAACACTATGTGGATTCTGTGTGGGGATTATGTGGACTGACATCAGAAGACAGTGAGTTACCTTTGTAGTCCTGAGGATGTTGTTTCCCATTGTCATCGCTGTTATTGTTACCTCTGCTCTGGTTTCTGAAAGCCCCTGCAAAGATCCATGTTCCCTTCTGCTACATAACATGACAGGAGGAGACAGAGATTATACCTAAGAGCTTGTAATTTACACCAACATGGTAGAAAAAGAGCTGAGGGAAAGCAAAGTTTTTGACAGGGAGAGAACTAAGGAATGGGGAAATAAAATAGTTTTCTTAATGTCACACACCAAGTTTGTGGCCAGAGTGAGTCCAGATCCCTTGGGTCCCACTCAGGTCTTTTATCAGCATGATGCCTCTTCCTTTCCTGCTCTCCCAGGCTGTCACTCTCATTTGTCCTATAGAAACATTGAGATAGTTCTGGCAGATGCATTACCTAAAGGGGAACCTGTCTGAAATTATCCTTTCTTCCCTCCAAGGAGTGCCAAGGGAAATCTACATTTCTACACAGTAACTACGTTAACCGCTTAACTCCAAAGGAAGCAGATAACAGGAAGATATTAGTGTGGGAATGGGCAAGTAAATAAAAGAATATTTCTCTCCAATAAACCTCAATTCTCTGGGAATTATTTTTTAAAGACTTACAAAGGAGTCTGCCAGAACAGGTAATGACTATACTTAAGGGAGAGTCAATTGTCCTAGAAAACTTCACGTACTATAGTTACAGTGCTGGAAACAAGAATTTGGCCAATATGGGGGGGATCTCTGGGTGACAGCATCTCTGCCAAGGACTTCAGGACAAACTCTGGCACTTCTTAGCATTTAATATCTAAACAGCAAGGGCCAGATTACAAGTTCTTGAATTTTTTGTCTTAGCTCACATTAGTTCAACTCACATTAATTCCAGGGTCTTCGAGAGTCCAGGGGGACTGAGAAACCTGACTCTGAAATCCAACTGAATGATTTTGAAATAAAACATCTCCCTTTCCCAGAGATCACTTGTGCTGGTACTTAGTGTGTAGTGATAGTGGATATTAGGATAACACCACGTTTTCAGCCGGGTTGGTCCAAGTTCATGCATCTTCCTGGCTTCACAGGGATAAGCAGGGCTGTGTGAGGAGTGTCATGTTTGATTGAAATGAGTAATGAACAAATGAAGGAGAGGAGGGAATGCCAGAGATGGGACAGTGGCTGTTGTATGGTCATGGAGAAGGGAAACTCTGGGTGCATTTTTGTTCAGCTGTGTCTGAGGCAGAGGTGTGGAGGACAAGTGCTGGGTGAATGTGACTCCACCAAGTGTTATTTGCCGAGTACAATGCGGAGAGAAGGAAAACTTATCTTGCACTTTCCAGTGTCCCCATTTCATAAATATGATACATTAATATTCATTATACCACATGCATTATCATTTTGGAAGGAGATTACTGGGGATTCACTATTTTCTCTCCATCATATTTTCCAATTAGGATCCCCTCTTTTGCAAATAATAAGCTTTTTGTTGCCAGAGGCTTTGCAGCAAAGTTCCAGTCCCAGCATTGGCATTCTGTTCAGCCTCCATTTCAGAAAGAAGTGCAAATTGAAGAACAATTATATTTTTAATGACAGGTTAATCTTGCTGTACTAAATATGATTAGAGAATCACCTGTCTAGTGTCAGAGAATACAAGAGCTGGTAGGAATTGTTTCCAAAAAAACTCTAGGGAGATGGGTAAGGAAGGCTTCTCACAAATGCACCACTGAGTCAACAGGGGCTGATCAAACTGACAGAGACTTTGGAATTCTTAGAGGAGAGAAAAGAGGATAAGAGAAGAGTGGAACAGCAAAGAAAAAAGGGGTAGCCTGAGTCCCTGTTCCCCTCAAAATGAAAAAATCCAAAGCCAAATAAATATTAAAGAAAAACCACAAAACAAAACACAAGAAATACAAATTTACCCAGCTCCATGAGAGGCTAAGTATTCCCTACACACACATACACATGGTAGTAAAACAGCCCTTTAAAGTTGTTGGTGTTGTCGGTTACAAGAGCAGCATTTAACATTTAATGGTTGGTTTTGGTCAGAGCTGTTACGTTTCATTGTTTGCTAGATTTGTTCCTTAAATTTGCTTGGCTCTGTGCCATGCAATTCCTCCAGTTTTGTTTTATATTCTGCCTGGGATTGAAGGATTTTTATAGTTTTTCCCCTCTTTGAAGACACATTGTGAAAGGATTTCCATTTTTCTTGCCCGGTGCATTGTCTTGTCACGTCTCATATTTATCTAGAGGGCACAGATGTCCCCTTACAAGCCCTGTTGGAGTTCCAACTTGTTCTCAGTCTCCCCCTAGTTGAGAGTCATCAACTGAAGCAAGAACAAGAAAGTTTTTGGGTTAATTATATTGGGAAGAAGTTTTCAGAAAAAGTAATATCTGGTCTGCTGATGCTGTAGCTCTTATAGAAGTCAAAAAGTAAAGAGACAGAAATAAGATGATGCCTCTACTTATTTTCCATTATAATAGGCTGGATTAGCTGTTCAATTAAAACAAATACAAAGCAAGGAAATCCTGCTGTGCATCTTGACCTTTTTTATAAACTGGCGCTCATTCCTATGAATTGACCTGTTATTTGCCAGGTCTGCTTTAATCAAAAGTTCAGGGAGTGAGAGGTTTTCACAAGTGTTTGCCAGAGACTCCTTGCAATTTAGAAATTGTGACCGGTCATCAAAGCCACGTGGTCCTGTGGTCTCCATGGTTCTTACTGCTGATTCCTGGGGGATCAAATCTTTATGGCAAGATTTTAAAGGCAGGGCAAGGTGATTCAGCTGTTGGGGTCCATTTCCAGCTGAGAACATGAACAGCATGTTCCCATCCCAGCAGATTGCAGTGGGCACCCAGCAAAATGACCCTGGCCACGAACTTCACCTCCGTGTATGTTGAGTGTCTTTTCCCTGCCTACCCAGATACTTTTTCAGCTAAACAGTATTGACCTATAGGGTGTTGAGCTCAATTTCCACTCCTATTACATGTTTCCTGGCATGTTTATAGTACTCCTAATTAATTATTTCTAATTGCCTGTGTTTTTCTCCCCTGTTTTTTGTACCTTTGTTTCTTGTTTCTCTCCCAGCCTTGGTAACAAGATGTTGCATCTCTTGAGGCTATGAGGGTAAAAGTCTATTAATAAATAATTAAGTGATGAGGCTCCAGCAGTGTGGAGTCACGTCTTGCCGTCACATGGCTGTAGTCTCCATGGTGACTCACCGGTGTGGATGGAAGGGATCTCTTTGAGAGGAGGCAAGAAGAGGTTATACAGGGCAAAAATAGGAGAAGTTAAATTATATTTTAAAATATTAAAGGCACTGTTACACTGGCTAGTTCCCCAAATAACCTGGAAAGATAGAAATCTATTAGCCCTGTTCCACCAGCATCTCTTCTTTCTGCCTGCCATTGTCCCATGGGTTTTTTCTGGCCCAGAGCCTCCAGCACTGAGGCTTTCCACTCTATAGCTGATCCTATCTGCCCAGCAGCATTTTCCCTGTCCCCATTGCCCCTCTGGCCTTGCAGATCCACAGCAATCCTGCTGCTGAACTCTGCAGTCTCCATCCCCATGAGGAGGGAGACTGATCTCTGAGAACAGTGAGCACTGAACAGTTTCTCATGTGTCAACAAGTCAAACCTTGAGGCCTGAATTCCAGAGGCTCCCACTTCTCCGCTCCTCTGTGCACTCCTTCCCTCTCACAACAGCATGTCACCTTTCCCTGGAGCTGCCCTGCAACATGCCTTTCTGCAAAATTCACACCTGCTCCTCATTAGAGCAAGATTTTGAGAAGCTTTTGCTGCGCTTTTCTCCTTTTCTGGCAAGACTTGGAGGCAGTTTCATGCGCTGCCACATGAAGTAGCCCTTCTATTTTTTTCCCATCACATAATCCACCTCTAAGTATAGCAAAGACATTTCTTGCCCATTCAGAGCAGTAGTTTTCGAAGGAAAAGTGGTGAGCTCAGCAGTTCCAGCATCTGTAAAAGTGTGTCCTTGTGCAGCAGCGGGATCTGAAGCCCCTGTAATCTGTTATCAGCTTTCCATCTGTGTTAGCAGCCACACTCTCCACAAGCATCCTGATCCATGCCTTTCAGCCAACATCATTTTCCCAAACCCCCACCTCTCCAACAACATCGTTTCATGGGAACACGAGAAACGTTAAGCTTCCTGTAATGCCAAGGATGTAAATCACACTAATTATCTCCCAGACTTCAGAAACATCCTGGGCTTTCATTTCCTCTGCAAACTTCTGGAGCATTTACGTTAACTTTTGGCAGGTAAATTGTAGGGGGCCCAAGCCATCCATCACATAAAACTGCATTGAAAACACATCAGATTCAGAGTCATGACAGGCAGATAGGTCTCTACTCTGAAGGAAAGGAAATTTGATGTCACAGATCCCTTTTCCTCACAAGAGGACGTGATGTTTAAGCCCAGGATCCTCCTTCTTTCCACACACTGACCACGATTTGCTGACTGCTCAGTGTCCACAGCCCCCCACGGCACAGCACCTGGTGACAGCACTGCCAGCCTGGTGTTACTTTTGGTTTTCTTTAAGCTTCTAGGACAGGATCTGCTTGACCAAAGGTGGTTCTGGCCTTGCAGACCTGAAATCTGTTGCAAATTGGGTCTTGATGAAGCGAACAGCTCCCAGTTCACCCTGGGAATGGGTCTGTTCCATTTGGTTACCACCAAATTTCTGGGAAGGACTGGGAAATAGAAAAATCTTTTCCATCCCCCTTCACTGGCCTGTTTTCTCCCTTTTTTTTTTCGTGGCAGATTCTAAAATGGAGGTGAAAGATGGTTTGAGTGAGGTTATCAGAGGGATAAAACAATACTTGAAGCAGCTTCAGACCCGTTTTCATGCTGTTCTCCCGTAGCCACTGCACAGGTTTTTGGAAATTGTTTCCCTGCCCTTTTCACCTTCACGTTTCTCTCCTCCCAACAGACTGAGGCCAGAGTAGAAGAGTAAAGTGGATAATTTTTTTTTTTCTTCAGAAACCTGGCATCCTGTCTTTGCTTTCACACTTTTTGATGTTCACCATCACCAGTGGAAAAAAAAGGGGAATAATCTGAAATTCAGATCTTGGTAGGTAAAACAAAGAATAACAAGAATAACTATGACAATTATGCTGATTCTGAGGATAAATGTTTTCCTCTTTTTTTTTTCTTTTGGTAGGACTGCCTATGGATTCCAACACTGACTAGGGATTTAAAATCGTTCATCTCTTTTTAAGTGTTTTTGGCAACCTAATTTTGACTCAATATTTCCATGATGCTGAAGGAAAAAGAGAAAAAGAATAATTACAAAACACAAAATAAGCAGAAATTGTTTCAGTGAGGTGTTTTGATCACCCCCGTGAGCTGTTTTCTTGCTGTGTTGTGCGTGACTGAAAATCAGAAAGTGAATCTGCCTATTACAGAATGGGAAGCTGACCAAACTCGTTTCATCAGACTGCAACAAAAACAGCGAACAAGGGGAAAATAAACGTAGGTGATTAGAATTATTTCCATTCTGACAAAGAGACTTCATGGATGATACAGGAAAAGCTTCCCGAAAAAGAAATTAAAAATCCAAATGAAAGCTCTTTGAATGGGGGGAAGTTAAACAGATTCCCACCATGATGTCATGGATTATCAGTGGACGAAGAGCCTTTGGATCTGCTCCCAGGGCATCCCTGGGAAGGGGGTCCCTCTCCCCCCTGAACCATAACCTGGGCTCTCTCTAAGCTGCTGCTTGCTTCTGGAGTAAATTTCAACCCTGCACAAGGAGTTGAATAAACAAATTACTGCCTGTGCATGTGTGTTCATTAGAAAAAAGAAAAAAAACACTGATTACTTTGCAGCCTGATATTTCATAATATCACAAAGGGTTTTGAGAGATGAACAGCTAAAGCAAACCCTCCGTGAAAACCAATATCTCCACCTGTGGGAAATGCAAAGATAACAGGCAATTGTGACTAAAAATGCAATTACTACAAGAGAAAAAGATTCACTTTCCTTCATATGCATAAAAATCATGAAAAGATATTTTCATCCTGAGCAAAGAAGGCCTGAAGCTGGGTTTTATTCTGCATTTAGAACCAATAATAATCTTTCACCTATTATACATCTTCTTGGAAAAAATTTATTTTTCCTCATCTCACCTAGAAGGTTCTCCACTTCTAGTCAATTATTTAAGCAGATGCAAAGAAATAAGATAGAGAAAGTAAATATTTGACTTCGAGCCTTTATAAATCCTGTTTTCTTTTTTTTTCTTTCTGCCTTTCAAGATCAGATTTCTGTTGCAACCTCAGTATGTACAAGACAGTCTTCCTAGTTTTTTTAAAAAAATATTCTATGTTTTAACCGCTAGCAAAATTTAAGAGAAGCACAAGGCCATCCAATGCAGAAAGAAGGAAGACCCATCCAGCACGTTGTGGGATGGTTGGAGCTGGTAAAACCCTACGTAAAGCTTAGCAAAATGCCTTCTCTCTCACAATGCATTTGTGATTTCATCCCTCGACCTGGCTGCTGATTGCTCTTACTCTGGGTGGAGAAGCTCAACCTCCTCTAAGAGGGTCAATTTTCTGATTTTCCCAATCAATGACCAAAATATTCTCATGCAGAACCCCCACACCTGGGGTGAGGAGAGCTTTAGGAGTGATGTGCAGTGATGGCTGCTCTGCTGGGTGCCTCTGCTGCAGGGTGAGGGGCTGCCCCTGGAAAAGAAGCCACAGAAGATAAATTTGCTCATGATCCACAAGCAGCTGAAGAGCCACAGTGTGGCTGTGGTCACTTTGACCACCCTCTCACTCCTGTGTATTACCCTTCACCCTTCAGCCTTTCACTGGTAGCTCCAAACCCTTGGACTGCATTTAGGATCATTGGCAGTAAATCTAAATTAACCTCTGCTTCACCCAATCTCCATTCACACCCAGCCTTTGGAACTGCAGAGGTGTCCTCAGGAAAGAAGCCCAGACCACAGAGATGATCCAAAAGGCAGGGGGAAGAGGAGTCAGATTTCAGGATTATTTATTAATTTTGGGTTGGTGACTATGTAAATCATGAATATAAATCCTAAAATCTCTGCAGGTAGATTCACTGCACCATACACATTTCCAGTGGTTTAGAGGGAACTTGCATGGGAATGAGGAGCCATCTTCATGGCCCTCGGTCTCACATGGCAGCCCGGAGGCTCTCTTCCATTATCTTTTTGCTACATTTCCTCCAAATTCAATGTTCTGACCTCCACGTGCAGCATGCTGGCCTTCTGTCTGCAAGCCAATGTACAACACTGACCTCCTGTGACTGTTCCATGAGTGGGGTCAGCTAAGGAACATCTTCTTAAGGTCAAGTGGGTAGAGGACAGGATCTGGCAGAGGGGACAAGGACTCAGTGCTGCACAGACATTGTCACAGAGAGCATTGCTCCCGCACAAGAGACACAGAGAGTGCTTCAGCATTCCTGAAAAGCCTCTTTGTTAAGGAGAAAATGGCTTGAGAATGGAGACTGTTGCTCAAATCTGTCACTGAAACAAATACAGAGAATGAAACTATTGAAAATTGTGTCAGCTCTTCCACTTGAGGTTTTCAGTGTGAGGCTGGGCTCCACCAGAGGTGAGATGCAATGCCAGTGTGTGAATGATCCAGTGGCTGGGATCAACTCCCCAAGGCTTCCTCAGGATGTTTCAGGGTCACCAAAGGCCACAGCAAAGAGGACAGTGAGATCAGGTGAATGAAAAGAAGAATTTCCAGCCTGCTTTTCAGGCATTGTGTTAGCTTGGGCAGCAGGTACAGCTCAGCAAAACCCCGTGGCCACACCTCTGGTGGGTTGTGAATTACAGATTATCATCATTTTACAGCGGCTACAAATCACGGCCGTGCCACTGCATCTAGTGGGAAAACACAGCTGCTTTCTGAGCAAATAACAGCCCATTGATAGGCAGCCCTCTGACTCAGGAGAGGTTTGACAGTGTATAAAGCCTTTCAGCAAGGAAACCGCTGTAAATCTTTCCCAGGCAGGCTGAAGTATCTGAAGAAATACTTACACCTCACTGATCACTGAACCTCAGATTTGTGATAAGGCAGAAATCACTGCTGTCTGATCCACTAACCTGGGAGATATGAATCAGAGAGTCTATGCCCTGTCCAGAGTCGACAAGATGTATCAACAGAACAGAAAACATCATCGGTCTGACACCTCTGTTGTCAGCCTCAGGAGGGAAAAAAAAAGGGTTGTGGAGTCCAGGCTGTCCTCTGGTTCCTCCAGAGCAAAGCTGGACCTTGCTGGCAAGGTAACAAAACCGTTGCTAGTGATGCCCGACAGAACTGGAGATCTTTCATGACAATGCTGAAAGAAAATTACATACTTACCTGATTTTAGTGAATCATCCCCACCAGAGAAGTGCTTTGCACAAAATCAGTCACACTGTTTCTGCCTTTGCCACCATCAGCCCCAGCTGGTGAGGTTGCAAAGCTTGAAGAATACATATAATAAAAGTTACAAAACACGCTCCCCAGGATAAGATCTTTAAATAAACAGCAGCTTTCAGTTCACCTTTCACATCTGAAACAGTGCATGCAGCTACACAAAGCAAACTCGGCCCTTTCTGGTGTGTTTTGAGGGAAATTTTCATCCACACTTAAACATATTGCACCGTACCATGTTTCCCCAGGGCCCCTGGTGTTGTTACTGCCCTGACAGACACTGCCACCTCCCAAATGACAGCTATTCTGACCTCATGCACACAGAAATGCCTCTAAGACAAGGCTTTATCTCAGAGGTGCTGCACATTCACACATGCACACAGACACACAAAATTATATCAGCCATTTAAGTAATCTTTGCCCAGCTGTCTTTTAAAATGCCTCTTTCGTCTTTTTGTAACCGAGGGCTTTAATATTCAAATGTTCACGAGAACCAGCTTTATTAAAATTAGGGCTTGGGGAAATGGTTTCAAAAAGGAGCAACGAATATTACCCAACCATTTAAAAGATGCTAATTAATGGAGTTCTGAAGCCCAGGGAGGCCATTTGAGGGAGCAGAGATTCTTCTACTAGACAGATTTGTAACTTAGCGCTTCGAGTGGCAGAGGCGGAAAGAAGAGACGAGTGAAATAAAATGCAAGTAGGTTAAGAAGAACAATCCTCCAGGTATTATGAGGACTCCAGAGTTTCGTTCTGTGCCAGCGATTTGAGTTGTCTGCCCACGAGCTCTGTGCATGAAGATTTTTTTCCTGGCCCTGACACAAAACAGAGTTTGTGCCTCTTCCCTGCTGGATCTGTGCTGGGAACACGCGAGCGAGCGTAACTCACACGATGGGAGCCACGGCTGCCAGCTGAGCCTGTGCTGCAGCAGTCACTCAGGGATGCATTTCCAGATCAATCTAATCTTGAGATAGATGGGCATGTTCACCCAAAAGTGTGCAAGGAAAGAGTTTTCTACTGGGATAGCAGAGAGGCGCCAGAATGGTCAGAGTTTTCTATGCAGCCTTTTTTATGATTATTTCACCTGAGTGTGTAAAATCAGGAGCATCTCAGCAGAACCCCATTTTCACACTCCTCTAGATGCTGACAATCACTTCTCTCAGCAGAATAAATCCGTATTTGTATCTGTACCACTAAGCATAGGTACTAATACCCTAATTTTTTCTCTCTACTGCTCCCCACTCCCTGTTCTTCTGTCTTGTGCATAGATATAACCCAGGGTCAAGAGCAGAAAATACTCCATGGACTAGAGGCATAGATTTTTTTTGGTGGGCCTTGTATGTACATATCTATTCCAGCTCCACTGTGGAAAAGACATCTCTGCAGTCTGACAGTGATTTGTAGCTGGATCTTCTTCACTGATGCAGTTCTTGTCAGGTCACTTGCTGTAAAAGAGCCGGGGTGGACTGGTGATTCAAAACCTATGATCCAAGAAGGAAACTAAAAGGCAGCAAGGGGAACAGCTGCTGGGAAAAGCCTCCTCTCCAGCCTACCCCAGCATGCAGGTGTCTGGGGAGGAAGGAGCATTGCATCCCAGAAGCACAACTGCCCTCCACAGCTGTTGCTGACCTGGATGAAGAGGGAAGAATTTGCTGGCCCTCTTTTGTCTGAATTCTTCTGTATTTAATCATCCCTAGCACCTCAAAGCTCCAAGTCAGGCCTATTCAGCAAGTAGATGAGGGAAGTTACCTGCATTTAGCTTCTTCCAGATGGGAGCTCTCTCGTTGTCCTCATTACCTACTTCTTCTCTCCCATTATCCTGCTTGCTGAGCAGAGCCACTGAAATAGGTGGCTTTCCAGGTACACAATAAATAAAGCCTTCTTTGTCACTTCTGTACTCAGCCAATGCTCAGGTTCTCCTCTCACCTGGCTTAGCCCTCCAAGGTGACACTAATCCCACTGTATTTCCACTTCACATTACAATTTCTGTAATGGGACTGCAGACAGACATCCTGCCCTGTCTACAGGAAGACTCCATCCTCTGATATCCAGCCCAAATTTTTGGAGAAAATTAGGGCAACAGCAACCAACAAGGAGCAATTTAGTCAAAGTCTAGTTGAAGGTGCATGGCAGAGGGGTTAGAACAAGACGATGTTTAAGGGACCCTTCCCACCCAAATCCTTCTGATTCCATGAATCTATAGCAATGCACAAATGGAGCTCAGAGGGGCTCATCCCTCTCAGCTGAGACTCTTGCTGCCCTAATGAACTCATTCATGATTCATTTTCCATTTTCAAGCTCGCATGTTCTCTCTTTTTCATCCCCAAACCAAACATTACTTATTCAAAATAGGCTCCTTACACTTTCCTGAGTGTTCTTTGAAAGCCTCCAGAGTGCCATTTGCTGGAAAGGACGCCCCAAACAAGTGCAGGGCAAAGGCCGTTTAAGTCCGTAATAATCCTTTAGTGTTTGTGAAGAGGCTGAAATCTGGACATTTCAGTTGTGCAGCTGAGGCCTCTTTCTGTAAGGGGACCTTGTTTCAATTGTCCTGTGCCTGGATTAAGGTTTAGACCCCTGACCTCAGTTTGAACAGTCTGTCCTGAGGTGTGTTGTCTCCTTGTGCTGGTGGAATCGAGGCAGCAGATCCCACCTCAGCTCAGTGCAATCTGCATTTTATCAATCTGCACGGGGGGTGGTGAGCCACTGCTGCCTTCCCCTGACAAACCTCGGCCAGAGAATCCCTTCTGGCTGATGTAGTGAAAGCTTAAGTTATTTGAAGCAAGATCTGAGGTTTTGGATAAAACACCGGGTCATGGAGGCTTAATGTGTTCTTGCACATCAGCAGAGCCAAGGTACCTGTCCGTACACATGCTCTTTGCCTGGAGCTAATGCAAAGTAATATGATGTAGCTTCACTTTGTTTCACTGTCAGCGAAGTTAAATTGCATTATTATATCTTTGTCACCAGCCAAGAACTGTGCCCAGACTGCTACCTCAGCTCTTCTGATGTTTGGTAACTTGTTAAGTCACTCTCGCTTGATCATATGTCAGAGCTTGGAGTCCTTCACAGCTGTCACAAAGTCCTTGGGAGTCCTGGTTTTGTTACTCTGGGATAAATTCTTATTTGCAAGGACTTATGGCTGTATATAGCAGAGGTATTTTACCCAGATTTTTTTTTTTTTTACACGGGGTGTGACAGATCGGATGCTTTTTATCGATCAGGAAAACCATCTCCCAAGCGAGCAGCACTTTCTGACTCAAGCCCTTTCAAGTCCTTTAATGAGAATTAAAAATAAAAAAAAATTAAAAACCTGAAAATGGCTCTTAAAGAAGAAAAAGGTCTGTCAAATATCTGATATCTGCAAGGCTATAAATAAGAGAGATACTTTTTAAGTTCATAGAACTTCATTGTTTTCGGAGAGCTATTGGGAGGAACAACATGAAAAAAAATGGAGTCTGTTTCTCCAGTAGTATATAGATTGACCCTCCTAAATGAAGACAGTTGGCAAGAATGATATGATCTGAGACAGAAGAGCAGCAGAAATTCAGAGTTTATATAAATGTATCTATTTAATTTATGTCTCAACTCCAGCAGCCTGCCATAAAGAAAATGAAATGCAAGCTGGAAACACAGGCTTGTTCTAATAGATGCAGGGGGAAGAATAAAGCTAACAAATATATTTGTTTCCCTAGTAATCCCTCTTCATTATAGGGCATAGCTGTTTTGCTTAATGGTCATAAATGAATCCAATATGAACTCAAACAAAAGGAGGTTTCTTTTCTGTTTGTAGATTAAATCATTTGTAAAAATATTTCAAGTGCATTCAGCATCAGCGAAGTCAAATAAAGCCTCCAATTCACACAAGCAAAAAATTTACCATAGCTAGTGTCTTTCTATGACAAGTGGCAAGAGGTAATTTTTCCCTGGAGCCAACTTCCATTGGATCAGTGTTGTTCCAGTCCATAGCAGAGAGAGTTTGTGTTTGAATCTGTGTACCAGCACGCATAATAATGAATCACACCCTACATTGATTTAGTAAACCAATAGGTTTTATTAACTCAACAATGAGATTAAAATGGATTAAAACAGGAGAGGGGCTCTATCATTGCTCTAATAATTTACCCCAATCCTACAGCAAGTGCAATTCACTTTGGTTTTAATACCTGATTAGACTCCTCTCAGTACCGCCAAAATGTTTTCTCCAGGGGGAAAAGTGCAGCAGATATAGGTGAATCCTATACCCACATGTAACTACAGGCAGGGCAAGCAAACAAGCCAACTTTAATCAGAGTTTGGACCTTTCAGTGTTATCCCAGACAAAGAGGTCGATGATTTCTCTTGGCAGGGAGTTCTGCAGCCTCCTGTGCTAAAACACACAGAAAAGCACAGACAGAGCACCAGTCCTATGAGGAGCTGCTGAGGGAGCTGGGGGTGTTTATTCTGGAGAAAAGGAGGTTCAGGAGAGACCTTATCACTCTTTACTGCTCCCTGACAGAAACTTGCAGCCAGGTAGGGGGCTGAGGTCTCCTCCCCGGTGACAGGATGAGAGGAAATGCCTCTCTGTGCCTGCCCTGCCCTCCTCACCCCCTATCCAGCACCCTCAGCCCAGCAGGTGCCTGGGTCACTTTGGGCTGGAAGCTCTGGCAGTGCCGTGGTGCTGAGCAGCAGCCCGGAGCTGTAAGATCTGCCTGAGAACAAGGTAAATTAGGTCAAGCAGAGCTGTGCTGCTCCTGGTGCCCGAGTGGGCAGTTTCAGAGCCGTGAGCACTGCTGCACTCCATTATCTCCAGCTGAGATCCGCGCCTGTTCCATTAGTTTCAGCACATTCCGGATTCAGCACCACCCTTCTGCGGGATTATTTTGGGAGTCCCCTGGTGCAAACCAGTGGTTTCCAACCCCCGAGGATGCCTGGGGACCTGGGGGCTGTTTCTAATGGCTCTGCAGTGGGAGCCCATAAATCTTGCAAAAGGGTAAAGCTTTTTGCAGTAGGCTTAGGCTTGCTGGACAGGGCTTACGTGGGGAAAGAAAGTAGGTTTTAGAGGTCAACAAATTGGGAAAGGTTAAAAAACACTTGCAAATAACTTGTCCTGGAGTCTAGGGAGAGAATAGGAGAGCCTCCTGTTTTGCCTGGCCTAACCTCCTACCCAAATGCTCTTTGGACTCAAAATGGATCTTTAGGGAAATTCCTGTCAGAGCCCAGGTGGCTCTGAGCCCAGCCCAGCAAAGGCCAGTTTTGGAGGGATTGGCCTATGGGGTATGGGAGCACAGAAGACAGGGCTGGAGGAGAGCCCAAGGAAATATCTAGTCCTCCTCCTGAGCCAGGAAAACTAACATAATGAGTATTTAATTGCTTTAGTATGGGCTTTTTGTATAAATTGTGTGTAATCATCGAGTTATGCTGTACATATGCAATAAAATTAAGCAAATATTCAATGTTTTTTCACAGATAAAGATAAAATAAATCTAGCTCTCCCTTCCTGAGTTAATCCACCATGAACAACTCGATCAATAACCATCCTTTTAAGCCATCATCCACCCACCTCACTCCTTCCCACTTTCTCCTGTTTTGTGGGAGCGGTTTGATTTAAATTGCCAATAACTATCCTCACGACTGCTGTAATTATGACATTCATTATGATTGCTATTTTTTATTAGATGAGTAAAGGAAATACTTTCTGTGGGAATTTGCAAGATTTTGTAATCATTTTCCCTATTTTGGATTTATCAGTGTTTGTGAAACAATAATCTAAAAAAAAGTACAGATTAGATCAATGCACAGTTCATTTAGATACCTTGATAATATTTCATTTAGATGGTGGTGAGATTTCTGAAATAAAAAAGAAATTATAAATTTAGTTGTTGAAAATGAGGAAACAAGATGTTTTTGCCATTTAAAAAATAATTAAGGTTTCTTCAAATGAGGAGATTCGTTTAAACCAAGTTCTTCTGCAAACAGCTTGTTTTGACCTACATTCACCAAGAGAAAAAAAACACTTAATCTGAAAACTGTCAGCTTTCCATTTACTATCAAAAGTTTATATGACACATACAAAGTTGCATAAAAAGTTACTGCTGTTGATGGAGTTCTCTAAAAGAAAAACAGAATGGCCTAAAGGAGTTAAGCACAGTCAGGGATTTCAAGTTTGAAACTTCTTAGATATTTTTGATACCATCTTAGCCTCCGGGTCACACAGAAATGACCTCTAATTCTGCAGCTCTAAGAGAGCTTTGCAGAGCTCTCGGAATTTAATTGCAGGATATACAAGTTTGGGCTTTATACAGTTTTTATGTAATCACCAAACCCTTATCCATCCTTTTAACTTGGAATGTATTTATTTAGAATAAATCTGATGCTGTTGCCTTCACCCCAGTTTTGACAGTTGTAGTCAAGGGCTGTTCATCTCAGATATTCCAAACCCAGCCTCTCAAGCATGGGCAGCTGATACAGACTCGACTCGTCACAGAGTTCAGTCTGTGAACTTGGCAACTGCATGAGCAAGTGACTCATGCCCCAGTTCGTGTTTGTCTGTTAGCTCAGACACATTTGTCTGGAGAAGAGCTGTGGAAATAATTGGGTTTGGGGGGTAGTGGCAATTCTCATTGCATAAGGATACTATAAATCACACTCAAACCTGATGCCAGCTTCCTTTACCATCCTGCCTTAAAAAGGTTACATCTAAAGAGGTTTTCTTCTCATTTCTGGCATCTTGAACTTCTCTGACCCTTTGTCTTTGTCTCTTTGCCCTAAAACCTTGGGGCATGTAAAGTCTTTATCTATTAACTGTCGTTCCTGTGCCGTGCTGTGTTCCCCTGGTCTGGCTCCAGCCAGATGATTTTGTCTGCACAAAGCAGTGATGCTGAGGCTCAGTAGCTCCTTACTGTGAGCCTCAGCAACATCAGCAGCTCTGGGAGGAGAAGCTGCAGACCACCTGCTTAACCATTGAAGGATTCAGTGATGGCTTCAGCAGCAGCTCCAAGGGGCAGCAGAAGGTCCATTGTCCTGAAGAACATTTATGAGCTGTGGAGATTTATGGATGCCTGTGACAAACTGCCTCAGTTCCTGTCTTTGTAAAAAAAGGGTGATCCGTTAAACTCCAGCAGAGGGAGAAGGTGGTGATCAGCTGATATGTTCTGCTGGAGGCACTGGGGTCAGTGACTTTACTGTCACTGTGACTTTACTGGCTCTGGCACGTGATGGAGCTGGGCAGAGTGCAGGAGCTCCGTGTGGCTGTGTGAGAAATCCAGTGCACAAAGGATGCATCATGGAATGGTTTGGGTTCAAAGGGACCTCAAAGATCATCTCATTCCAGCCCCACACCATGAGTGGGGACACCTCCCACTAGACCAGGTCACTTAGGGCCCCATCCAACCTGGCCTTGAATACTTCCAGGAATGTGGCATCTTTTCTGATAAAGGAAGGAATGGGGCTGAAATTAGTATAATGCAAGGAAAAGCTGTATATCAAAGGGAGAAAAAAGTAAGCTCATAAAATATGGTTCCCAAAGAAATGATGTAATCTGACTAAAGAAAAATGGCATGAGACTCCAGCCTGACCATATCCTTGCCTTGGTACTCTGCTGCCATATTAACATGGGGATTCAACACAGCCACTGCGGGAACATTTGCCTCTGGTGAAGAACAGCAATTAGAGTATTTCCAGTGCACCATCCATTTCTTCTTAAGCTATCTGAGCTGTCCTCTCTTGAATAAAAAGGGTCAATCACATAAAGAGGTCTTTAACCCTGCTCCAAGCAGCAGGAGGAAAGGGGAATATTTCTGAACATACACTCAAAGTTTGTGGGAACAGCCCGGGGAAAATCGTTCCAACAAATGTCTGGTTCATAGCTAGGTTCTCCAGATGGCATCAATATATCATGAAGAGTCAAAGAGAGCCTTTCTGAATGCAAATTGCTATTCACATTTTACCTAATTTATGCAAATTAGCTCATTCAGTCTTCTACCTAATCCTCCCTGGAGTTCCTCCAAGGTTTGAAAGGAAAGATATTCTTCTTGCAAAATATATATAATCCATATTAATTGCTTCTGATGGAGATGAGTGGGATGGACAGCTATTCCAGCAGTTAATATTTTAATCACTTCAGCCCAGCAGTAGCCCTGCCTTGGGTGAATAGCCCCTGACTCTGTCCACATTGCTGACATAAACCATAAACGGCTGCTTACTGGGATGCTCCCAGTGGGGACTGGCAGGAAAGCAGATTTTGGGAGGAACTGATCAGTACTGAGCTGTTGAGGACAGAGCTGGTGTGTGGGCAGATCCGATAGGCAGCAGACCAAAATATTTTGGCTACCCAAGCTGGGAAGAGGGCTGCAGGAGAGGGATGAGGCTCGGTGATGGAGCCACACGAATTCCCTGGGATGCTGGGTTTTGTGTATGGATGCACTGGCAGAGCTGTGAGGTCATACTGAAGCAAGATGAGAAGTGCTGAAATGCAGCTTCCCACTCCTCTGAGGAAGGTGGAGATGCAGGGATGGCAGGGAATGGAAGGGGTCAGGACAGCACCTCTGTTAGTCTAAGCCAGAAGCATGGGAATACTCTGGGATCCATCTGGTCAGTGGATATCAACACATCCTGAGTCCAGCCAGCACCTTGCCCCACTTGTCCTGAAGAGGAGAAGAGGTTTTGTAGAAGAATGAATGGAAAAAGCAGAAGATGATTGAGTTGGGAAGTCTTAAAATTATCCTCTTATTAAGAAGCAATTAAAATATGTTTGAGCATATTGACTTCGGTCTGTCCTTGCTCTAATGTTTGTGTGTTATCTGGAATAGCTGTTCTTTAACCACACACTTGTGCTTATGGATTTCTTATCCCTGTCCCTTGTGTCTGGATGGCTGTGATCAGATACTGAGATAAAATAGTAAGACTAATTCTGAAATCAATGAATTAGAGATTTAATGCATTGATATTTCCTGGCTTATCTGTGTAGAAAGGTGAGATTGATATGGAAGCAGTGAAATGCTCTGTGCCACTTGCAGCACTGACAGACCTCAGGACTCCCTCACATGATGGGTTTTGTCAGAATCAGCTGAGGGCACAAGGCAACCTATGACACCTGTACCAAAACCCACCCAAACCCCGTGGCTGAGGCAGGTTCCAGGTGCCACAGGTGAGAATTGGGTTTGGTTTAGATGTACTTTACTGATATTGCCCAAGCCTGCATCGAATTACACAATCTTTTTGCATCATCTGCTTTCCAGACCATGGCAAAGGCACAGACTGATGTTTTTCAGCAGGTTTTTTTTTTTTTTCCTGTAGCACTGTCAGTAACAAGTCTCCTTCTGCCAGTCAGGAAAACTTGCCTCGGAAGCATTTTGAATTGACATTTCAAATACATTTTTTTTGTGTCAGGTCTGCAGGAAAAGACTGAAGCAATTGATTGGTGACTTTCAAGAAATACACACTTTTTATTCTTCTGTAGGGAAGACATGGGATTTTCTGACAATGCCTAGGGACAGGTATATCACTGCACTGCACTGCACAGCTGATATTTATGTAACATGATCGATGCTGTCTGGTACATTTCAGAGGGATCCATAAGATTACAAAGTGGCAGGAAGAACCTTCTTTGCCCTCCAACTACACCTAATAGTGGTGGGGGTTTTAATGTCAATAATAGCAGAGCAAAGTACGTTACAGTAATTTACAGGTTATATCATCTGAAATGGAGCTTTAAACAAAATAGGTTGATCACTTTGATGCTAAAAGTGGCTATAAATATGTGATTTGTATAAAAACACAGGAAGTTGAGTTTGCTTGTTTTCAGCAAAGTGATTACTTATGGGCGTCCAGGGACAGATCTCACACTTCTCAGTCAGAACAACTTCTCGTTTCAGGTGCCTACAGGAGCTCAGCAAATCATTCATCAGCTGAGCTTGGCCAGTCAGAGCAAGCCCTGCTCTCATTCTGCTTGGAGAACACATCTCACAAAATCAGCTTTAAGGAAACAGAGAGGAGCCTTGGATGGAAGATGCTTAAACGGATCTTCATCAATTTCTAAACTGATTTACTCAAATCAATACAACTTTTGACCATTGCCAAGCCACACTGCTTTAAAGCTGAGGGTGCTTCCACCAAATGGCTCTCAGCACCTCCTCCTCCAGGGCTCAGGACTCCGTCCAACAAATCACTTAAGCTTGGGCTTAACTTTAAGTACATGAATCCCTCATTAACATCAAGGGGACTACGTTAACTAAAGAGTATGTGCAAAGTGCTTTGCTGGACTGGGGCCGTGGATGCTGCACTCATCGTTGCTAGGTAGAAGAATAAGCCAGACAAGGAGTTTCAGCAAGTATGATCTGGAGAATTACTCAACAACAGAAAACTGAGAGCAGGAAGATGATTGACTGATTACTCTTCCAATTCATGGGAACCCATGGGAGCATCTAAATCAACTCCTTTTGAATCCTGCAGGGTGACTTCAGTCCGGCGATTAGAGTTGAGTGAAATGTTTTGATTGAGAATAAATTAATTCAAAAATACTGTTTTGGCTAAATGGAAATCTTTTCCTGACCTATTTTTATTTTTTCTTAATTTTGCATTTCTGGAGAAAAATCCCAAATGGAATTTTTTAAGCTTTAAGGATGTTTTTAGTCTAATGTGTGTATTTTTTTTTTGTGGGAAAAGTATCTTGCTTAAATGAAAACATTGTGGCAAAAAATCCAAAGAGAAGAACACATGCTTTCATTTTTAGAAGTGTCCCACTAGGAAAAAATATTTTTAAAAACGTGGGTTTTAACTGAAAGATTTGTGTAGGTTTTCTACTCTTGGGGAATAAAATGACATTTAAAAAAATGCTTCATTTTAAATGTGGCAAGTTTTCATCAAGAAAAAAATAGAAATTGAGTTAAATGAAGGACAAAGTGCCTCTGTTGTACATCTACACAAAACAAACTTTTTTATTCCCTAATATCTCTCAATAACTCGCAGTTATGTAAAGCTATTGAACTGGGAACTCACCTTCAAAGAACTGCAAGGAGACAACAATTTGCAAATGAAGGGTTTCTTCCCATCCCATATCCAAAGGGAGTTTTTTTCACAGATTCAAATAGCTTTATGATCAAACATCTTTTTTTTTTTTCAAAATCACAGGACAACCAGTTCCTCTTATCAGGACATATTTTATGCTACAAAGAAATAAGAAAATAACACATAAGTTAACATCAGTGCGAGTATGTCTTAGGGAAACTCTTTCCTTTCAAGCTCTATTTCCCCATAAATTCAATGAACAAAAGAATAGTCTTACCCCACAGTATTCCTGTTTTAAGATGAACTGTAGTAATATTCCCCTCACGTGCCATGTGCTCACATTTCTCTCAGAGCTCACTGCTCATGGTGACACCCTCATTTCCTAACGTGGAAAGCCCCAAAACCAAAGATGGGACTCATCTTTGCCCCAGTGGACTCCTCCTAGCTCCAAGGACCCCAGCCCTATTCAGCCTACCAGGATTGTATCTTGTTGCTCGTAATTTAATTATATTGATTTTTAATGAGTTTAATTGATTGTGGTTGTCTCAGGGGCTGTGCTGACAGCTTCTTCTGAGAGGCTTGATTGTGTGGTAGAGTGGGAGGGCACATGAGGGGTTAATGAAAGGCCGCACAAGTTAATAGGGAACTGGAAAACCAAAGGGAGACCTAGAATGAATACCTATGGAAGAAGCCAAGAAGGAATAAAGGCAAACAATTTATTTGACTTGAAACAGGTTATAAAAGACAATAATTGTTTTAAATAGAAAGCTGTTGAATTATAATTGGAAGTAATTGAAACTCACCGAAATATTGAATAAAACATTAGACAATTTAAATGGTGTTATCTTTACAATTATCATTGGAAATAATTGCAGTGAGGCCTATGAACTGTTGTGAGAGGAGGAGAGTCACCCGGGGAACCTTGTTTTCCACAAGCATTATGCAGGGTGTTTGATGGTGAGGTATTTATAAATAGGTGGCAGCATTTGTTTCTGATCTGGCATTTCACAAGTGAATGCCAGTCCCACGACGGGTGAGAAGGCAGGTGAGCAAGAAGGAAGCATCTGCTATTTTCAGAGCCATCGTTTTAAAAAACAGTCAAGAAGATGCCTCTCCCTGGAAGATTTCCTGCCTTGCTTATTGGATTTGGAGGTTAAAGACACATTTTCATGGCTGTGTGTTATCATTCTGAAACGTTTTCCCAGAATATTTTCAAGAAAACATGTGCGCATTGTCCTTTTTCAACTAGGAAAGCTACTTGAAAACAAGGAGCACTTTTCAGCAAAAAAAGAAAAAATAAGTGTTCATTCATCACAGCACTCAAAGGTTGTCTCATCAACATATGTGGCTATTTTTAGTTCGGTGTCTAAAGATGTAACTGCCTTAACTTCAAATGCAGTCGTTCCACTGCAGAATTCATGGAAAAAGTTACACAGCTCTGACCTGAACATTTCCCTGGGTAAGGCCACGTTCAGTCCTCTCTGGAGGGGGAACATTTGAATAATTACTTTCTAGCAGGCTATGGCTTCATAATGCGTGACATCCTGCCAGAGTTTCTGGGTGATTAATATAATTACTACAATGGGCTTGATGAATTTTGAGACAGCCCTTGTGATAGGAGCAGAGCAGCATTCCACCTACAAAAAACATTTCCACAGATTCTAATCAGCTCCTTCATGGAAATTAGTTTGTTGAGTTCTCTTCCTAGTTGCCATGGGCCATATTTTCCCAAGCAGACGTAAAGCAAGGAAGGAATTGAATTGCAATGATTTCAAATTATTTTTGGTCTCATGGAAATAAGCCATTTTCCATCCCCTTGATATAGAACCGGATATACTGATATTAGCCTATTAATGCTACATTTCCTATGGACTAAACCAAGGAAAGAAGAGGAGTACCATTGAAGCATCAGTTGGGGAAAATTGCTGAAATGGAGTGGCAGATGAGAAGGATTGAATGATGGCTTTATCTATGAGGAGAGCAGGAGAAGGGTGAATATGGAACATGCACAGAGGAAAAAGCAGCTGAGCTTTGAGAGACTAACATAAGCTATAGCAGTCTGCTAATATTCCTGAAGGCTCTATTAACAACAGGATGATTTTTCCACAGATGATCATCTGTTCTGTCTTAGATTAATATCTACCGAAGTCATATGTTGGGCATCTGGCTCCTTTGTGCTTCTTCTCTAGAAGGACAAATTAGAAGGGGGATTTTGCTTTCTAACACAGCTTACAAAAGCTTTCGTGCTGCACATGGGCACAGGAAACAAATGAGAGGCAGCTGAAGGGGAAAGGATTGATCTTGGGATACCCCAGGCCTGATTCGTCTTCCTTGGGAAGGTGGGAGGCGTGGAGAAGAATCTGATACAAGGAGCCCATGACGATGAAAGTGATGCAAAAATGGTGGAAGGATCTGTCAGTAATGGGAGAAGATGAGACATCATGGCTTATTGTTATGATACAATTTCCAAGCTCCTCCAAGGTTTTCTTCATCCTTTTTTTGATCTTTGAGTGCTGTGTGATATATCTTTCTGAAGATTGTGCAAGGTGAATGGGGGAGCACGCAAATGTAAATTATAAACACAAGTAAGAAAGGAAGGAATCACTTTGCTAGAGATGTCTAGACATCACAAAAAGTAATTAGACAGGTTTAAGATTCTGCCAGCAAATATACACGGCAGGAAACACAAACATAAGGAGAGCAAGAGCCACCAGGCTTCACTTGGCTCCAGACACTTAATCAGGGCTAATTAAAGTGTTCTTCCAAGTCCTTAAAGAGATTGACTATGACAGCAAACAATTTCAAATAAGATGCACCAGGCCAAAGAGGTGGTGGTGGAGGAAGCAACAGGGATGTAGAAATCTGCATTGTCAAATCCCATTCCGAGGTGTTCAGTGAAGAACATTCACAGCCAAGGGAAGCAAGGCCAAAAACAAGGCCAATGGATGCTCTCTAGATAATTTGTCTTACCCTATCATTTGGTGGAAAGGTCTCAGCTGTCTGCAAGGTCCTACCTGTGCTCCTCATGCCCGTGTCACTGCTCACACCCTGGAGTTTTGCTGCCACGTGGTACAGCCACGAAGGATCACAGGACACTGGTGATTTGGAAGCTACAGTAGTGATCATGTCATGAAATATGATATACAATTCCAGCTCCATAAAAGAGGCAAATGAAGTTTGTGCAGGCAATCCTATGCTCTCTGAAGTTTCCACTTTGAAGCCAATAAATGCAAATCTGTATGTGTAAAATATAGATACATCAAAACTAAAGTCGCAGGTTGGGCCAAAATCAGGTTGGTGGCTTCCCTTTAAACAGTTTTATGGATCATTAAGTACCCCACAGGAGGCTGACTACACCAGCTATGTTTTATTGATAGTCGAGAGTTTCTTGCCTGAAACAAAACAATTATTCACATTAACGAGAGGCTGAAACAAACTGCCCCAGACCAATGTCCCCTCTGAACACATGTAGACTCAAAATTCAGTCTCACATTTATTTATTGATGCATTTTTCTGTTCACCCAGGATTGTAACATTCTGTTGGATGCTTTCTTTAAGCAGGTTAGCACAACTGTTTTCCTGGGAAGGTCTTTGGCAAAGAGACAGGATTTTTCACATGTGCTCCAACAAAATGTCAGCATATTCATGTAAGTAATACATATTCTTCTAAGAAAATCAATCAAAATTAGCCTATCTCACCAGAATAGCCAGCCTTCAGAGCGTGTCAGTGTGTCACACTTTCACGTGAAGTTCTTAGTTCGGGGCAAGGTGAATAATGGATGATATTTTTATTTACTGCCTTCCATCTCAGATAACTAACACACCAGTAAAACTTTGGAGATTCAATGCTACAAATCCCAAAAAAGTGCTCTAAATATTGCAAATACTTTCAAGGGAAACAAAGATGAGGTATATATAAAAAAGTGGTAATTCACTTGTCCTTAACTCATCACTGAATACAGAGGAGGTAGCTGAAACTGGGTCTGCCAAAATCATGATCATTAGACCAGCAGACAACCAAACAATTTTAGCATTCACTGCAGCAGTAGCTCATTCTAAAAATCTGATCTTGTCATTTAGCCAGGGCTAATCTGTGACCATCAAAATGAAAATGGTCATCCAGCCCTAAAAGTTTCAGTGAGATATATGTGAGATTTATTGCATCACTATGACATTCCTCACAAAACCAGGGCAAATCAGAAGAAACAACCTGGACAGGTAAGTGAAGTGTACAAAAAAGCTCCCCTCAATTCAGCCTCACCTTAATATTTTTCTCCTTGCATGGAAGCCTTCACGTAAAGAAGCTAAAACTGGGAAGCTTCTAAAGTGATAAATCAGTTATGAAACAGGAACCTTCATTACAGGCTGTCCACTTAATTATTTGACAAGTTAATTAATCTCCCGAGCAACTGTAGAACTGCTGTTTCCTCAGTAAGCAATGGAAACAAACTTTGGCAGATCCCACAGGTCTTGGCACTGCAGTATCAATAGGATTCTACAAAGTTATGTATAATAGACATTAAGTGAGGTCAAATTGCCTCTGTAGGAGTAACCAGAATTGCTTGTTGCCTGAAGGCGTTTATGTTGCTAATTATTGCGCTGCTGCTAATTATGGTTTGCCAGTTTAGTTGCAGCTCATCTTTCAAGAGATGCCTCTTTTCCCCTCAGAAAGCCATCGCATCATGGTAGGAAAGGACAGAGCCTCCTGCCTCCTTAGAACAATGCCACTGTCTGCCTCTCCTCGAGAGACAACACAATTACAGCTGACACAATAATTGATGATGAAGTTTTCTAGTGAGAAAGATGGACACACATTATTATCCCATCAATCTTGTTCCACACAGTGCCTTGTATGGCTGGTTTTTCATACTGTGGCAGCAAATTGACTGAAGGATGCTGAGCAGTGTGTTTGTGTTCCCAGGGGTACCCCGTGACCGAGTGAGGGCAACGCACAGGGCACGAGGAGAAAGGTGAGACCAGAGAAAAGATCACTCAGTGTGAACTGAAGCCAAATTTACTGCCACCACGTTCTTTACCTGCTTGTGTCTCCATCACACAGTACCAATTTCCAAGGAAACTGGAGATCATCCAACATTTCCTTATTACATATGCACTGCATGAGCAATGTTTGACCATTAACAGCCACTGCCCCTCATTCATACCCAGTTCTGCCCAGTTTAATCACTGGTTTATTTGGAATGGAGGTGTTTGGTAAAAGGCTGGACTCAATGTCTTGGAGGTCTTTTCCAACCTCAATGATTCTATGATTCTTAAAATCTGCTCTATTCATAGATACATGAAAGATGCCTGATTTCTACCTGTCCACTTCTTTTCTGAATACCTGAGCAGAAAATTATTTTTTTCAGTTGATGACAACAATACGATTAGTCGACAAATATAATTGCACCTTTTGTTAAAAAGAAATAAAAATAAATAAAGCCACTAAAATATAGTGTTTGGCACAGCTGTATTATTCCTGTAACGAATAATCACTAAAGATATTATTGTGGGTGCAGTTACCATGCAGCAATGTGAATAAAATTCTTTAGATGGAAAATTGTACTTCAAGAAAATGTATGCAATAGTACAACTGTATTATTGCCCATTAATATGTATTAGTTCAATGAAAAATGCCTGACTGAGCTGGTTTACATAGATTAGGATGGCAGGCAGTGAAAGGAAGCACTTGGACTTGGTTAAATGGGCTGTGAAGATAGGAGGAACTCTAATCCAAAGCAGAGGAGCAAACCACCAAGATAGGCTGTCCAGTTCCGTTGGTACGATTTGTTCCTTCTCTCATTCATATCAGTGTTTTTATTATGATAAATAATCAGCATCCTGTGCTCATGATGCATTAGCTCCGCTCAGTCCTCTTGAATCTGTATTTAAAAGCTTTCTATTTAAAAATAATAAAATAAGATAATTCTTCCCAAGGTGGCTACTTAGCAGGAATCATCTCATTTGCTTTAGTGTCTCCAGGAGGCAGAACTGGAGCTCCTGTCAGGCTTGTCATTTTCAAGACAAGCTTATTTGAGCCTAAAACACTCAAATAATTCACTCCTTACTCTGTCTTCTGCACAAGCCATGCAGGTTTTGTTCCAACCTGCACCGAGTGGGGCATCCCCACGGCCCTGGGGGAGCTTTCACTGAGACACATCCAGTGTTTCAAATTGTGCCAAATGCATCCTTCTGTCCAGGCGTGCTTAGTTACACATATAAAAACCAACAATTTTGCTTTCCCTTCTGGCTAACAGCCTTGTTATGAGACAAATTATCATGGCAGTCATATGCTCAGCATAAGATGCAGTTTTCCCCGAGTTTATTTAAAAACACTCAGTTTGGTGCCTCTCTCAGCCCCACCACCTACGCAAAGTCCCATTTCTAGTGTGGGGCTGGCTGACACCTTCATTTTCCCCTGCCTGTGTGAAAGGGCAGGCAATACTGGTGAGGGTTTGGAGAGGAAAAGCAGAACACTCACTCCAGAGGTAGCCTTGGTTGGAGGACAAGGTGGCCTCGTGTAGATTGTGTCACCAGGGATGGCGTGTGAGGAAGGAAGGAAAACCGAAAGAATTTGGGAGGCCTCTGGACTCAACATTGCTTGAATATCGATAAACAGCAGAAGTTTGGAGGCAAAATATGCACGTTATGGGTTTTGTGGACATAGAGATGTATCCTATGTGGTTTTGACCCTCAGAACCTGTTGCATATTGGGACAGCAGGATGTAAACATGCCTTAAAGATACAAACAAGAGATCCTTATGTTTGGAAAAAGATATTTATATATGACATGCTAGGTCACAAAGGTTATCCAAATCAGTGAAAAATGATATTATAAATGACTACAAAAGATTTAGTGTCTTCATTCCCCAAACAGCCTCATAAATTGTATGTCTAATCCTCTGTCTTGACCACATCCTCATCCAATTTCATCTGCCTTGCATAAAACTTAGTAACCTCTCAACAAACACAGCTGACCAACAAGAGTGGGATTCATGTAGGATGTTAAATCCCTTCCCTCCAATAAAATGTGGTGGGATCTTTAATGACCACTCCTTATCTAGGAATTTTTAAAATTATGGGACTGGGATGATTCTTTCCACCTATGTTTTTATGCACTTGGTTCCCAGGGCTCTAGTGACATTCTAATAAGTGTATTGAATTTTGAACTATTCAAGGGATTTTGCTATTATTTATGAGAATGGATTGATTTGTCTCTCATGTGAAAGAATATATGTAAAATTGAGTTTGGTTGTGGTTGTTTCTTTGCTCAGTGTCTCTGATATGATCATGGCTTCATAACAACTTCAATATATTATTGCCAGAGGTATCATAAAATAGGGAGACATTATCCTTCATGTCACGATTCCTTCTCTGCTGAATAAACTCAAAAGCTTATTTTTGTTTGTTTGTTTATCGATCCTTACTTTGGAACACAGTAAATTAATGCTGTTAAACAAGAGGCCAATTTCCCTTGTAGTTTCACCAAAATGGACTTCAATTAGCTATGCTTCTATGGCTGTGTTATGATGCTTTCATAAGTGGGTTATGACATTGACAACAAATCAGTGAAACTTAAGCTCCTGTTATTATCAACTCAAGATAAAAATTGTGCATGCCTTTATCCCTACATAATGGGAGCTTCAGCCAGTGTGGTCAGAAATAGCACTGACATGAAATACCTGCAAGTTATGTTGGCGTTGTAAGACAGACAAGTCACAAACCAAGTCTTGAAAATGAAGGGAAGAGAACAAAAAAAAAAAAAAAAAGAAGAAGAAAACACAGGATCTTTGAAATGTCCTAATTTCTGCCTTCCCGTTGTTCCAGCTGTGCAGCAACAGGATATTTGTGACCCATGGTCTGACATGCCCTCAAAGCCAGTCTGCTGTGATCAAAATTATATACTCATGGACACACGAGGAGATTGTTTCCTTCTGCTATTATTTCACTGTAGAAAATATGAACAGGGAATTATCATGCACTGGCCTCTTTCCATAAGACCATGAGGGATTATGGAATAAATTCAGTTGATGGCAAGTTCAAAACGTGCACCAGGAGATTACTCTGCACCCTTGCCATGAGATGTTGTGGATGCTAAATTTTTGTATGGGTTTTAAAAGTGGTGGGATAAATAAGGAGAGAAAAAATCTGTAAGGAATTATTAAATATAAGGATAGCAGCTCTGGTTGGGGAAGCCCCTCAGCTGTAAGCTGCCTGTCAGAATGAAAGGTGCTCTGACACTGTTCACAGCCAATTTGCTGCTAATGGCCAGGCTTAAAGGGTGCTCCATGGAAATAACATCTCAGCTAATCTTTACATGACTTCTCAGCTCCATAGCAGGGACTGTGAGCAGAGAATGCCTTCCTTGATGAAAGGCTGAAGTTGCTGTAAAATGCAGCAATATTATTGCAATGTCTTCCTCTGTTGGAGAAGGCAGGGACAGAGCCCTGAGTGCTGGGTAAGCCCTGCCCCAGTCTGCTGTTCTTAAGCTCGCAGCAGATCATCCTGATTTAATTTTACTTGGGTTTACTCTATTTTTACATTTACACTGCTCACTCTGCATTATCCTCTTGTCTACTAAGTGGATGCCCAGTTCAGGGTGTCAAACTCATATTTTATAGAATGCATTCTCTGAGTCTATATAGTCATCTCTATTTAACTTGCTGATGCCGATCTCACATCTTGTCCCCTACCACTCAAAAAAGCCATCCTTTAAAGCTTTTTTTTTTATCCTATTTTGAAATATTTTATTGGTATTCAAAGTTTATTCCTTTGTCTTGTCTTATTTATTTTTCTTTCTTTTCTTCGACTAATGGCTAAACAGCTGCAGCAGCATGCAACTTCGGAGCTCCCTGCTGCTGTTCTCAGAAACGAAACAATCTGTACTTAAACCAATTTGCTTGTAAATTCCTGCTTCCCTGCCTCCAGCCTGCTAAACTGCTCATGCCCATCATGCCAATCTGTTTTTCCAATGCAGAGATCACTCTATCAGTGCCAGCTAACCCCCTACAAACTGATGCTGGAGGCTATGCCCAGGGAAGGAGAAATAAAGTCTCTGAGCTCATCAGCTAACTACATTTTATTGGAGCAACACAATTTAGATTGACCACTGAGGTCTGGATGAAAGGCAAGGTCATTTTAAAGGGGGAATAATGCATCCCTGTTATTGGGGTGCAGGACTTACCTCTGGAGTCCATATTAAAGGGAATGCCATGGCATTAAGGGAGTTGTGAATATTGTATTTCAGTCTGAGAGCAATGTACCTAACTGCAATGCAAAAATATGTGCTAGAAATCAACTTGAACTGGTAAGATATGAGACACTGGGAATGAACATAAATAATTCTAAGCCAAGGCACCAGCAGGGGACTGACAAAACATATAACCAAGAGACGGGCTGTTTGCTTCCTTTTTCATACTGTTTTATGATTTCATTTCTCTGTGCTGATTAAAAAGGGACTAAAAAACAATGCTGGAGACTGAATATTTTGGGCATGTGCTGTACCAGTCTCCCCCAAACAACTCTGCCGCAACCAATCCCTTTCCATCTTTAAATTAGCAGGTTTTTGGAATACATTTCCCCTAGCTGACATTCAATATTCTGGTGGAATGAGATTGTCCTCTGAAATCTAAGCTGAATATGTTTATGAGTATCTTTTACCAATAGGTATCTTCTTCAGGTTAAAGTGCTCTTGCCTTTTCCTGTGTTTACAGCACTACATAATTGTTCAACTTCTAGGCTGTGCAAGACAGGTCTTCCTAATTCTGATAGTAGAACTCTCCATTCATTTCAGCTACGTTGTCCTGTTCTCCAACTGCTCTACTTTAAATTCCTCCTTCCTGATCAGTAGACAGCACATCAGGAGATCTGACCTTGCACAGCAGCATCCATACATTTTCAAGTGGAACTGCACCAGCTGCTGTACTCAAATCCCACACTGACTTTTTAATGGTGACACCTTATTGATGGATCATCAGTTGTTACACCTATGTTTTCCTTTTCACATGTCATTGCCAAGTGACAGATCACAGTAAAGGATATTTCTACTGTTACCTAAATATGTGACACAGCAGTCTGTACTAGTAGATCCCACCCTGTTTCTGTTTTTCCAGTTCTCAAAATCATTTAATTCCTCTTACACTGTTCCAACACTTCCCATTTGTAAAGTTTTCCAGGTTTGTACCCACAGGTACAAATTTTATTTGCACATTTATACACTAAAGGTATAACAAAGAGTATTCATGAGAGTTTAAACCAGATTAGACACCAGGAAGCCCTTTTAGGACTGACATTCCTATCTAGTTTTCAACCTGATGCTTCTCCCTTTAAACAAACCTATTGTTGTTTCCCCTTCAGCTGTTTCTTTGTTTGCCTTACAGTTCCTGTGCTAAACCCCAGATCTGCCGACAAAACTAATAATTTCTCATGCGGTACCATATCGAATGCTTTACTGAAATCCAGATAGATTAGATCTACTGCTTTTCCTTTGTCTCGAAAATCAATTATCTTATCAAAGAATGATATCGAGTTAGTCTGGCACTCTTTGAGTCTCTGTTAAACCTATCTAACATTTTATCCCATTTTGTGTTTACTTCCATGTCCCTAATTATTCTCTCCTTAAGAATTTACTTGAAAGCCTTTGTGTGAGCATCTCTATTTGTGATCCAAGTGGTTTTGACCTTGGTTTGTAGGGACCCTACTCAATGTGGTTCATTGTTCAGATTCAAGATGCAAGTGCCTGTACAGTATCAGGATGTGCACTCAGGAGTATCTGTGCAGGAGTGCAGAAGGAGAACTGGAGCAATGAAGGGATAAAACCATCAGGAATTCAGGATGATGTAAAGGAAGCATCATAAATTTTTGCGCTATTCTTATGCTCTTTGTTTAGATCCCTGCCAAAACAGTTGCCCCAGTGCAGATATTTTAATGGTTTCCTGGCGAGGATGTTCTGAGGTTACTCTGCTTCCACCAAAGTGTACATTGCACTAACAGAAAAGGGTCTCAGAGGGTGAAGGTTCTGTCACAAACAAGCATCTGCAAATCTGCTGAGATCGACTGAATTATGTCCTTTCATCTGTTCTGTCTCTGGTGTCCTATCCAAGTCCCACAGGGAAATTCAGGTGTGACAAAAGCGTCTTCACACCCTCCAGAAGAACAGGACCAGTAATTGGTTTTGCTGGGGGAACACCTCAGAGATAAATATTGTTGGTTCTTTACCTCTCTTCTCTTGTCACTCTTCTGTCCCATGAAATATATTATTGTTGTTGTACTGAGGCTGCTATAAATGAAACTCTTTCACTGCTGCCATTATAAGCCCTACTTTTAAACAGTTAATCATTCAAAGGCAAAGATTCATTTTCTCCCCTCACCAAAATTGATGCTGGGTGTAAAAGTTCAGGCACAGGCTACTGTCAAAAATAAACTTCTTCTGAATTTTAAACACAGCCATGAGCATTCCTGAGCAGAAATGGGCCAAGAAGTCTCCAATATAAAAAGACACCAGCATTTCAGCCTATGAAGTCAGGAGCAGTGCTGGAGTGCAAACTTGAGTCAAAAATACTGAATATTGTAATGATCCTTTATCCTGCAAACAGTCTTAGCTGAATTCTCACAGTCAGGCTCCTTCAGAGTTTGGGAGATACATGAACCAGATCTGTTTTTGTAATCTGTGCTCATAGAAAAAGAAATTATCTCAGGTCTTTCTAAAGCAGGCAGATATACAAGAATTTCCAGGAACCACAAGGAGACAAAGAGCAGAACACAGTGACAATAACTCCACATAAATTTAAATCTCTGCACAAGCCTTTGGATTCTATTGGAATTAACAGGGGAGAGAGAGTGATCCAGGAATGAAAGGGAGAAATTTGACCTGCTTCACAAATGGATGATGTGGTGGTAGGAGAGTAAATGTGGGATAGTCCAGTGGCAGTTAACCTCCTGGTGTCTGGATTTCTTATCCATAAAATGACAGTAATGATACCTGTCTTTGTGAAGTACTTTGAGGTCTGTGGTGGAAAAGTGATGTATAAAGACAGACATTGTTATTTCAAAGGGACAGGGAATAGCAGGTATCACAGATCTGGAATTACACAATAGACAAATATTGGAAGGGGAACAGTGGGAGTCAGCTGTACCCTATAGTTTGATGAAGCTTAAATAATATTGGTGGCTTTCCTGTCCCAGTGCAGTATTTCAGGTAATTACTCTGTTGCTCGCTTATCAGGGAGGGGATTAGAAATAAATTATTTTGCTGGAAGGATATAATGAGGGCCAAACAAAATAACCTGGTGTAGAACAATTAGCAAATTCACTTGTTCTATGCAGTATTCCTAGAGAAATTCCCAAACACTCTTGCTCACTTGGGAGATTTACCAATTTTTTCAGGCATCGGTGACTTTCTGTAACACCAACACAAGTTGCCCTATGGGGTAAACACTTCTCCTTCCCCCAAAAATCTGCATATTTCCTTGCTGAAGATGATGCCTTTCGTGTGAATCCTCATCAGGCTGAGTATACCCATATCTGCCTCTCACACATCACTTCCAGGCTGTCCCAGGAAACAGTCTTGGGGCAGCCTCATCCTTCCTGAACCCCTGCTGCTTCCAGGGCTTGTTCCTGGCTTTATGTGATGCCTCCTTTCATCTTCCCCTGCTCTCCAGACCAGTGCTTGCTGAAGGAAACCAAAATGAAGTACAGCTGAGCAGATTAATATCCCTCATGAAGGGATGTGGGGAATATGGCATCGTACAGACTGGGTGCTGTGTGACAGGAGAGGAAAATCAAAGTGAAAAGCACATGCATCAGAGGGACAGCAGCCAGGGCCCTTTGGTTACTCTGTACACAGTATGCCTGGCAAAATCAGCAGGAATTTTGTCCAAACAGTGGCACTAAGGTCAGGCCACAGCTCACACCAGTAACAGACCCAAGCAGAGCACATCACTGAGCAAAGCTCATGGAAGGAGGCTGATGGCCCCATGCAAAAACCCACCTCCCTGCAGGAGGTGTAGGGCAGGGAAAATCACTGCAATGCATTCTGTGCAGTGCTGTAAGTCCAGAATAACTTCACCAGTGGTAAAACGTGGTCTTCCGTATATCCCTGACCTCACGGCCATGGCTCAAGAAGTCTTTCAGATGTCTAAACATCTAAAAGTAGGCAAAACTTTCAACCTTTGAAAGTGTTGGGAGCAGCAGTGAGCAGGCAGAGGAGGAGGATGCACACATGCCCTGGCTGCCCCGGTGAGCCACCATTGCTGCTGTCCCCGCTGTCCCCTGCTGTCCTGCTGGCTGCAGCACGGAGCTCCAGCTGGCAAATTGCCACCTAACGCCTGCACAATCACGGGCATTTCAAGTGGCTTCTGAAATCCCTGTCTGGATAATGATGGAGTGGGCACGTCAGGCCAGGCCACCCTGCTGAGCTAAGTACACGTCTGGGGAGCGGTGTCGAGGGAGAGGAGGCAGCTGGGAAAAGCCAAAGCTGTTCCACCAGAGCCTCCTTCCCTCCACTGCTCTCAAATCCTGATCCAGGCAAGGCACTGTGAGGTGTCCATGGTTAGAGGACACCCAGAGATTGGTTTCTCCATCTCCAGGCTTTTCTCATCCCTACCCACCCAGGAAAGGGATTGCTGCTGGCTGATGGCCAGTGGTGCTCCCTCCACCCTGTAGACTGGGAAATCAGCATCTGCCATGCCTTTCTAACCCATCCCCAGCCCTCCTCTGCAAAACCCGTGTGGCTCCTCTGTCTGCACAATTGTACTGCTCTGGGAAACCACTTTTCCCCCACCCATCCCCTTCTTTCACTTATGTTTTACATAAGGAAGCAAGAAACACTTGGGATAAAATACAAAACATTCTCATAAAATTTGTATTACTCCCTTCAGCCCTTCTCCCCAGACTGAAACTAAATATAGCAAAAGCCAGTCTGCTGGTTGGAACAAACACAAATAGCTGAAATAAAGGTATGATAAATCAAGGCCAGGTTGCTCTCATGCTGCCTTCTGGATGAGGTGATTGTTGTCTGTCTGTGATGGCACTAGCAGGATGTTTTTATGTTCCAAATTGCAAGGGATTCATGATCACTGAACAGAGACATTACTGCAAAGCCTAGGGGTGACTTGCTGAAACTTTAGCTAAAAGAGCTCTGCACTGTGTCCAAGAAACAGCTGCCTGATCTCTTGCATTTGTAGAATCGTTTTTAGATCAGAAAGACATTTTGGGATTATTTTCTTCCAGTGGGCAACGCAGATTTGGTAACAGCAACCTTTTTCAAATTTATATTTGCTTCGCTGAATCCTTCTCAGAGGCTAAAAGGGGAATTTTGAAACTTCATTTTGACTTTGAATAAGTTACTCAGATCCAAATGTTTCAATTTGCCACTTTCAAAGAAAATGTTTTGATCTTCCCTTTGCAAATTTAGTTTGGTTAGAAGTTGCCTTACATTTTGTTTTGAAAAGTGTGCTCATAATCCAGCTGTTACTTCTCTCAAAGAGACAAAAGAAATGTTCTGCCCAAACCAAGATGTTGCTTTTTTTTTTTTTTTGCTTTACTTTTGACTTGGAAAAAAACGATTCAGAAACAATACAGAAAAAAGTGTTCTTGCTAGTGAACCACAAATTCAATTATTCTCATTTCAGTAAAGGTCTTGTCTGCAGTGGGAGGTGAGTTTTCAGTGCACTCCAGCACACATTTACAACCCAACCTGTTGCATAATACCTCCCCCAGATGGATCCCCTCCCCTGAGGGCAACATTAAAACATTAGAAGATAAGTTTTCCCAATCAAAGGCAGATTGAGGCTTGGATTCAATCCACTTCCCTTACCTCACCCAAGATCTGAATTGCCATCTGGACATGCCTGTTTCTCTTCACTGGGTACCCAGGGATCCTGGGCCAGCCTTGTATCAATCAGGCACTTTGGTGAAGACCCAGGAAAAAGGAATCCCAGCCTTTGGTGCCCATAAAGTCCTCCAGGGCTGGGTGACTACATTTTGGACCAATTGTTAAAGCATCAGTGATACTACAAAACAAAACCGAAAACAATCTGCAGATTTTGGCACAACCCCCTTCCTATGAGGTTAGGCTGCCTCAGGGAGGTTATGGAATAGTTTCTCATGAGCTACTTCATCAACATTTAAACCAAACCAGGGGGATAGAGGATATGGAGAAGGTTCAAACAAATTTCCACACACTAAGGCCTTTATCTGAGTTGGACTTGCTCCATTGCAGCAGGCTGAGAAAAGTCACTTAGGAAGATGCTCCTGGTTGAAAGGCTGCTGTCATGACCAAGGTAATTCTGCAAGCCCAAATAACAATCCCAGGCTTGCCACTGGGGTGTGAGTAGCATCTTCTGCAGTAGGAAAAATTTAATATCGCACTTCAGAGTTTAAGAATCCCAGAAAATGAGGGATTTTTTAAAAAATTCTTTAATCCATTTCCCAGTCTAAACAATTGTTTGTGCCCGAAACCTTCCTGCTTCTGACTCATCCACTCACATGCTCCACCTTGTTCATGGGATAAAACCTTAGCCCCATCAAGTCCTGTCATCCAGAACATATCTGACAGTGATTGCCAAACCTCTCAGGGAGGCTGTGAGTGCAACAGCTGCTAAAGCTGCACGAATGGGACTGCGTGGAAATCCACACTCTGACCTGCCCTCTGCCAGCACATCACCCTTTCCACCACACAAGCCATGTCCTTTTGTTGGTCTGGCTGAGGCAACACCAGTGCCCTCTCTAGCAGAGCTCAGAGTGCAGGGAGGCAAAGGCAGAGCTGCTTTCCTCCTGGTCACGGCCCTGTCCACATCTTGTTCTCCCATCGACAGCAGAGCCTGCAGGAGGCAAGGGTGGAGGCTCTGTGCTGTGTGGTGTTACGCTGCTGCATCATCCCCATCAGGCTCAGATGTCAGCAAGTCACAGGGGACTGGCACTTCTCATACTGATTTTTTCCAGTAGCTCACTCTGCTTTATCCACGGGAATCACAGCAAGTGCACTGTGCCAAGTCCTGATCCCACTGCAGTCAGTGACTGAGCTCCAGTTGACCCCAGTGGGGCTGGGGTTTAAGCAGCACCATGTAATCTTGTGCAGTTTATGAAGCATATGTGCACTCTCTCCCTGCACGGTTATTTGACTTTCACACTCTTGATGGAAATGTGTCTTTATAAATTTACAAATAGCGCAGCAGCTGTGTGTTTATATAACCTCATTTGAGGGCCACATGTATTCTCACCCTTGTGCTATTAATATTTATACTGCCACAACCACGTACACACAAATACCTCACGCAAATACACATGCATGCAGTGGAACAATAAGGAAAATAGATTAAAACCCCTTCTGAGCCAGCCATGCCTTCACAAAATTCCATGGGAAGGCAGATCTATGTTCCTGAAAGAGACCACGAAGAAAGTTTTTGCTAGATCCCGGGGACATTGTGCAAACTTCTGTTCTTTTGCACCATTGGTTTCTGCACAGCAACACCTCTCCCTGATTTCAAGTGACCTGAGTCCAAAACGTTTTGTGGAGCAAAGTCAGATATTTCAGCCAGTTGGGAGACAGACAATTCATAGGGCAGCCAGGACTCCGAGCGCTGCAAGCTATTGATGGCAGGGCAAGGGACTCCAGCTGCTGCTGCTGCTGCTGCTGCTTCCCAGCCAGGGTAATAGCATTGTTCAGAAGGCCACAATGGAGCTGGGGAACAGCTTTTCATGAAAATTACTTTTTTTTTTTTTTTTTTGAGGCAAAAAATGCTGCTTTAGTCAATCTCTAAATTACCCAACTTGCTTCAAATGCAAACATGGAAAAAACCTGCACAACATACAGCCTAGACATTTTATTTTGACAACTCAGATGAAACATTTTGATTTCCTCATGCTGAGAAGCTTAGCATTCGTGAATTTACCTACATTTAATCTTGTCTGTTTCAAAAGATAAAAACTAGTTGTCCTATCCTAAATATTATTATTTTTTTTAAGTTTGTGCTGTGGTAGAGAAATTGGTTTAAATTACGGTTTAAGGTTGGCCGAGTGCAATTTCTTCTCTTCCCTCTTCCACACTAATTTTCCAGCTCAGTTAAGGGACCAGCTCCCTTTAAGGAGCCCAGTCCATCCCAGATTTTGAGACCAAAGGGCAAATGTGAAGGTGTGAGCAGGACAGGCTTTGTGCACAGGATGCAGGAGGCAGAGAGCAAGCAGCCTTGCTAAGTCTTCTCCTTCCCTTTTACAAGGAAACTTTGCTGTGAGCCCGCATGGCTGTTCTGATGCCAGCAAGTTCCCTGCAGATGGAGAGAGCAAATAAAAATGTGCATATTTACATTATACATGCAGATTAGATAGTGTGCATTCCTCACAGCCTGTCCCTGAAACACCCTCCAAAAGGAGCGTGGGGGAGAATGCAAAGAAGTTGAGTCCAACTCTGATCTCCTATTGTCTCACTCCCACACTATGGGAATTAGACAATATGAACCCCCAGCTGATTAACCCTTTCAAGTGACCTGCATCATGGATAAAACTCTCAGTCTCTGGCAATCTCTACCTCAGTGCAAAAATAGGAAATATTTGCTTACAGAATAGTGCTAAATTCAGAACTTAGCAGAATTACCTGCAGGGTGGCACTGGTAACGATGGGGAAATTAATTACTGCATTTCTGAGCCTTTGCATGATCTGGTGGCAGAAGAGAGTGGGAGTGTGGGTACCCCTGTGTGCACGTAAGGAGTTACCCTCACACAGAGACAAAGCAATTAAATATTGCACTGAAGCCCTGTTGTATTTACAAAAACTTTTGCAATCAGGATGACTTCCTCAGACCACTTCATCCCCTGAACCTGTCTCCCGGAACATCCCTCCTCCTCACACATGAACCTGCTCCCTCTCAAAGCTGGTTTCAGGCTCTGTTTGTTTGCCTCCCTCCAGCCTCATACCTCACCTTCCTAGTGAGATTAATTTTGGGAGAAGAGAGTTCATGAGGGAAGTAAGAAGCCAGTGATGGGCCACCCAAAGTCTGGTCCCAGAGAAGGTCAAATAGACCTCCTTTGAAAGCAGTAGGAGGACAAATGGGAGAGCAGTATCAGACCCATCCCTCCCCAGACTAAGCTGGAAGATTTTTGGACCCAAATCTCTTTCCTACTGCTGAGCTAGGTTGTGGATACCTGCCTGTGACTGAGCTGCTCAATCCCATCTGCACTGAGAGAACCAAGACCAGAGCTTGAGCTCTTGGTGAAACACTCACCTTGCTCCAGGTGTCCGCTTCCTAAAAGCCTGGAGTTAGACACCTACACATGCAAAAATATTCTGCAAGGAACAAAGTCTGGGATCAGGGTTTGCTGACAGACCCAGGGTGCGAGGAGGAGGCTGTGGGCAATCAGAGGCCATTTCCTGGGCCATGAGGAGCCACTTGTTGAGCTCACTGCTCCCTATCTCCTCTCTCCCATGCTGCAGCACTCACATCTGCCCTCTCAAACGTGGTTCCTCAGGGCACTTGTTCTTCTGTCTCTTCACTGAGCGAGCAACACACTCACACAAGCTCCCCTCACCCTCCCACACAGCTCAGCATTGCTACAAAATTAGGAAACTATGCCCATTTCTCCCCAGAAAATCTTTGCCGGGCTCTGCCAGCTGCCACCTCGCCGACAGATGTTCTGCTCAAGCACTCTCTATCATTTTTACACAGTGGCAGCCTGGTTACATATTTCGCGCTTCATGCCAAACTTTTAGTGCTCCCAGTTGGAGGGAATGGCATCACCAAATTCAGCCTGGCCCATCCAAAACTTTGGGGTGCTGATTCCTGAAGTCTTAATGGTCTTCCTTGCAGGTGGGTCACAATTTTTGTGTGTGGGAAGCAGCTTTCCTTGGAGTCAGGTTAACTCCAACCTTTTGAGCTGCAAGGATAGCTGCCTGCACAGTACCAGCTGCAGGGAAGAGCTTGGCTGAGTACAAGATATGGAGGAATGAGAGATTCATGGCATTTTCCAGGCAGATGAATACATTATACATTTTGATATCTTTTTAAAGGTGCAGTTTTCCAATTTATATCCATGAGGTATAAATTGCCTCTGACTTTTTCCATATAGAGTTTGTTTCTGACACTGATAAGCTCGTGTGGCTGTAGGAGATCAAAGCTGTAGATCAAAAAAAAAAAAAAAAGGCACCTGTTTTAGGTCCCAAATCAACCCCCAAATATATGTGCGGACTTAAAATTAGGAAATTGCTCTTGCATTTTTAAAGAAGCTGTTTGAACATTCAGCCCTCATTCACTTAACATATACAATATTGCCTATTCAGAGCCTTGGAGCCCAGTTTATTTTAGTGTTATATCAATTTGGTGTTCCAGCACTGTAATTCTCTGCTAGGTCAATGCCAATCCTGTTGAGTTCTTTTAAGGTGCAGTGCCTCTGTTCACAGAAGGGCAGGTGCAGAGTTAAGCAATTAGCCCACTGCCATCCTAGAGCATTGGAAAATGTAATGATGACCCCAGATTTTACAGCAGAAAGGGAGCCCCAGATGCAGTGTGTGATTGAAGCTGACAGATCACCGCATTTACAGCAACTTAAATGCAGGTCTGGAGCAATTTTGTTTAAAATTGAAGGAAAATAGTAAAGTCAATGTGTCACAAAGTACCATGCAAATGTTGTGAATAAAAGCTTCAAAGGGTACTAAAGTGCCATTGATTACCTCTGAGAGGTTCTTTAAGATCTCAAGCCCAAGAAAAAGAACTTATATATACACTGTAATGTTAAACCATCATCTCTACATTTGTAGTAATCACCTCTTCTCCAGATGAATCCAGCCATTAGCACCGTGTCAGGGGGCTCTCACTGAAGATATACAAGGAAATCGCAGCAAGTTGCATTCCTGCTAAGATCAACAGCATTATGCCCTTCAAAAGCCACCGGTGGTCACCTCTGCTTTGGCAGCTGAGATTTAAAGAGGGATTAACGTGTTTATTCTGAATGATGGCTTAATGTCTTGTGCATCCCGAAATCCAGTCAGAATTCAGAGGTGGTAGCAAAATGCCTCATCACCTTTCTTTATATTTTCATTGTGCCTCCTACCATGGCTTGTTTTATAGATGTAGAATCAAATAAACTAAGATCATATACTTTTGGGAAGAGGAGGAGAGGAGAAAATTACGTGCTTGGTTGGTAATGATAACAAGATTGCCATAGGAAGTGTGTCATTTTGAGGGGGAATTCATAACAATGCAGTGCTCACATGGCATGGGTGAAGTGCATTTAAACCTGACAGTGCAAAATGGAGATGGGGAATGAAAAGGGAAATCACTGAGCGTTTCCATGTGTAACCTCCAAGGACTGGCATTTCTAGCTCTCAGAAACACGTGTCACTGGGCAATTTCAGTCTGGCACATGTTTTCTAGCCCTTTGCAGCCCTCTGCTAACGCAACAGGATGAAGACAGAGAGGAAGGAGAGTAGGAGGAATGAGTTGATATTAACTACAGGCAGGTATCCACACTGGAAAGCTGTGCCATGTCCTGGTTTTTACAGTTCAAGAAAGCTGTTGGCAAATATAAGGTGCTTTGTGAAAAAAACCAGCAAAGGCAAGCAAAAAAAAAAAAAAAACCAAAACAAAAAAACCAAAAAAACCAAACCTTTAATAATCATTTCAAAGACAAGAAATGTCACCTTAGACTCAAATCTCCATCCAGGTACTTTACCAGGGGCCAGTTGATTGGCTGACTTGGATACAATTTGGAAATTCTTACACAAGGAGCATTGTGGCAATAAACTTGTGCTGGAAAACAGAAACAGCCCATTACAGCAGCCTGAGATAAGAGCTAGACAGTGCATTTCAGTGCATTTTAGTGCATTTAGCATAAAACATCCTTCCATCAAAACTGCTTATCTCATCCTTCTTCACCAGCACCTTAGCTGCTGTTTCAGCCCTTGAGTGGTTTCTTTCATTTGTTTTTTTACACCTTGGGCTTGTCCCAAGCCTGCTGAGTGATGACATTCCCTGAGCTGCTTTGCGGGGAGGTGGAGTGAGAAGGAATGACAGTAAGGCGTGTTCTGGGAGCACCATTCTCTGGCTGCCAGGCTCCCATGAGGGAGTCAGACTGCCCTCTGAGGAAGGAGGTGAGCACCAGAGCCCCTCTCTCTCCACCTGTGTGGCCAGCAGCTCTCTGCTGTTAACACACAGGCTGCGTGCACTGGGACAGGGAGCAGCTTCTGTGTGCAGGGACCTCCAAGGAGAACAGCCTGCAAATGTCAGAACTCCTTTCCTTTACGGGCCCCCTCTTGGGAAGTGCAGGAAGAAGCTCGGTCCAGCCACAGACTGCAGTAAGGAGGGTGCTGTCATGCAGAAAATCTTGGCAGGAGCCTTCGACTGCTGAACCCTCTCCCAGCACCACAAACCAACCCAGCCAAGCGAGCGACAGCTACTAACAGGCCATCTCCAGCCTGGCCCAGATCCGAGTGTCTGCCTGAGCCAATGCTCACTAGCACTGTGCTTTACCTAGACAGAGTCGGCCAGGTGGCATTGGCAAGGAACCAAGAAAAGCAGTTCATTCCTGGGTAGTAGTCTTCCATCCGAGATGGCACGTGATAGGAGATGTGGTGCGTGTTGGCAGCAAGATCAGATGTGCCTTATAACAGTTTCTGAGTCTCTGGAACTAGTTCAGGCTTGAAATTTAGAGAAATTTGGTTAACTTGTTCTGTTTTGTCTGAATAGCACTTCTTTTTTTTTTTTTTTTATGTGGGTTCTGGCTTCAGCTCCTGTTGGGAGTGCTGAAATTCCATCACAAAAGCTGCCTCATCACTTAGCTTTTTATTATAGTCTTTCAGCACCACATGACTATTAGTGAATCTCCAGCCATGCTGGAAACGGGAAAAAACAACCAATAGCTTTTTGGATAGTGCAAAAAAGACCATGTGTTTCTGCCAACAGCCACCCCCATTTGCATTTCCCCCTCCTCCAACTACCACAAGATGGAATTAACTGGAGGTCCCCGTTACCTTCAGAACGATTATTTGCAGTGGGAGGTATTTTTCAGAGTGAGTGACAGCACTGTGGTGGGAGGGAGAGAGATCCCTTGAGGGGCCTCTAACACCCCTCTTTGCATTTCCCATTCCTTAGTAATCACTCCTCTGCAGGCCTGTCCTACAGGGTTGGCCTGCTTAGGCAGTAATTGCCAAAGGAATCAAAATTCAAAGTATGGCAGCTGTAGTGGAAAAAATCCCTGCATGCACATGCACAAGACTCAGGGAGAGGGAGAGAGGAGAGAAAGAACATTAAAGGAAAGGCAACTCTTGCAGCAGCTTGGTGTGTCCTTGACCGAAGGAGACGTCAAAGACAGCTCCAGTGATTTACTCTTTGACAGGCTGGCATCTCTGTGATTCACAGAGCTAATCAATTAGGTGATACATTCCCCCTCCCTGCCACCCCTTCCTTTTTAACAGCTTCTTGCCAAGAGTGGAAACGCTCCAGAACGGAATGGGTAACCACATCCACGCTGCAAGAGCTGACAAATCTCATCCCAGTGCATCTGCAAGGGGGTCAGGACTCTACTAAAGGGAATTTGTCACTGGGTAGGAGCAGTTCAGCCCCGTCAGCAGTGGATGACACATATTCCTGGGTCATGCAAGACATGTTGCAAAGTGGCACAACCCCTCTATTTAACTGGATTCAGGTGTATCCCTGCCTCACCCCTTCTGTGCCACGTGCAGGCTTTACAAGCCATCCAGCACTTCAGACCTGCAGCCCTATGCAAGCAAAGTGGCCTTAAGAAGCACCATTCCCTCTGAACATACACATCTACACCTAAAGGCAGCAATAGTGACCCTTTCTTAAACCCAAAGGGACTCTTCATAATTCCTGCCCTCTGCTTTGAGTGCGCATACTCATACACGCACAGGAGTAAGAGATGCACACGAGCTGGGGATGCTTCAGGCACCCACACAGCACACAGGTACGTCCCTCAATCATTTCCATATTTATGATCTGTCACCTGAATCACACTTCCAGAACTTACACATGCAAGCACTCACCCTGAGTTCACACAGGCTGTGCCATGCGTGCACCATCCCCAGTGCATGCACCAACTTTCAGCCAGTGGCTGCTCTGATGACTGCTAATGGGGGAGAAATTAGTAAAAAAGCAGCATTGTTTTTCCTGCTTCCTCCAGCTCATTCCAGGTGGGAAGCAGAGCACGGCTCTACATCTCAAACCAACAGCATCTGCAATAACAAAACCCTTTAGAGCTGTTCAGTGTTGAATCCTTGACATCTAATGATCAAAAATAAAACACAGCAATCCTGCATTTTCCAAGCACTGTATCAAGGGACAACACTCTCCTCTTCACATGAAAACATCATGCTGTCTGTCCTGTTGTAAAATGAGAGCCACTGTCACAGCAGAGCAATTCCTAGTCCTGGGAGGCACAGAGGCAGGGGAATACATCGCTACAGGCTCCTGGGACTGAGAGCTGCAGCTGGCCAGGTACTGCAGAAAGCATCCTGCATTTAATGTGTGTGCTTCCTCTCTCCTAATTAGGAGCTACAGAAATCTGGTCACAGTTTAGTACAGTCAGGGAGAGAGCAGTTTCAGGGTTTCGGAATAAACCCCTGAACACCTGGGATGTTCTGAAGATCATGGTCATCCCAGGACAGAAATCTTCTCAGGGACACACATAGGGACTAAACCATTTGGAGGCATGGCCAGAGGCTGAATGAGTTAGTCAGAGCTTGGGTGCTGAGGCAGCCATATCAGTATTTGCAATGTTTAGAATTTCATTGAAGATAATATCAGAAATCTCTAGTCTTTATGGCTGCAACACTTATCTTTTGAGCATGGCCACTGTAATGCTCCCTGTATGAATATGCTTATGCACATCTCAAATAGCAGTCACAAATTGATGAAAATGCCTCAGAAAAGAGCCACAGTTACTCCTGAAAAGTTAGTCCTGAAAGAAAGATTTTTTTCCTACTTGTTTCCAAACCCAAGACCTGATAGGAGCTATCTCAGGGTAATTCTTGGTGAATGTTTCACTATTGATCTTTCTAGGAGAAACATGATGCTAACAGAGGAGAGGACAGTGTTGTGCACTGGCAGAGCACCATCAGGCAGAGCTTTGTTGGGAAAGTGGGAATTCCCACAGGTTTTATCCCATCTTCTTATCCTCATGAGACATAACATAGTTGCATGGTGAAGAAATCCTTCCCTCTGGGTTCAGACTGGAGATCTCTTCCTCTGACTCATTGATTTCAGAGAATGTAGGCAAAAACCTGACAGTCTTACCCTTTTCTCTTCCCTTCATATCACAGACTGCCTTGAGCATCCTGGGGTGCACCCAGCTGAGCCCTGGCTTCTGGCTCCCTCTTGCTCCTTGGAAGTCTCCTGTGAAAACAGAGACATTGTTGAGTATTCCCTGATTTGATCTGGATGAAACCTCTCATCAGATCCTGCTGCTCTTCATGGCAAAATACCCACAGGCAACAGAGTCCGATTTTTACCCGTTCAGCTTGAGGCATAAATTTGCTGTTTTCAAAGTGGAGACAGCATCAGATGGCAGAGCGAAGGGGGAAAAAAAAGGCCTTCACCAGCTGTGAAAACTGCCCTTTTAATTTTCATGAAAAGATATGAGACAAGAACAAAAGAAATGTTCTGCTGGCTGTTTCATTCCTCACTGGTGTTGTCGACAGTGAGCATTTCCTTTCACCATTCAACTCTTAGAAGTCATTAGCTGCTGGATCTCTTTTTAGCTTCCCTCCTTTCTCCTTGGTGAATTACATCCTTCTAGATATCACCTCCTGAATTCACATTCGATTTGGGGTGGGGGGGAGAGGGCAGGCAAGCTTTATCTGTTCTGCCTGTGACATGAAAATCGTTGTTTCCTCTTCTCCTACTCAGGATTCTCTGTTGAGGTAAATCCTTTACCTGTTTCTGTTACTGCACTTTGAGGTCTGGCTTCACATATAAGACTTTCTGGTTTACATCTACACTGGATCTCATTAAAACTGTGCATCAGTCCAGATTTCTCCTCATTAGAACAGTCAGAGCTTATGGGAACACAGTTATAATGAGGGCAAAGAGTATGGCTCAAAAACAATTTCTAATAGCTCATTAGCAAGAGAAGATAAGTCAGATACCACTGATGTTCCCTTTAAAGATGAGAGCCATCCCCTTCCCAGCCCATGGATGTTAGCAACATTTAGTCTTCAAAATCAAGGCAAAGCTGTCTTCTTCACTGAGGTCTGTTTCACAGCCTTAGAAGTGTCCTGGGCTCCTGTGTGCTGTGATAATATCTGCAGATGTTCGGGAATCACTTAATGAGCTCAAGGCTCATTTCTCACCTTCTCAGTGTTCCCACTCCACCTGGAAAAGCAGCGCTGCACACTGGCAACTCAGCTGCTGATGCTCTTTCCTCCCCTGCTTCAAGGTGGATCCACTCCTGCCCGATTCTGTGTCTCAGATGTTCTGCTTCCTCTCCCTCAGAGTTGCTGAGGTTTGTACATCAGCCTGACCCAGATTTATCCCAAATAATTGCCACCAGTGATGTATTGCACACATGGAGGTTTTCAGATTTCTCCTTTTTTTATACAAATAGACAAAACCAGAGGGAAGTGTTCAAGCTTGCAAATAGGCTTTGAAAGAACTTACCGTATCTTTTGTCTACTTTTCTTTCTGGTTAACATCCAGCAGGAGCTGCTATAGATTTGGCACTGTTATCAAGAGCTACCAAGCCTTTCATCTGCAAAGAAGCAGACCTAAAGCCATTGCCTAGGCTTCACCCTGCCCTTACCCAGGCAAGGTGGATAAACACTATGGAAAACCTGCGAAAACCACCAAGCAAGTACCTTAGAATTTATGCACTCATATTATTGCATTGCTGGGACATTTTTCAGGATGAAGTGATTCTCACTGTAAAATATCAGTGCACTAAAAAACTCAGGAGGAGCCTCATTGTATTGACAGCCTGGCTCATGTGTTCTTATTAGCTACTCACAGTACCTATCAAAGAAAAAGTCTATCATCAGTGGTATTTAATGCTGAACTTTTGGCTCAGATCAGTGCAGGCTCAAGATGTTATATTTTGACAGCCTCACAAGATGCTGTGTCTCCTTCTAGAGCTGACACGAAAGGTGCCTGTTCTGAATAGGTAATGTCTGGCCTTGCAAGGATTGCAGAGTGATGATGCCACAATTATGGAGTGCCCCATCCTGGGTAACAGTGTGGCTGGCATCATCTATCAGGCTCAAACTCCTATGCTGCAGCTGCAGGGCAGTTTGGGAGCTGCTTGCTTTGGGTCTGTGAGCGTGGCTGACAGAGCTGCCCAGCTGAGATGGGAAGGTGTCATCTCCCCTGGAGGAATATGCTCCTCAGTCAGAAGCAGGAACACAACTCTATTTGAAAGCATTTTATTTTTAGCCTATCATTCATAATTCTGCTTGTGCACGTCACAGTGACTCATGCTTTGTTCCTTCTTCCTTGAGCTGGTGGTTGCAGAAACAACACGATTCTTTGTTTACTGCATGGCCTCTCTATTTGAGCGCTTGATGTTGCAGTGAGGTTTGGCTCTAGCAAGGGCTTCTTCTCAACCAAACACAATTTTGCCATGAGAGGTTGGATAAATGCCTTCATTTTTCCCCTAAGAAATGTGGTTTTGGTAAAATGCAGATGCAGTAAATGCAGATGCATCAGTCACATCCATCTGAAACAGAAAAGGCCTCCAAATGGAAACGGAGCTATTAACACAACGGAGAAGAGCATCAAATCCTGTTCCTCACACCACTGCCAAGCCCTCAGCAGATGTTCAGTCCAGATGATTCCCCAGAACACCTGTGCCACATTCTCTACCTGCTGCAAGCCACAAAATGTCGCCCTGCAAGACCTCGCAATAAACTTCAGACCCTGTGTAGAAATGACAAAACCTTCCCAAATGCCATGTATTACAGAGAAAAATGAGAGACCAAGGGGAAAGAAAGGAGCAAACAGCTCCTGATAGTTACCCCATATGTTCTACATGCTCTGGTACTGACTTTTCCTAATGTAAAGCCATGGCATTGTGCTAACAATGAGCACTTTTTGTACCCTGAAGCTCACGGCTCACCTAAGCTTTCTCTGATCCCTCCAGTGAGCCATTAGTGCACCAACTGTTGTGAGGTTGTTTTAGCAACAGTTTGAAAAGTGATTTTTATGAGCTGTTTATTACCTTCCCAGATTTATTGTGTTCCATTCAGACTGATTATGTGGGGGGGAGAAAAAAATCTCTAAAATAACATGAACTAAACCAAACCAAACCAAACCAAACCAAACCAAAAAGGCTACATATCTTTTCTTCCTTTATTTTTTTCTTTCCCCTACACAGGTGGAATAAATGTCAGAATTAATTTAAGTCAACATTGTGAAAGGCAATAATTGGTCTTGAATATTTCAAAGTTTGAGTATTTAAATTAAGGTTCTTGCGAGTGAATTTAGTTGCAGGAGGTGATTTGTGGATTCATTCCCAGTGATTACAAGGTGATTACCTGCTCCTTCCTGTCTCAGGAATCTGTGTGTCTCTGGCTTGACATGTAAAAGTGGATATACCTTACACTTTCAGAGCCTGATGATGCTGATGAGAACTGCTCCACAGTCCAGACCTGAAGGACTGCCAGGTGTTGCACTGAGCAGAGGTTGTGGGAAGGATTTCCTCTCCAAGAATATGGGGCTATGCAAATTAACATCAAACTGCTCAGAAGCATCTCAGCTAGATGGGGACTTCTTCTCCCAAGAGCACCAATCTCCATGGCTGAGCCTTGGATAAAAACTGGTATGTTGACAAATTAGGGGTCTTTTTTCTCCATTTATTCTGTATTTTCCTTTAATGGCTCCAGCTGGATTAAAGCCACAAATTTCAGCAAATTTCCAATTTTTGCTGTGGTTAGGAAGTGATTGTTCAAGCAAGCACATGTGCAAAGTGGGTACCTGGCCTGCCAGCCCCTCAACACAGCTCCAACAAGCCCAGTACCCATTTATCCTGGCTTCAGTGGCAAGGGAGTTATCCCATCCCACTCCACATGACGCCAGCGGGAGCCAGTCTACTGATTGTAAAAAAGCTCTGGGAATTGCAAGACGAAGTCCTAGGGAATCCAGTGAGACTGAAAGTCGGACACAGAGCTGAATGTTTTCCCTTCCCCCTGGCAGTTAATGAGAGGAAAGCCCAGGTGGATTCTCTGCATAGGACGGGAACGTGGCTCCTGTGCAGCCATGAACAGAGCAGCCCCCTGCAAGGAGGAGGGAGCCAGTCTTCATGGGATTAAACAGATCCCTGGCTGTGTGAGGCACCAATGTGCTTCTGACTCATCACTCCTCGTGTGGATTTTTCCTTCTTCTTTTTTTTTTCTTTTTCTGGTCTGTCCATTGACTGAAGAGGCCACAGACAATGAACTCTCCATCAGCCCTAAAAAATGGGTTTTCTCAGGTGCAGCTGTGATGTCAAGACAGAAATTAGGATCTTCAGTCTTCACAGTAATTAATATCCATCCATCAGCTTTAAAATCAGCTGTGGATAATAAAAGCAAGGAGCTAAACATCTTGCTGCTAGTTGTCACCCAGGCAAGACAAGCCTCCTGTCGAGGGCTCATCCATGTAATTCCTCTAAAGGCCAGATGCAGCCTTAAGATTCTGAGAATTCAGAGATTTGCCCTGCTGCCTTGTTACCCTGCATGATCATTTCTGATAAGTGTTCTTGTTTAATCATTTCCCTGCATAAAGCCCAGGGTTCCCTCATGTTTGTCTGTGTCATATTAATAAAAGTCCATTTGGGAGGATGCTGGGGGTGGAAATGATTTGACCGAGGTTAAGTAACAATTGTACAAAATTGTTTTGACATTATGTTAATATCTGTTCTTGTATTATCCTCAATTTAAAGTTAATCACCAAAATTACCATTGCAGTTCCCAAAATCTAATGAAATAAGATTTGTTGAGGTGTGAATAATACAGAAATTGAGAAGCATGCAGTCCCTATAAAAAAAAATAACCGAAATAAACTGCTGGCTTTAACTCTCTGAGTGCTCATATAAACTGAGGTGAGCTCAAAAATTCTATCAGACCTTTAATACTTTGAAATTGTGCCAGTGACTGAGCAGGGTGTGGAGCAGTGTGTCCTGCTCGTGGGCTTGTGTGTGCACACAGGGGTCAGCACAGCAGGGTCCCACTCCTGTCCCAGCTCCTGGGGCATGGCTGGACATTTCAAGCTAATAAATATGAATTTAACAGTCACTGGGTTTGACCACGACTTGGCTGTGCTAGGATGAACATATCTGATCTGGGAAGATGAAGACAGACCACTGCTGTTACGAAAAAGATTTTAAAAAAAAAAAGATTACCATAAATTCAAATAAAAAATCAGTGGGGAAATATTAGCACAAGGAACCAAAAGAGATGGAGGAGTCTGTTTGCCTCTTGTGTTACACCTGAATGAATATGAAGAAAATGAAGGAAGAAACATCAGTGCTGTCTATGAGTTTGGTCCACAGCTCGCTGTTAGCTGATTTAGATAAAACAAATACAAAAGTATTTTTTTTTAAAAATAAGCTAAATCTACTCACACAGAATCTTGATGCAGAAAGAATTCAAAGACAAATTATGTGCTACTGGGAGAAAGTAATAATAGCTATTTTTGTAAAATTGGAAAATGGGAAATTGTGGTGGATTTGAACCAGGGTTTCAACCACAGCAAGAAAATGTATAATAGTTAATTCTGAGAAAGGGCATCCAAGCAGCACACCTAGAGGCCTGCTGCCTTAGGTGTGTGAGTGGGTTATAATGGGGAGGGTGGGACAGCTGCCAGGCTGCAGGCTTGGCTGGAAGGGAGCCAGAGACACCACTGTGAGCGTGGATGGGTGGCTCAGGGTGTGTCTGCAGGGAGAGTGATGCTCTCTGCTCCAGCTCTGCCATTTCAGTCCAGGAACAGGCACAGAGAGGAGGAAACAGGTGATATGTGGGGGGAAAAAAAGAGAAGATAAGGACAAATTAAAAGGATCAAAGAAAGGAATGGAGGAGAAATAAATCTGCAGCTTCTTGCCACAGACAAAACTAGAGTTGTCATGAGTTAGAGAGCAGTGACATTTTCTTATGTCCAGACTGAAGTACAAGAAAAACAATAAAGAAGAAAGAAGCCATAGATGATCCATTTTTTGATCCTCACTTCACACTCCAAACTGGCTAACTTACTGGGAGAGGCAGCAAGAATCACAATTTTTGATAGAAAACTTCAATTTTCATGTGCAAAATGAATCAGTCTCCATTTGCATCTAGTTTTCCTGAGGCTGAGTGTACAGAGATCTAGTCAGTCACGGCCCAACCTGTTCTGGCACAGTAACTGCAGCCAGTTTTGTGGATAACAAGTACAATTTCAAGTGAGGAAACAAGCTTGAAGGAGACTGAAGACCTGATCCTCTGTTTGCCTCAAAAAGCTACAGAATAGTTGCATTGTTGGCTTTAATAAATTCCCCATGGAGATTTCATATCCTCTCTAAAGTGGTTCCACAAAATCCTGTTTTCAGCTTCTTCACCTACCATTATCTGTAAAATGATCCTTGTTCTTCTGGTGTTGGGGCTTTTGCTGTGACATCCAAATGAGAATGTTTTGATTCATAGAGGTGAAGAATTAAAAATGCTTTTCTCTTGAGTTTTTTTTTGTTGTACAATGGAGCCAAAAATCTATCAGGACAAAATTGATAGCTGCTGCCAGAAATAAGAGAAAAGTGCTCAGGCATAACATGTTTAGTTTGTGGACTTAGCTGTGTTTCAAAAGGAAAACTAACAGATTGAATTATCCCACGAGTTACTGGAATTTGAAATAAAACCATTGCCACAATGGTTAAGAAGGAGGTGGATTTTAGAAGTGCTGGTAAAACAGAGAATCTTCCCTCTGAAACTTCCAAGCTCTAAGTACCATGAGAAAATTATGCTAGGGGACATGTCTTCTTCTGGCAAAGTGTCATTAATGCCGAGCTGTGTGTGACAATGTCACCCTCTTGTAGCTAGGAAAATAACTGCAAGTGTGAGCCTTGTGGTGGCACAACCACCTCTGGCCACATCAAATACCTGCAGTCAGTCCAGACCTCGGAGGACTATTAGTCCCAGGCTGGGCTAATCCTGGAGTGCAAGAAAGGATTGCAGACTCTGAGGGGTCCAGCTGAGAGCTGGGATCAAGAATGCCAAGTAAATATTCAACCACAGAACAGCAAATCAAAGTAAAAATAAAAATAAATAAAATTTTTTTTCAATCGATGGCTGTTGCAGGCAGGGATCAAAAAGAAAGAGCCCCACAGTGCTTAGCAAGGACTGAATTAGCCAAGGGACTGGGTATGTTAGAGGGAGCAGCTTCAGCGAAAAATAAAAAGTCAAAACTGTTCTGGTGACCTTAATCCAAACATGAGACCCCAAGCAGACATCAGGAATCGTTTAGTAGATTTATTGTTTAAACTCCCCTCATTTTCTGTGTCACACTTTAGCTGTCCCAATGCAACTGAATATGCTCGATGGGCTGATACCTAATTCCAGCAGGGAAGAATTAGGCTCTTCCAAATTGAACTATTAATGTAGTTAAGTCTTTCTATCGCACGATCTCTTGGAATAAATTCCATTTCTAATATGGTTTGCTAGCGTACAGTTTTTCAAACTCCTCCAAATCAAAATGCCCACTGGTTCTTAGCAATTGCTAATTAGACAAGATCAAACACCGTGGGAACCTTTGTTTTATCCTTGACACGACCATCTTGCTTTTAATTGGCGAAGGCTTTGTGGGCAGACTGGTGCCTGCTCAGATGAAATTGTTTGTCCTTTTCTGATTAACAATCTCGGCACTCTCTGCATTTTTTGTTCTCTTGCAGAGGCTTCTGGGAAGTTACTAAGAAGCTTGGGGTTTCTGTGAGACTGCTTTACAACAGTACCTGACACACATAAGTTTATTTAATGCTTTAAATTTATTTAGTATGCTTGTAACTAAAATTTCAAGCTCTAACTTCCATATAGAGGTGATCACTTTCAAAGATTGTCAACAGCCAGTGACAGCATTTTCCTGAGCAATCCCAAACTTCTCATGCCTTCGGGCACAGACAGGCTGCTCCAGCTTTACCTTCAGCCAGCCTGCAGTTTGTGTGGATGAGTCTGGCTTAGCCTCTTCGCACAGAAAACACATCATCTGCACACTGAACTCAGGCCAGACTTGCAGAATGGTTCACAAAGTGTTCACTTGGCCCGAAGCTGGGATTTGTGTTTGCTGAGCCAAATTTTAAGAGCAGCAGCGAGGGTTTCTGGCGTTGGGAGGGCGCCAGGCAGGTTGTGGAAGTTACGAGCAAGTGTTGGGGCCTGCTTCAGACGCCGTTTCCAGAGATGCAGACTTAGCAAAGTGAAAGCCCTGAGAACTGAAATTCTCATGTAGGTGCCCGAGAACTGAAATTACAGCTCTCTCACTGCTTTTCCCCCCGGGATCTGACTGTCACCTGGGGCCCATTTGCACATCACCTCGGGTTTGCAGGTACCTCCCAGACTTCTGGGTCACAAGGCACTTCATTTCAGCTCGTGGTGATGATGCTTTAGCAGCAAGGAGCAACTCCTGCTCACAGCTCTCCTTAGCCACCTTTCCAAGTTACTTTGCAAGCTTTATGGCTTCTCCAGAGACCCTGGGCTGCTTTACTAATAGTTTCCATTCCAGCTTGAGAGCTGCCTGAGCCACCATCCAGTGCCCTGCACAGAAGGATTAAATGGTGCCTGGGCTCCTGTGTGTGTGCTCTGCCCAAGCCCTCCAGTGCTCTTTTGGGCTCTGTTCTCTCTTCTCTGACCTGTCTCTGATCCCTCCTTGAAGCTTCTCGTATCTCACCTGCAGGATCAAGGTCCTTGTAGTCTGAGAACATAAGGCATTGAGGCCCTTAAACCATGGGAACACACTGGCCAAGGGAATTTACACAATGAGCCTGAGATTTCATGGCAGAGACAGACAAATTGGATGGGAAAAGGGAGCTTGAAACATTCTTAATCTTAAGGTGAGTCCTGCTTTGCGTCATTGGCCTAGTTGCTCTGCTCAGGGGAAAAAACAGATTATTCCCGATATAAATCTAGGATCAACAGCAAAAGACTTTTCATGTTGGATTTATTAATCCATTTTCCCTTGGTCGTCTTGTTTGAGGCTTTCTAAACAAGACAACTGCGTAGCTTGGCTGGCTGTGGGGCAAAGAGGTTAACACTGAAGACTACACAAGTTTCTGCAATTAGACAATTTCTTTGTAGCATAATGTAGGCGCCAAGCCGACCTCAGAGGCCTTTTCTGCTGCTGCAGAAGTGAACTGGACAAGTTTTCTCAGCAGCTGTGCATTAGTGTTCCGTATTAAATGGGCTGATTATACACAACAACAGCTTCCCTTAGATCTTCCCATCACTTTGGATTTCTTCATGGCAACTTTCTTTTTCTCCTTCTTTTCCCTTGCCTCCAAGAGCTAATTTGTAAACATGTGCTGGTGGGAAAGCAGATGGGGGGATCATAGAAGTCGTGCTTTATGGAGTCATATGAAGATTGTTCTGTCCTGTTTCTCAAAAAAAAAAAAGGACTTGCCTCGTATTTCTTTTCAGGAAAAGAGGTTTCAAACTCTGGCAGCGTGGGACTCACAGCCATGGGAAAGATGGAAGTGTGCACACACCACAGTATCTGAAGGGAGAAAGGAGAGATTTTAAGAGCTCATGATGCAGATCAATTTTTATTGCTATTGTTTTGCTGCACCTTTTAATTATACTTTAGTTAATCATCCCAACCCTTGCTATCTCCCTCCACACAACAGCAAGTTCAACATGAGGTGTATTTCTGGTTACTGAAGAGAAGAACTCATGGAAGAAATCTGGGGAGAAGGAGCAGCTGCCTGGGAGAGGACACACACCTGCTCAGCTGAGGGCAGGGACTTGCAGACCAGCAAAGTGACCCAGCTGCTGGGATCACTTCATCCCCTTCCTCAATTTCCTCTGCACTCTCAAAAGACCTGTGCATGAGGATCTGTGGTTTAGAGCTGCTGGGGTAAACAGAGGGGGTTTTTTGATTGGGTTTTGGGGTAGATTTCTCCCCAAACTCTATCTGACTTTGACTGCAAGATGTGTTGCTGGCTTTGATCCCCTTCAAATAACTTCTGTATTGCCCGTGATGGTTTTCTTTCTCTTTTGTGCTCTTTCTGGGGAGAGTTACCCGTGAGGACTGTAGGCCTGGTGTGAGCAGCTACGAAAAGCTGCATTCTGATGAGACACATTTAGTTTTCCTATTGCTTTCTGGGGGTAGCTGGAGTGTCTGTGCTTTCTTAACTGAGCTGTGATGCTCTTTGTCATGGAGGAAAAGGACCCCAAGCTCCACTTCAGCTGTTGTTGCACCCTTATCCTGTAACCAATGGCTTTCATCCCCACTTGCAATATGGGCTCCAAAAGTTTTTGAGCAGCATGATGAATTTTCTTGCAAGAATTTATGGCTTTGTTGCTCCCATAACTACCTGTTGAGAGCCCTTAAAAGTGGTCTGTGGATCCCAGGAGTCCTTAGGCAGAGGACTGAAAATTTGGTCTGCAGTTGTTTGTGAGCTAAGCTCAGAGCCTGAGTATTTTGGCTGACTTCTGAGCTTTGTCTCTTTCCCTTTTTTCCCCTTCTCCCTAAAGCATGCACCCATCCCAAGAGACCTGGAGATTCACAGTCTAATTTTAAGCAGCTAAACTGAACCGTATGTTTCTATAATGGTGTTGCAAGCTTTTTGGAGCCCGAAACACAGCAGGAGGATTAGGCTCATACAACCCAAAAGCACGTTTGCTAACCTGGCCTTCATGTTTAATGTGAGCAAAAGAGCTGTTAGGATGAGGTGAGGGGAATGTAGCACCTCTGAGCTGGCTGAGATGTGAGGGCATGAAAGCAGCCCCCTGAGCTTAGGGACAGACATGGGAGTGGGGCTCTGCAAGCAGAAAAACACTGAAAAACAAAACAGCTCAGGCTGAGATTGATGATGAACCAGTAAATTTTAAAGCTGTTCTGTATCTGCTGTGTGTACTCTGCTCTGAAGCTGGCACACTGCAGATTCTAGGAGAAACTTGTTCACAGTTAAGGGGGGGGAAAACCACAACAGTACTGAATGTTAGAGCCTTTTTAGACCAGTGGAGAAAGTGATGTAACAAGATCCAATGTCTCTGTTTGTCTAGCATTGATTTCCAATTGTGAAATGAGGTGGATGTTTTTAACAATGGGATGATGAACCCCTGCAGCGGTTGCCCAAGGGATGGGCAAGCTCTCTGTTACTTAAATCCAATATATCAAGTTCAGATCACTTTTCTGAAAGTGGCAATCCAGCTCAACTAGAAGTTCCTGAGTTCAGGATAGGACCACCAGGTGAATTTTTACACCCACAGCTAAGTGGGAGGTCAGATTAGAAGATCATAAGGGTCTTTTTTTACCCACAGAGTTGAAATCCTTGAGCATATACTTTATAAAAGTGAAATCAGAGAGATGAGAAAGGTCTTAGGGCCAAATATTGCCTGCCAAACCCAATTACCAGAACCACAGTTCAAAGTGATCTGTGCCTTGCTGGGCCAGAATCATTTGACCACTGATTATGGCAGAGGATGTAAGTGTTAGGAGAAGTGACAGGGCTGCTAGAAAATGGTTTCAAGTTCAGGAAACCCGCACTTTCCCCATGTAGAGAAGACTGGAGAGACTCGTGAACTGCCTTAGGGTAAGCTAGGTCTGTGTTTCAGAAGAGAACCTCCCAGAAGCATGCGGGACTCTGTGCGTCCATGGTATGGCTGCTAGGAACAGTAGAGGAAGGAGTTCCAAGAATGCCGCAAGGATGGGCTCTGAGGATGAGCGAGGATGAAATGGGAGATGGGCAGCTGATGCCAAAATTGTGATGTGGCTTGAAGCCCCTGCTTCCCCTCCTACTGCTGCAGAGGTGGGCACAGAACAGGGAAGCTCACACCTTCAGTGTTTCCCCGGGATCCCCTGTAGGGCAGAGCAAAGAGCCCTCACTCCCCAGTGCAGAGAGGAGGGAGCTGGCAGCTCCAATAACGAGGGTTTGCAGCCCAGCCTGCCTTGTATCCGATGCACTGCATGCACACAGGTCATGAACGATTTCTTCCCTAAGAAATGAGCCCGGGTTAAAAATAGCCTCTGCATTTAGCAGCATGCTGCCTCCTTCCTGCTTGCCGAGGCCGGAGATCTCTTGAAGTGCTGGCAGTCATTTCTAATGTGGAAATGTTTAGAAGCCAAAATTGTCTGGCATCTCCTGCCAGTATGGGGAGCTCTGGGGACAGCTGGAGGGCAGACAGTGGAGTCTGGTGTTCTCTTCACCCTGGCCTGGAAGGAGAGGGTAAGAAGCTCACTCTGGAGACAACTCCTCCATTCTCAGTTCCAGCCTTGACTCTGCTGAGCTTGTTAATGAAGGGCCAATTAACACTGGGTAGTTTTGTTGTGTGGCACCTGGAGCTGGATCAAGATAAAATATTTTAAAGCTGCTAACTACAGGGAAACTGAGCCTGATACTCTGCTGGGTGTAGGGAACAGCCTCCTGCATGTGTCATCAGCTCCCAGCTACCTGGTGAACTTGTACAACAAGATATGTGTTTGGAGGGTTATATGGTAACCCTTTGTCTGTTCCTGCTCCTCTTCTGTGGGATTAGATCTGCAAAGAGCATGCAAAGCTGGAAGGGTAGAAAATTTAGGACCTAAATTACTACACTGATGCTTTCTCATTAATTCTCAGCTCAGGGCTTGCAGGAATTTGCCACCATTTGAGAAGCAGGGGTGCAGAAAGCTGGTACCACATGATGATTCCCTCATCACCTGCTGACCTGAAGGACTGACTAATAGCCTAGAATGGCACTGTAAGTAATGATATGTTCTTGCAGTTTGCAATGAAATAATCAGGATTAAGCCCAAAGGCATGATTAAAACTGTACAGCTCATACTGTGGTGTGAAGAGGATGAAAACAATCAGGTATTTACTTACTGAACAGTTAATGCAGTGGCTTTTACTCTGACTAATCAAAGCTCTTGGGGTGGGCAATGTTTGTCAGATCTTGCCTGAAAGAGATGGAGATTTCAGGTCTCTGTGATTGCAAGGAGAGAAGGAAGGGGGAATACAAGAATATAAACTATCTCCTGCACCCCAGATGTCAAAACCTCTCTGAGGAATGTGCTGTTTGAGTTTCTGGCATACAGATCTCCACACAGACATGATCAATCATTGATGGATGGTGCTAGGAAGGTGAGAAATTTGTTTTACATGCTGAATCCAGAAGAGCCTGATCTAGGAGCTGGTTATTGAGAAAGTTTAATTGGAGCCTGAAGGAAACTGAGAAGTTGTGACTTTCTGTCCATATTATCGAGGCTACATGACAAGGCAGGAGCTGTCACCAAGCAAACCCCTTCCTCTTCCTCCAACACCTTGAAAATGGGCCACCATTTTCTTGATTTCAGGCCTTTTGAGCATGAAGTTTGTCTGCCCCAGTGCAAACCTGCACGTGGCTCCCTGCTCATCAAATGCAGCTGTGCCTTTGCTGTGCTGGCATCTGGAGCATCCTTTCCATGGTGCTCTCAAGCCTCTCACTTCTTCCCTTCCTCAGCTGCCAGAGCAGTGCGTGCCCTCAGATCTCTGACTTAGCCCTTCTCCCTTGTCTGCTCCCAGCCCCAGTGATTCATTATAAAAAATGATCCAGTTTTCAGAAGTCACGAGGTTCTGTGTCTTCCACTTAATTATTGTTTTATTTTAATAAGCAATTGTGTTTTGAAGGCACCTCAGGGCTCCAGGCATTAACCACTTATCACCTGCTGAGTGATTTAAAACTAGTGAAGCACATCCCATTTACAGGTTGGAATAAGGCCTGAATCCTGTCAGCAGACAAATGAGTTCAGAAATACTCCATGTTTGTAACTCATTGCTGATGGTTTCATCTCCTGGCCCTCAGAGAGGGGCTGGTTATGTGCTGGAGGGATGTCTGTTCCCTTGCTGTTCTGATAAGAAGCAAAGGGCTCATTAGAGGCCGTGAAAGGGAGAAGCCTATCTGTTGGCTGGTTTGTGCAATTTACTTTGCCAAGTATCTTCCACGAGTCTCTCTTCGCTACACACCACAAAATCCCAGCTCCTAAATCAACCCACAGCTCGGGTATCCCTCGTCTGAGATGCAAATCTGCTCCGTTGTGAGTTGCAAGAGCAGCAAGCCTGTGAGCCTCAGCTCCAGAACTGATACGGAAAATAAATACAGTCTCACGGGGCCCAGGTATTAGGTGCAGCTATTGGTTTGCCTTCAGGACTTGTTATTCCCTACCAAGAGGCAATTTGTTGAGCCCATTCCAAGAGCAGGAAACTCACCAGATGCAGCAATTCAGAAGAATAAACCCTGAGCATTCCCACAGATTGGTGGATGCCTTGAGAAGCACCACCTTAGAGACCTGTGTTATCAATGCTAGCTGGCTTTCTCCTGAAGTTTTTATAACCTAATGGCTTGGTTTTTTGTGCTGCCACATCTGCCTGACCTCCAGGAGGCACAGTTGGAAGCTTGTTTGAAAACAGAAACCCATTACATCTTTCTCTATTTTTATGTTATGCATTAAAAATACAGCCCAGGCCTGCACTGCTCTCCTCACTGGAGCTGCAGCCCGGCTCGTGGAGCATCATTACTGACATTATCTCCAGTGTTAGTCAGCACATGGGCCATATGCTCCAAGGTGTGTGTTCTCCATGGATTCTATGAGTCATTTAAACACTCAGGGGAGCCTTTAAATGGGTTTAAATGCCAGAGGAGATTTAAAGGCACTGTAACTCACACCAGCCCTCAGCTGCCAAGGGGTGCAGCTCTGGTGCCAGCATAATCCATGGGGGAATGCTCCCACATAGTGCACAGGGGCTTCCTGACCTGGGGAACCTCAGGGGAGCAGAGAGACCCACAGGGAGTCAGTAGTTCATGTGACAGTGGCTGAGGGGACCCATGCAGGGCTATAAAAAAAGACCTTGGGGAGGAAGGAGAAGTGGGAATGAGGTGTGGTGAAAGTGAAGGTGGTGTCCTTACTGCAAAGAACTGTTTCCTTCCCATTTGCTCCCTGATGTATCCTTTGGGGGTTCTTTTCCATGCTGAAGATGTTTATTTAAAACTGTAGCTTCTTTGAATAAAGTAGTTGGGGGGTGGAAGTTTGTGGTGAAATATGCAGTTACTCACAAATGTGTTCCCTGAGGTGACCTGAGCTGTTCCTCCTTTTGTTTCAAAGTTCCAACCTCTTGGCCCATGTAGGTGATGCCTCCTGGCCACTTTCTTTTCCACAGCCAGAAATGAGGACAGCAGGCTTTCTTTTTGGAGAAACGCAGCCACTCCTCCACAGCAGCCAGCCTGAATTACATGTCAGAGCAGCCCTTGTTATGTTCCCACCTGTGTATCATCAGAACAGGCCCAATAAAAAGCCTCGTTTCTCTTTATTTCCCCGAGATTTTACCTCCCCTGTCCATTTGACCTTCTGTTGGCATCGTCTATTTCTTTCTGTCCCAATATCTGCTCTGATTTAGAAACTGATGGTTCCAGCACATCTCTCAAAGGGAGAGCAGTACATCCAGAAGAGTCTCTGTGTCAGTGTCTGGAAATGTGGAGCTTGCAGGGGCTGCTCCTGCTCTCCTTTCCCCTGCAAGGTCTGGGCATTGCTTGCTCTGTGCCTGCTTCCTCAGCTCCATCTCAGCTTCCCTGGAGCTGGGCTGGGATGCCTCAGTTCTCTCCTCCAGTCCTTTTTGGTGTTCTTAGCTTGGGTTTGGAGCACAGCTCAGCAATGTTTACTTGTCACGTCCCCAGCAGGCTGGGGACAGCCATGTAACAAAGCTAGCAGAGCTTGGTGATAGGATTTGACCCAAATCACAGAGGGGAAAAAAGCAGCAGCTCTGTAAAAACTGAAATTCCTCTGGATAATAAATTTTATTAGAGGCAAATAAATACAAAAGCCAGGTATGAAAGGGGCATATTCTGATTTCTCTCTCATCTTAGTGTGATTTGAGCATAATTTTTTGGGGCTCAGCTAAGCAAGCAGTGCAGAGACCCTGAGGAACGAGGCTCTGTTTGCTGAAAAGTCAACATCATGCCTCCACAGCAGCAGGAGAAGAGATGTGAATGAGATTGCATAGAATCAGATCCCTTTCTCCCTGCTGGAAGCTTAAAGAGATTGGAAACTCACTTGAAACCAAATAGACAGAGCTGGACTTGCAGACTGTGTAGGCATTTTGATTTTTCTTACCCTTCTCCAGGGCAGAGCTCAATGAAGACATCAAAGAAGAGGCCCTCAGACAGATTTTTGAAGAGAGGACTGGACTCTAAACCAGCATGCAGACCTGCTGGGAAGAGATGGCTTGAGGCAAAATTAAGGTAAAAAAATAGTGAACCAACTCAGTTAAAGTTAAGAAGCACCAAGAGTTTCTTAGGTAAAGATATCCAGCTTCTCATTACCAGTACTTAGCATACTATCTATCAATATTTATGAACATATCCCTGCTTGATGTAGGGTCTATGCATTCTCTCCAGTCTAGTTATTTTGCTTCCCTGCAACTAGAAAGCAAAATTTCATTGAAATAAGACATTTTTCAGACAGCTGAAGGATTCGCTGGCTGCCCAGAACTTGATGGGAGAGTGAAATGCTAATAATTCAATTGGGTGGGCTTTTAGGGCTGAATTAAGGAGCAGCAACCACCATCCAAGTGTGGAACAATTATGTCAGTTTATGCCTGAAAAGCCTGAATTTGCACATGTGAGATAGACAGAGATGTAGAGCTTGGTCTGCCTAGTGATGGCAAAATCTGCATTCCTGAGTCGCACCAGAGCACGGTCCAAAGGCCATTGAAGGATGTGACGAAGGATGATCCAAAGGCCATTGAAGGATGTGGCCCTTTAGAGTTGCAAAGTGCAGTTATTGGAACTGGAGGTGAGCCCTGGTGATGGTGAATCCGTGCTCCTTGCACTTGTCCTACAGAGGCAATACAAATGTATTTCCTAGAACATTTCCTCAAGTGTTTCCTTTCCTGTTGCTGCTGGAGTGAGGTGACATTTTTCATGCATAGTCTGGTGGATGTGCCTGAGGCAATGCTGAAACACAAGTCCTCCAGCTCATTTGTTTCCCCTGTTCCTGTACAAGTCTTGGGCTGGGGGATGAGCAATAACTCAGCAGTGTTTCCAAGCCATGGAGGAATGGCTGGAAATTAGAGGGACACCTTGATAGAAGAGCCATTTGCAGGAATATTAATTATCAGGCAGCTAGTTCTGGACAATTGAATCCCAGCTCCAGATGTTCCCATCCTGACTAAACGCTTTAGCAAAAATGTTTAATTGATTGCTATCTTGTGAGCTCTGTGTGTGTGTGATAAAACCCAAGACTGCTGAGCTAGAGGGATTGTCTGATGATAGCAACAGAGTGCACTGAGTGTTTCTTCACCTTTTTAAACTTATGCTTTTTTATCATAGGGAATCGAGGCCAGGTTCAAAAATGTTCTTTACTTTATAATCCTTATTGCAGTGTCGTGGTGCTGATTGAAGTCACTGGGCCCCACTGTATGTGGATGTCTTTAAATAAAGAGACATCTGTGTTTGGTCTGAAAGGCCTCTGAGTATTGTTTAATGAGGGACTGCAGATTCAAGGCCTTCTTGATTTCTATATATCTATAGAACAGGTGCAAGGACAGGAGGGCAGCTGAAAGAAGAAATAAGCCATTGAGATAAAGTAAAATCAGCCTGAGCTTTTACCCCAGGCTGTAATTGTACCAGAGCTGAAGTTCAAAAGATAAATTATTTTCCACTTTTTTTTCATTTTTTTTTTCCCTGGCCTTTAACATCCAACCAAATTCAGAAAAGTTAGCCAAGTATAAGGATGTTCTACCTGACATCTTGGGGGCTGGGGAGGCCTCAAAACACCAGAAGGTAAGGGAAGATGTATAATAGGGAAAGTGACAATTTGCAATGAAATTATAAAGTCCCAAAAATTTGACTTGTATTCCTGCAGCTGGATGGGAAGAGCTTTTTGTTGCAGACCAGATCCAGGTTCTCATGAAATCACAGGCACCTTTTCATTTAAGTGAAAGCTGGCATGACCCTAATGGAGATGCTTCTCACCAAAATGTTCTTTTTGTGGTGATTAGTAGATTGGTTGTGAGTTGATCCAAGGTGGTTTCTCACTGGGGCAGACACATTGATTTTAGTGGAAATATCCTTGACTTTTAGATCCCATTCCTTTTCCATACTACGAAAGCTAAACTGGAAGTAGTACAGGAAGTAAATTAGTTCCATGCTTCTAAAAACATGAATGCTTCTGCTAAAAGTATGAGAAGTACTTAATGTACAAGGTTTCTGTGGGGGGGAAAAAAAAAAGCTCTATTGCCAGGCAATACTAGTGTGTTGTCATGAGAACAATTTTACGTTTTGTTTGTGCCTTTCCTCTCCGGAATTTCAGTGCATGAGAATCTGTTGTGCTAAAAACTGTTATGAAGACCTCAGTGCTGCCCATGACCATTGGAAAAAGATGGATTTAACAAGGGGAAGAGACATGAATGTGATGTGCTGAAATGCCCAGATATTTATTCCTTGGTGCTTGGTCATGCTGAATGCTTTTGCTCCAGCCAGGGTTGCTCGTCTGTGAGCAACAAACCAATGGCACAAAGTGTCTGCACACAACCTTTGCGTTTCTCTGTCTGTGGCTTCAGAAGGTTCACTGCTCACTTAAATTGCAGGCACTGTCTGGATGTGCCAGTCTCTGCCACAACTGAGGTGTGTGGAAACAGGTAAACGAAGGGGAAAAGCCAAATCGAGGGCAGCTGTAAAGTAGAGAGTTAATTGCTTTATTATGGTGGAATTTAGGGGTTATTAATTTGTTCTTTTTAAAAATAGCGTCTATTTTTATCTCTCAAAGGTGGTTGTTTCCTGGGGATTAGTGGCAGGCCGCTCTGCCAAGGTGTGTAGGCTGATTTTGGAGAAGCTTCCAGCCAGCCTGGATGGAGGCTGATGTCTTGCAGGCTCCTTAGAACACACTGGCAATGGGACACTTCCTATCGTACTTGGCCTATAAACGCTATAGATGAGCTGTTGCTTTTTCCAGACCATCCTAATCCTGCCAGCTCAAAGGGAACAGCAGCTCTGGAGGAATCCAAGATGCCTTGGCACCCCTGCTAAAGGACAAACTGAGTATGCTTCCTTCTGAGAGCACTGCTGCAGGCCATCCTGGCAGCAGGATTTATGGAACAGTGCCTATTTATGTATAAAGCAAAAGAAAGGAACGTGGGATTGTTTTTGTCTGCATACACTTACCTGATCCCATCTCAAAAGCCACTGATCCTCAGCAGAATTGTAACCTCCCAGGCCATGAACTGACTGGCTCACCAGGGACTGGAACCCAAATACCCAGAATGTCACGGACTCTGGTCTGGGCATCAAATCTGAGCTTCTGGCAGGGAGAAATCAAATCCTGGGCTGAACGTCTTCGAGTTTGTTAGTTCCCAGGGTGAAAACAACAGACGGTTCCTGCAGCTAACAAACTGCTGCTCCAAGAGAAGGGATCAGTGGGAGCAGTTGGGCACTGATGAACAAAGGCTCAGAGTCTGCTCCTGTTTAGAGCTTTGTCATCATAATTACATCTTATAATGTGTCAGTTCTGCATGAGACAATTCATCAGCGTGGCCCAGGAGCACGTTTGCTTGGGAGTGTGAGTGTCTGTGACTTGCACCAGAGCTATTTAATGCAGCTGGGACAATGCATAGCCATATCCCAGTTTGTGGGCTATAGGAACGGGATGGGAATGATGAGAGAAGGAAGGATTCTCACTACCTTCTAATTTCCATTGCCTTCATCCTTTCTGAATTTCACAAAACCTTCCCCCACAGAGCAGCAACCAGCAAAGGCAGTGAGCATAAGGTATTCAAATAAGAGCTTTCCTTTCCCATCAGAAAAGTTGTTGGCTATAAATTGTCATTTGGGTGTTTTTAGGGAGAAAATTTTTATGTCTGTATTATTTTTGTTTCTGACACTGCCCTTGTCTCAAAGGTTTTCACACCCTGAGGAGAGAGGAGGCTGTTCCTCCTTGGGAAGAGGAAGTACAGAGGTGACCAGAGATGATTGCAGAAGCAGGGGAAGGAGGAATGGTGGTATGAAGTGGATTTTCTGGTCTGAAGTCATGCTTTCACCATGTATCCGTGCCATCCAGGGTTGCCATGTCTAGAGGACTCCAGCCTCAGAGAGACAAGTGCTTTGTCACTGTATTAAATCAAGTCTCCTACACAGCCAGTTTGTGGTAGCATGCAAGATGTAGAGGCTTGGAAGATGGGAGAGCAGGTGAGATGGGATCGGAGGAGTTATTTTATTTGTGGGCTTTAAGTATATTTTTCCACCCCTATGGAGAAAGAGAAAATGCACATAGCTTGTGGAGCCTGGAGGCTGCTGAATTTCACATGGATTTGAATGCCAGCCTCATAACTGTGACTTGGGAACTCATCAAGCCTCATGAGACAAGAAAAATATTGATATTTGGTGCTGGAGAAGTCAACTGTGACAATGAGCCTCCCCCAGAACAAGTTATAACTTACCTGGCCACTGCCACAGCAGTGCCAGGACTGCCATTTCCACTGTGAACCAGAGTTCATGATCCGTGGAGGGAACCTACCAAGCCAGAGATGAGAAGATATGTTTCTGTCTTGGCTGGATTGTAAGCAGATAATCCCATCCTGTTGTGCAAAATTCCCACTTCATTTATTTTGTCTGTGAGGGGTCCAGTCTTCCCTTCTGGCACGCCACTGCTCTGGGGGCTGTGCTGGCCCCTACTGACCATCAATTTCTAATAACAGTGAGGGCTGCATTTCAAGGATGAAACCGAGTAATTCCTCTGTCAGCTCATTGTGATACGTCCCTGGCTAAAAGCCTGGGAAACAATTTTCTTATGACCTACTCTTTGATGATAGTGGACTGTTTTATGCTGCTGCAGTCTCCCCCACATGCTTGGCTTTGACTGATAAAGCTCAGCTGAGACAGAAAAAATAAAAAACACTGCTGATGTGCATTGCTGCTGGCAAAGGCCAGAGCCCTGCATGGGGCCCCCAAAGAGGGACAAGAATCTATCTGTTGAGATTGAGCCTGATTTAATTCTTCTTATAAAGCATCTTGGCAACTGTCTGGATCTGACAGGTTGATAATAAGACTTTCCCTCAATGCAAAAAGGAAAGTAATTTACATTGGCTTCACACCTCTGGCAAGCAGGAAAGATCCTGCCCTACGTTAGCGTGAATGGGGAGCAGACGTGAGAACGAGAGCAGGCAGCACCAGGGAAAGGGGGAAGGCTTGCTCCATGCTTGAGCAAGCACGAGAAAATGCCATTTGGAAAATGTCAATGGGTGAGAGAGAGCTGGGCTCGGAATCAGCATTCTGTCCATGGCAGCGGTTTGGAACAGCTTTCCAGGCAAATCCTGAAGGATCCCTCTCTTACAAGGAGCAGCAGCGCTACCTGATTGCATTTTGCTCCATTTAGCCCAGTGCTGCTGCTGATACACTGCTCCCTCTCCCTCAGTACAGGCACACGGGCACCAGCACTCAGCTGCACTAAGAGTTTATTTTTTGTTTTGTCATTTCATTGATAAGCAGCTGCCAGCCCCCAGGAAAGGACTGTGATGTTCGTTGAGTGGAGAACGGCTCTCTAAGAGGTGCAAGGATGCAATCACCCAGCCTCTATCTCCCCCAATTCCTGAGCACACACAGCTATTCCCAAGAGATGTAACAAGCCTAGTCCCAGCCTGTATTGGGTTCCACCCTAAAGCTGCTGTCACACTAGTTCTGGTTCTAAGTAAGGGCTTTGTAACCAGCTTTCTGCTGGTCTCATGCATCCAAAACAAACGACTTGAGGCAGCCTCTCCCTGCCTCATACATGGACTGGATTGCCCCATACCTCAGTGCAGTGCAGCGGGAGTGAACAGTTCTGGGATGCACTTAAAAATCCTCAGGTGAAAGCATGCCAGGACAGTGCCATGTCCTTCAGGGAAATGGTATTTACAAAGTTTTGCTCTTCACAACTCACCATCTTTAAAGGCCTCTGTCCCTCCTGTCAAAATGGAGCTGGGAGGTGGTAGGGAGGGAAGAACTGGGTTTATGTCAAAGCAAACAAAAGTGGGTGGGTGATGAGAGCATTTACTTTACTTGTTCCCTGGCCACTGGGACCAGGCAGAGGATTTTTTCTGTGAAAAGGCACTGGCCCTAGGGCTCTTTCTCTTGGAGTGCTGTTACAGGGATGTTTTTGGAGACCTGGTGATGGGACATACTCAGCCCAGGGCAGTGTAGGCAGGGGGACTGCTGAGAACTTTGCAATGCCCTGGTCAGCCTTGGTGGATGTGGGAAGGAGGACACTCAGGTGCAGAGAGGTACTGAAGGCTCCTAGGAAGCAGAGCAGAAGAGTACCTTGTTCTGTAGGGACACAATCACTAGAATGTAGGTTTGTTCTCTGAACCCTGATTTAATCTGTCTTTAGAGGAAACCTGTGTTGAAATCTGCATTGGTGTATTCCAGCTTTGAAAAGTGTCATGAAGCTGCTTCAGGGACAGTGAAGCTCCCACCTGATTTAGGATGTTGGCAAGAGTGAGCAGGGTCAGAGAATAGGGACGGTGTCGTGTGGCTGATGGGAAGATTCAGATAATGGGAGAAAAGATCTGAAAGGTGAATCTCATGGAATGGTGTTTGATGATGCAGTTGTAGAAGGAACCATGTAGAAGGTGAAGGGAAGGAATATGAGCCGTTTTGGGGGAAGTAATCTCTAAAAATCAGGAATAAGAGAAGTTTACTGAATATTAGTAATAATAATATTGGAAGAGCAGTGTAAATAGTTGTGGAGATTGCATCCATACCCTGGCTGAGCTGTGCTGGAGGGCAGGGTGCCTTGTTCAGGGGTCTTAAACACTGCCTGTCATTGTGCCAGGTAAACACAGGACCCTGAGAGGGAGGCTCAGCCCTTACAACAATCCTTACAAATGAGAGATCCTGCCTGAAAGCAAAAGAGATGAAATTAAGACAAGTGCAAAGCACTCCTCTGGGGCAGGCAAAGCAGAATACACAAACACAAAACAGGGAATACACAATGAGGCATCTGGAGAGGGCTGGGGTTGCTCTGGTTCTCAAGCAGAATATGAATCAACCCTGCAAGGCTGCTGCAAAACACCTCGTTGCATCCAAGCTTGTATTAACAAGAGTGCTCTTTGCCAGACCTGTGAGGCAATGATTACAACCTGCTTGGGGCTGACGGGGCTTCGACCAAGTGTGGGTGTCCAGAACTGGTGTGGAACTTTATCTACACCCATTAAGGAATTTGGAGTGCCCAGGGTGCAAAAAAAGCCTAACAACAAATCAAGTGAAGATAAGAGGTCAGGCAAACCAGGACAAAGATTGAAGGCACGGCATTTGATCATTTTAAGAGAGAAGCGATGGAAATGGGATGCAGTCAGTCTTCCTCACAGAAGGAGTACTTATAAAAAGGCTGATGATGAGTCATTTTCCATGGTCACTGGTGTAAGAAAAAGAAAGTGATTGAATTCATGGTGAAGATTTAAGATGTTTATTAGGAAAACCCTTCTAATCCCTGGAGGGGTAAAACACTATTATGGGCTGTCTAGGAAAGATGTGGCATCTCCTTTCCTAGTGAGTTTTAGGCAAACAACAGTTATTTAGGTATATTTGACAAACAACTATTATTTAAGTTATTTAAGTATATTTGATCCTGCCTCTGATGATCCCACGGAATGCCTTTCTGCCATATGTATCTATAATTAAGCACAATATAAAAACGCAGACGCTTCCTCGAGGAGTTAAAAACCCATCTATAAATAGATAAAGTCTTCATCTTTCAGTGGTAAAACTAGGTTGAACGTGCCTTATGTGACAGCTCTGTTCATATATCATCGTGGAGCAAACATCAGGAGGAGAAGGAACCCTTTAAACCAAAGAACAGCACTCCTGTAATAACATGAGTATAAAACTGGCCAGGCATAAATTAGGCAGGAAATTGAAAGAAAGTTTCGAACTGTCAGAACAGCAATGTTCTGAAACAGCCTTTCATAATGGGAATGCTAGAGGCAAAAATCAGAACTTGTTTTTAAAATAGAGCTTGCTAAATTAATTCAAAGGATATAGAGAACTATTGCCTGTCATAGCACAGTGCAGGACTAGGAGATCCCTTTTGTTGCTGGATTTTAGGAGCTGAGAGGAAGAGAAGTATTTTTTGTGCCAGTGGGACTGTTTTCTGCTCTTCATTGACACAAATGTGCCTCTTTCATCCCTCTGCTTTTTCATGTGTGAGACAGTTACTGATATTCCTTTCAAGATCTGAAGGTCAAGGCTCTGCTTAAAACTACATAATTGCATTAAGGTGAAGGAGGGAATTCCAAGTTTGGGAAGACCTTCTTGGAGAGAACTGCAAATCCTCAGGTGCTGGGTGTCCTCTTGACTTCTCCAAGGCTGCACTCCGTGCTGACTGAGTGTCATTTGGGGTTAATGTGAGCAGCTGGGAGAGCTGCCTCAGTGAAGAGCTGAGCCACTGTAGTCTGATTAACTGGAGCCAAACCTCATGTCCCAGAGGGGCACAGCTTGGCAGCTCGCGTGCGGCAAGGTGAGGTGTCAAAGTGGGGCAAGAAACTGCTGCAAAGTGATGCAGCGTGCCAAAGGCAGCTAACAGGACAGCACAGGCCCTGTGCCAGGAAAGGAACTTAATTTCCTTGCTGACAAATGAAACAAAGATGTGATTGGAAGTGCCACGTTTTGGAGGTATGAGCAATTTCCCTATAATCAATCATCCAAACCAAATTGTTTTCATTTCTTTGCATTATTTAGCAGCTTTTTGATGGCAGACAATATGAGCTGGATTTTGTTTTTCACCCGTCCCTAGCACTGATGTGATTTGTGGGCTTTGGCAGTGGGATGCTGGGGTGAAGGGAGGCTGAACTGGGCTTCTCTATTCAAAAAACTTGGCAAAAACAATGTCTGTGATTATCAGCTAATCATTCAGACAGAGACGTTGTTTGTCTGCTCCCATTAGGTCTGTGAAGTATCTGGCTGCGAGAAGCTGACAGTGAAACACCTCCAGGAGAGGATGTCAGAAGCAAGAGGGAGGCAGTGAGGAGGTGATAAGGTAGAGCTGAGTTTGATAAGAGCCCCTGACTCCTCCAGTAATTGCAAGAAAGGTGAGACTGATTATTGTACCTATCAGCTCTCCTGGGTATTCCCAGTTACGTGCAGCTTTTGATGTGGTTGGAGGCTGTGGAAGGAGGGCTGGTTCCTGTATCCTGGGCTGAACCTTATGCTGGGATTCTCTTTCTTTTCCTGGTGGGAAATGTGTCTCCAAGATCTCAAGGGTTATTTTACTGTCCCTTGAACAGCGTGGGGGATATGAGAGAGGAAGGAATTAGTGGGAAGGATCTGCACAGATGACTCCAGTGACTAGTTTGCTTTCTAACATGGGTTCTGCAGCTGAGACTTTTGAGGGAGGACTGTTTGGTGCAAATATAATGAAATGAAAGGTTGTGAGGAGATGTAACAAGAGTAAATATATTACAGAGGAAATACTTTCCATCCCTTTTAAGTCTGATAACTTTGGCCCCATTTCAAGTCACGGCTAAAGAGTCTCTTTGCACCACACAACACATCAGCTAGACCCTGATTTATAGAAGGGCATCCTACGAGTGTCAAGCAGCACCTTGTGTCCTTAGATGAGAGAGGAAAGGCTTTTTCCTTCAAGCAGGTTGAGCAGGACATTCTCATGCATTAAATTCGGAGCTGCCCTTAAGCTGCTTTGTACCAGGGTGTGTCTCTGCAGGCAGCATCACACTTCAGAGACAAGATGCAGATCTCTGTGTGTGTGCGACCTCTGATGCAGCAAATGTCCTGAAACCTGCAAATGGAGCCTGTCCCACTCTGCAATGCTCCCCGGGGGATGCTCACACTGGGAAAATGTGATCCCATGGTGGGTAACTGGCAGGTGACACTGCTGGAAAATCCCAGAACATTGCAGTTTTCCTGCCCATCAGGGCAGCAGGATGCAGGAGATGTCTTACAGAGAATTTTAAGATGGCCAAAGCTGGAGATCAATTTAAGGATTCATTTCTGCTCTGATTACAAGGGCTTGTCTATTTGTTTAGATATCACTGGTGTGTTTCAGTTTTGATTTAGCTGGCTTTCTAACAATCACTGGTGCTGAGGCAATCGTGGGAGTGTTGGGGGCTTTTGGGTTGCTGCTTGCTGTTAAATCTGAACAAATACAAGCCCAGGAGCCTGTGCAGTTAACCCTGAGAATCACAAAGGCACCAGGACCTCCTAGCATGTCTGGGTAAACAAGAAAGGCATGTTGGTTATATCACTGACACAGCACACCAGCTCTAAGTACACACTCACCTCTCCGTGGCTCAGCTTCTTGTACAAGAAATAGGGATCACGATACTTTTTCCTCCTGCCTTTGTCTGCTCTGCCTGTTTGGCTGGTTGCTCGTGAACAAGGAGTGCTCCTGGTGGAGTTTTTGTACAAAGCTTTGTGCACCCGCCCCTGATCGCAGCGGGGGCTCTCGAGTGCCACTGGGTTCGAGTGAGCAGAGGCGTCTGAACCCTGTTGGAAGCAGCAGCCTGTGCAGCTCTAAGGTGGGGGATTAAGCTTGTGCTTGTCAGACCGTAATGTAGTCAAATCTCACCGTAATAAATGTTGCTTGTAACAAACCACCGTTTGCAGGCACCCCAATGCTTATTTCTCCACCGCTAATTAGTTCTTGATAGGGCAAATGCTTACATCAAGTCAAATGGATGAAAAGATCTTTGTTTCCCTGCTTTTTTTCCCTGAGGTACATCTTCCCTTCTCCTTCATGTCTTTATTTTCTTTCTAAACTGCTATTTAAATGTTGAGAAGTGCAAAGCCTCCGAGCACAGGGTATTTATGGACAATTCAAATTGAGTGTTTTTCCTCGTTATTCTGAGATGGTGAATTCCCACTCCTTTTATAGTTAGTATCAAGGTATAATGGAAATTTAGTTGGGCCTCTTGATGGCCACTTTGTTCAATACCAAAAGCCTTTATATCTTCTTTTAGTTCCTCCATCCTCTTTCTCCTGATCTTTAGAAAATAATAAATCTCACCTTCTGATCATGATGCTTGATATTTCTAAGTTCATTTAATTAAGCCTGTTTTCCCTACATTCTCCTCGGCCCCACTTGCCACTTGTCTCTCAGGTCAGATTTGATGGAAGCAGGAGAACCTTCAAACTTCAGAATTTATTCAGGTGAAACCAACAGAAAATATGGGCTCTTTAGAAAAGTAATTGTTTGCTTGTGAGGAGTTGGAGGGCAGGAGGAAGAGCAAAGGCCATTTAATTCATCTAAGTAGAGGAAAAGTCAATCTTCCACACACAGGCAAGGGATGCAACTAACGAAATGCTTAAATAATGTTTGAGGTAAGGCAATGTGTTTGTCTGGGGAATACTCTGCAGTAATCATGAAAGGAACATTTCCCTTGTTTCTGAGCTGTTGGTGAGGGTTGGCACTTGGGTGGAGGTAACAAACCGAGAAACAGCGTTTTGCTTTGCCGGGCTGGTGAAACAACCCATGCTGCTGATGCTCTTACTATGAAACCGTATGTGGAATTACACAGTCAACAAGTCTTTAGTGTTATTGGGATGTGGGGAGGTTTAACCTTCGCTTTGGCTCAGATTTCTCTGAAGCCCTGTTGCCTCAGTTCAGAGTTTGCTTTCTTTTATTGGGAAGCACATGGTAGGGACTAGAAATGGGGTGGGGTTTTGCTGAGTCTCATCCCTACTGGGGATCTTTCTTCTCCCTCTGTGCTTGGCTGGTCATTGCTGGCAACACCACAGCAGTACTTAGATACTGTACTCGGGTCACTTTGATGGTCTCAGAATTAAACTTGGATAGGGATGGGCTGGCAGAAGTGGAATCAGCATGTGCTGGACACTTAACTGCATGTTCATGTGTGCTCAGGGAGGTTGGCGTGCATGTGAGCAGAATGAAATTGCCAGCTTTGCTCTTTGCCATCTCCTCTCCTGTTCCAGTGATCAAGCCTTAGTAACCACCAGAGCCAGCACATGAATTCAGGTCCTTGAGAATCACCTCCCTTAGATGAAGGGGCAAAAAAATTCCACCAGCTCCTGCTGGCAGAGTCATTAAAATCTTCTTTGCTGAGCTTTTGGCAGTAGAGAAACTCATCCTTAGATGCTCTGTGAGAAAAGTTCAAGCCACAATGGCTTGCCACAGTCTGAGCAGCTTTACCTCCTGGTGTGAGCTTGTGATGACACGGCAGTGATTGAAGGATAGTCAGAGCAGCGGGACTCCAGGAAACCTTGTGTGGGGGAATGCTGCCTTCAGGCAGCAGACAGTGCTATCAGAAGCCTTCCAGGGACATATGCAAAAAATGGGAGCTTAATTGCCAAATTTCCCCTTTATCTTAATATAATTAACGAGCTGGTGACTCTGCAGCTCTGGTTTAGGGGAATGCTCAGAAATGTGTTATGGGTGTGTTAAGGAGAATGGGAGTTTTGTTACTGTGGCTCCTTTCACAAAATCTCAGATATCTAAAATATTATTGGATTATTATGCTTTCTTATAAAACATGCCAACAAAACAGAAGCTTTGCTATCAGCCTTCTTGTGTTATACTCCTCTCTCCTGCAGCACTTGATATGCAGTGGGGCTTAGTTGATCATTCTCTTGTAGCAAGAAATAGGCCCCATCTTTTTGGATGAGATGTTCCGCGTGGTTGGGGCTGGCAGCTCTCTGTGAATGGTGACTCACAAACCCATGGGACAGGCGTCCACACAAGTGAAAATTCAGCAGACTGGTCACAGCATAAGGTGCAATGAATGGGATGACTCAACCCTGCTGTCTTGCAGCATTGCATGCAAAATACCCGGGAGATGACGCCTGGAACCATCAAAGGGTGAAGGCTTGAGGTAAAATGACTCAGCTCAGAGTCAGGTGGAAATCCACCAGGTCTGACAACCTGTGCCTTTGTGTCCTGTGGTCACAAAAGTCTGCTTGGTGCGTGACCCAAGAGGCATTTTACTGTAAGGGTTCCACCTCTTCCCTGTTCAGACATCCTTGCTTTGCAGACAAGATGATGTGTTCAGCCACAGCAGCGAGAAGCAGAGCTCTGGAGTGTGAAAGTGAGCTTGGCAGAGCCTGAGTGCAAGCCAGGTTCAAGAGGGACTTATATCAGGAGGGACTGGCAATGTTTTTGAAGGCAACACACTCCCAGCCCCTTTGAAGCCTTATCAGGGATCTGGCTGTTTTATCTATAATGACTTTTCATGAGGGATGCAGGATGCTCCTGTATGTTACTCATGCATCGAGTGTGCACAAATCATCCTGGCTCACAGAGCGATAGGTGGAATTGCAAAACTGCACTTAATGACTGAGTGACAGCCATCTGTGGTACGTGCTTTCAATGTGATTTTATGAAGGATAATTTCTTCTCCTGCCTGTGAAGCTGAAAGAAACAGGGTGGGGGGGAGATGATCCTTTGGGTTATTTGCTTTGCTTTTAATTGATTTTGGAGATTAAAGCTAGAGTGAAAGTATCAGCTTGAAAGCCCTGGGTACTGAAAGCTTCTGTTTTTGTCAAAGGATGTGTATGGGAAGCATATTGTCAGCCTGTCTGGGCCCTGACCAGAGGCTGTCAGGACAGTGTTGGTTAGTCCAAGTGATGTTGTTATGGGGGATGTGACATTGTTTTTACAAGCTCGATGGACTACAGAGGCTAAGTGCTTGAGATATAAAGCACTGAAGACAAGAAAGTCTTCCTAGGCTTTGAATCTGTCCCTCACAGACAGATGCAGGCAGAGCAGGGACCCTGCTGTCCTGGAGATGCTATAACTTAGTCTGCAATGGACTCTCTGCTGTGTTAGAGAGATCTGATTTTTTTAAGAAGCAGAAGCCATTCTTGTGGCAGGTGTTTATCTGTTTCTTTGGTGTTCACCCATCTGAATGCTTGGGTGAACACAGTGATGGCTTTAAAAGCACATGTGGTGCCTGGGTAAGTTCTCCCCTTGCCACTCAAAAAAATTCTGTAGAAAATTTTCTCTTCCCTCTGCCCCAGCAAGAAGCACCTGCCCAATGCTCCAACAGCCCTGTGCTGGAGGTGATGGGACCTCAGAAACACTGCTGAGCATTTGTCTGTGAAATACAGGCATGGAGATAAAGCCCCAGCCCTGGATCTGTCCCTCAGGGCACATTAGGATTTTGGAAGAGCTCAAGCTCTAATCTGAACCCAGCCACAATTATAGTAGTGGCCTTCTAATAGAGGTGGGGGAACCACCCACAGGTATCTCAAGACATTTTGGGGCAGGGTATCATAACTGAAGCTTGATTATTAGAGAACTGGTCTCTCATCTTCATTTCGTTGTTATCATGGATACCTTTTCTTAAATGACTTTGAAAGGTGGCTGGTTATTTACACTCTCAGTTTACTTTACACCCGCTGCTATAAATCCTACCTCAGTCTACCATGTATTTAATAAATGAATGCTGCAGCCATCCTGCTGGGGAGCCCACTTTCTACACCCCCTGCCCCCTTGAAAAACACACATGCAAATTGTTCTTTTCCTGCTCTGTTGATGATTTTTAAACCCAAGGCTGTGCAACAACAAAAGCAAAATGTTTGTCCTTTGCAATTTGTCCCTAAAGCTTCCCTCCCACCTGTCCTGACTCCATTCCTAACCTGTCTGTTTTTCTACCAACTTCTTTGGGCATCTAAAAGTTATTACCAGCAATTAGAACACCTTTGAAGGGCTTTCTCATAACTATCAAAGTGTTACTTGCAACAGCATCAACAAAGGCTTCCCGGTGAGAGGATGAAATGGCTGTTGGGCTTTTTTCCTGGGCAAACAGGGCCCTAGCTCAGCTTTCAGTTCAGTGACATTTCTACTCACACAGGAGCTCCATGTTTCTGTGCCTTCCTCTAGATGCAGCTTTTGCAGAAGTGAATGCCTGCATCTGCACATCCTGAGCTCTGCTTAGGCACTGAGATAAAGTGCTTTGAAGATCAGAGGGGACGAGTCTTTGTAGCTCTGATTAGGATGTATCCCAAGGCAGGGAGCGTTCCTGGGCACTGAGTATGGAAGGGCTGGGAATCCTTGGTTGACCAGTGTTTAGAGATACCATGGAAATATCAAGCTGGAGGGCTGTAAGTGAACCCATCTGTCACAATAATAGCACAATTTCCCCAGCAATGGGTGTTTTCTCTGTATTGTGCTGTGGCCTGGAGCTGGTCTGGAAAGGATCCAGGATCACAGCAGTCAGCAGGTGAGGCTGGAGTCTGCTGACTGATGTGTGTGCTGTTTAGAGTTGCTTAGAGAGTCAGGTCAGGGCTTGGCATAAAAAAGAGAGGGTAATCTTTATTACTGGGCTGATAATTTGCTGCAGGCTGTATGACAATTTTGTCCAGGCCTGTGCCAGGAAGGTGAGGGCACATGCCCTGCAAATGACTGTCCAATCCACGACCTGTGTGAATGGGTATCTCCTTGAGAGGGCAGCGATTCTTGCTCTCTCATCCTGCTCTTGCTCAGTTGTTCTTGGTGTTTTCCCTCTCAGCCATTCACTCTAAATCTCTCTCCCAATAATGCCACTTTCACCAAATGCCTGGCAGGTCACACGAGGTGAGCAGGGCAGGTTTCTGTGATGGGCAAGACACCAGAGTGACTCCAGGGCAGAGGAAATAACCTTAAATGATATTGCTGCTGGGAGCTTAGCACTGTAATGGTAATGGCTGTAATGACCTTCATTTTCTCTCAGGAGGGTGATGTGATGCTCCCCCTCAAGAATTTCATGAGTCAAAAAGAAAGAAGAAGAAAAATTAAGGTAATTTTTTTGTGACACACAACCCTTGCCCTGCAGGAAAGAAAGGATGTTGTCTCACTGGTGTCTGCTCCTGCCATACTGGGAACAGGCTCCACACAAGATCCCAATTTAGCACCCCCTGTGTGTTTCCACAAGGGTTTAAAACAACAGAGGTCCTTTCCCTGAGCTGCTGACAGGTCAAACATTCAGGCTGGTGGCTGTGCAGTAAATGTGAGATGTCAAGGGACATGCAAGCACAGTCCTCTCTTGAGGACTGTGTAGCTGTCAGGGACTTTGATTAGGCTAATTTCTTTGGGAATCTTGAAAAAGCCATGGGTGGTTCTATGTTTCTCTGAAGGCCCTCTGGAAACCCATTTGCATGATTAGCAAAAGTGCAGATGCAAATGAAAATCCTGTGCCTGCAGGACCACTGATCACACGGCTGCAAGCAGTCGTTCTCTGCAGTGCTCTAAACACAATCTATGAACACACAGCCCTTCCCACCTGGAATTCATCCTCAACTGCTCCCATGTAATGCATTTCTCTTCTCTGCGTATCTCTCAGCTGTGACACTGCAGCTGTTTTGGTGGATTGCTTCTTGTAATCTTTTTTTTTTCTTTTTCAAATGGTAAACTTGTTCCTGATGTAATTACCGTGATAAAGTTCTGTGGCATGACGGATCATCCTTAACGGCGCCGCTGCTCTTGACTCCAGACAAGAGGATATTTTATTTCAAACTTTTGTGGAAAGGGTAGTAAACAGTAAACAGTTTTGTTTTCCCCAGCATCATCTTCCTTTGCATTGTCTGGCAGAGAAGATGGTCCCTGCATCCATCCTACAGCACTGAGGTTCCCTTGGGACTTCTCTGCAGCCTGCAATAACAGCAACGAAATGCTGAAAAGTGCTTGTCCTGTAGGTGACTGAGGTGTTGTGGTGCTCCACTCAGCCCTGAAAAGCAGTGGCTCTGGGATGACAGGGCCAGTGAGGGTCATTCCCTGCTATGAGCAGAGGAAATCAAAGCACACTTGCAGTGAATGCAGAAGGAGTTGTGTGTGTACTCCTTGCCTGAATCCTGTTTGTCCAAGTGGGGAAGGTCCAATAACTGCATGATTCCATGCCTTTCTGAGTAAGAGGGAGGCTGGGATGGTAGGAAAACAGGTTTGGGGCCAGTCTGGCACTTTCTCTCCTTTTACAAATGTCTGTGAGCTAGCTTGTCTTTTCCATGTACAAAACCCCAAACAACTACTTACCCTCTGAAACTCGTTTTTGCTATTTGTTTTCACAGTCTCACCTGACAACCAGAAGCTGCCACAACTGCAGGCTCCATTGTGCTGCATGCTGTTTGCAGTGGTGCAGAAAACCCTACAACAAACACAGAATCCATGGGAAAGAGGGACAAAAGAGATGAGTTTTTGGCATGATATAGGAGCAAGGAGTTGGCTGGGTTTCTGAAGGACCCTCATTGCACTCTATTCCTGAGCAAAGGGGAAAGTGGGATGGAAAAAGCAGCAAATAGTGACAACTCCATGATGCATTAGGAATTTACCAGCTTGAACGAAGCATTTGGAGGGTGTCAGTTGTTTGGGAATTTATTGGGGTCCTTAGGGATTTTGCCACTTTGCACGAGTGTGAGATCAAGGACTGCAGGTCATTTTGGGGTCAGGAGAAGAGTTTTCGGTGCCTTTTCCTGCATCTCTAAAAGCTGCACAGAATTGCTTACCTTTCTCATGCCAAGTCTTTTCTCAGCCTACACAATGTTTTTTTTCCTGAGTGTGTATCCCTTCTGCCTGGGGAAAGGTCGATCGATTCCTGCTCAGCAAATGTGGCTACATGCTCTCCTCCACCACTTTGTGGGAGTGTTCATGTCACTCTGCTGCACATTTTTAGGAGCCTGAACTGCCTGTGAAGCCCAGGGATCCTCCAGAGGCCAATTTCCATTAATTTGGTCCTTTGTGATCCTCAGGACTGACCCTGATAACTCCTACAACCCCACCTGCAGCAGGAGGAGCCAGGGGAGCCTTCTAGTTGTATTTCTTCACTGACATGGCTCTTCAGCACTCAAGGACAGTAATTGAATGTAATGTCCAAACCCCAAACCAGCCTGCAAATCCCAGCGCTGTGAACAGGAAGCTTCAGCAGAGCTGTTTCCATCATCTTATCTCTCACAGACAGTTACTGTGTTCTTGATGTAATTACAGTGATAAAACAATGTGACATAACTGCTGGCTTCTATCGTGGTATCACTGCTGTTGACTTAAGTGACAGGATAATAATTTTATAAGAGACCTTTTATTTTTCTTTCCCTGGCAGCCACTGGCAGTGTTTAAGCATGGGAGCTGATATCTCTGATAAAGCACATTATGCACGTTCCACAAGTCCTAAAACTTTTTATCAGTTTTATTTATGCACTGCTCTTCCAGGTGAAATTTCCATCTGTTCCTGCAGCATCCAGGCAGTGTCTCTCCCCAGCCAGATCAGGGTCTGGTGTTTGCACAAACGGATTGGAGCTGCAGGGGCAGCAGTCAGTCATGGGCAGTGTTTGGGAGAGGAGAGAGGGAAAAAGGCCTTTTTCTGCACAATTCCCTCAGTTTTCCATCGCTGGTGCATTGCGGACATGCCAGTCCCCCTACTCAGCTGGAGGAGGTGTCCTTGGGATGGCTCCTGTGAGAAAGCCTGGTTAAAAATGAGCCATGTGAAGAGGATTAGAGTGGACTCAGACACCCCCTGTTTTTAATATATCAAAGCCCTGACAGAGTATCTATCTGTTGCTCCAACTGAGCTGGGGAGGTGCAGACTGTGTGGGGAAAATCCCAAACCCATGGGAATCTAATCATATATATGTCTGTGCCCACACTCCCTTGTCTCAGCTGCACGTTTATGGATGTGGTGTCACAGGAGTGCAGAGCCTTGCTGATCTGTGCTGTTGTCTGAGGCTGTGAGCCACACATCCCAGGGGAGCACAGCCCAGTGGCTGAGGGACGTGTGGCCCTCCTGGGCCATCCTGCAGCCATCCACGCTGCCTAAAAATACCTGGGAGTGCAAAGCACGGATCTTCACAGTGACTCATGGCATATGTTCTTCTCCATAAATATTTCCAGGTGATGTAACAGGGCTGTGCCCAATGTGGGGCCCTTCCAGGAGCACTCACGGGATCAGATTAGCTGGTAGGACTTGCTGGATGTTTCCTCAGCCACACAGCCTGGATGGGAAGATCCCTGCATGTGTGTTGGCTCCCTGTCCATTTTGCTTGGACAAGCTTAGGTATGTAACACTAATGTTTCACTGTGTGCAAAATTGCTCGCGCAAAACAGTGAAAATACATTTTTTTTTACCTGTGCAGAGTCATCAGGAAGGATGATGAACTCAGACAATTTAGTTATAGGCAGATTGAGTGCACGTT